>JANBWZ010000034.1:0-363808 GCA_026743855.1 Pleurotus sapidus | reverse complement strand
TCCTCGAGACACCCATTCACCGACTCGGAGCGGACCCCAGGACCACCGGCCACTTTCATGGTGCGGTAGGGCTTCGTCGGCAAGCTTACACGAACTCGCAGGCCCACGCGCCGTTCCTACCTCCCCCATCGGGTCAAATCGCACCATGTCGACAGCAGCTGGGCTCTAGGCATAGCGAAGAGACCAGGCGTCCAGCCAGAGGCATAACAGCGTCGACGTGACCTTTTGACGGGTTCGTAGGACCAGCCGCGCGGCCCACGGCACAGACGCAGTCTACGTAGGGTGAGAACGGCGATCTACGATCGTGGCTCTTCCGGTCGAGAAACGACGGTCGATGAGCATGGCTTGTTCCCCACGTCGACGCAAAGACATGGCGAGATGATTT
Source organism: Pleurotus sapidus (assembly GCA_026743855.1). Lineage (NCBI taxonomy): Eukaryota > Fungi > Basidiomycota > Agaricomycetes > Agaricales > Pleurotaceae > Pleurotus > Pleurotus sapidus. Next base: position 363,423 of record JANBWZ010000034.1, on the reverse strand, counting down.
GCGATGCCGATAGATTCCCCAGATGGGTGTGTGGAGAGGTGATGAACAGAGGGAAGCCGTCCAGCAGCGTTGGCGGTTCGTCCGTGCCCTCGCAATCGGTCTTCGGCGTATCGGACGACAGAGACGATGCTGCTAGGACATACCCAAGAAGCTCGCGAGGAGGGCTGCAGAAAGGCAGTCTTTGGGGACGAGCGCCGTGGTCTTCAGCCTGCTGTTGGATGTAAAAACGAGAACGAAGGGGATTTATAGGGGCACAGGGAATGTTTGGACTCCGTTCTGATTCCGTTCGTTTGTGCCGTCGATATGCCGATCTTCACTTCAATGGAAGACTTCGCCAGAACAGACCAGAATGCGCATTGTTGCCCTAGTTGCAAGAGCTTCTATCGTAGAATTGTCTGAAGCTTAATGTGTGAAATACAGGCCGGCGTCGATGACGATCCTTTGTTATGGGATCGCAAAAATCAGCAAATAAATTATCTTTGGTGTCACAGAATATAATATACATTATGTGCTTTTGGTATCATGGTTCTATTAACTATATACTAGGTCCGCCACTAAGCGTATGAAAGCCGGGTCGAAGACGACCGGAAGTGTATTGGTTGAGCGTCGTGAGTGTCATGCAGCTGGCGTCCTCGATGTTTTTTGGGCCAGAAGAGGAGCCGGCCATGGACAGGATTATTCGGGAGGCGACCATGCTGTGCAGCAGGTTTGGAGTCTACAAGTACAGTCGATGTTATGAGCATGGAGCTTGTGGAGATAGTGCAAGGTCTTACTGAGATCCCCCTGAACGAAGTTGGGGAGCTAGGGGTAAGTTGGTCGTCAGTATCAGCGACTCCGAGAGGAATGATAGTGCGTACCGTGACTTGGAAAACGAGGCCGATATTGATTATAGACAGGACTAGTGCAATGAGATCAATGTTTATTCACGCAGGGAGTATCGTCAAAGACCACCAGCATGAAGGCAAAATAAGTGACGCCTATGACGTGCGCATAAGATCAACTATGAAAGTAACATGAAAGGAAGCATACTCACCATCTTTCCACAAGGCGTCTGACAAAGAAGAACGGACAGAGGCTGGTATCCGTTTGCGCCAGCGAAGTATTTGAGCGAGTGTTAGTACAAGCGTTACTGTGCGGCGGTTAGTTGTTTTGCTGATACAAGAATATGAGGGAGAGAATGATCTACTTACTCGTTTCGTACATGATGTGAGGAAGTAGGGAATGCTCCACAAGTTTGTGACATCGCTCTCGATGTAGCTGCACAAATTTGGGAGGAGAGGCGATATAGCGGGAGCACTATAAGTTGAACCAGGATCAGCCAAGAGGTACATGTTTTAAGGACGAAATGGAAGCTACTTTTGCTAGTACTTGCATCCTTTTCAAGAATAATACGGCTGCGCCAATAGCGCCCTTTTCATGCGTTCGTCGTAAGCGGCTATGAATCGAAAGCCGGAAACGATAATCTCACGAGGGCAGTGGATAAGAGAAGCAATAGGACGCTTTTCCGGCGTTCCCAGATCGCCCAGGTCCTACGGCAAGACGGCTAACGGGATATAGGCCCAACGTCCGTCGGATCACCAAAAGTTACTCACCGTCGGAGGAGACGATGGTAATCAGTCTCATACCTTCAGAGAGTGGTTAGATGATGTCCTATCAAATTATGTTCTCATAGCTTTACTTACATGTGCGGACATTACCCAGCTCTACATCCACCTGAAAGATCAGCATCTCATCAACGGAGCATAGCTGCAGATAACAAAGCGTACCGGTAGAAACATATGATAGCGCTCGTAAATCCTCCGTATCGAGCGATGAAGAACAAGATACTCCCGGCACGAACTCGCTTGAACCTCCACATGTGGCTCAGCTAGCACCTGTCATCAGAACGATGGACGTGTGAAAGAAACCAGCGAAACAAACCTCATCAGGGAAAGTCAGGAGAAAATCATAAAGCTGTCAGAACAATCAGCGCCTCGGTCTGTCGCTCCAAAGAGAATGTTTTACAAAGATCGCCCCGCTAGCATCTGGGGAAGTGAGCAAAAGGGTGTAGCGGAAGGATGATTGACGATGGTACTGTACGGACATACATGATAATGCCTAAGGACCGAATAGCGGTGTCAGCGAGTACACATAGTTCAAGGCGACATCCACGTACGAAGCTTATGTTGGTCGTTCATGCAGAGAGCGAGCTGCTCAGCAGCCAAAGCAGCATCGTCCATAGGTGAGGGTCGGGACGAAGGGATACTGAGCAGCCACCCTCCTACCTCGGTGCCATTTTGTAGCACATGGCTTACGTGCATTAGGGAGATTAGGTTGCTTTCCCAGCACGATAACTTCCCAATCGCGTTCAGACGCACGTCAAGGAGTGGCGGTCGAGGGGCCGGTCATGATTTCATGATGGGTGTGGTAAAGTTCATCACGAAGCCCAGGGCAAGCGCGGGAAATGGCGTGCATCTGGTGGGATACTGGAGTGTGAAGTGCTCATTTCTGCAGTCCGGATCAGCAATCTCCTGTGCGTTGCTGACCAATAGTCCGTAGACCATGTAGCCTCGTTGCACCCGTGCGCATGACTTCCTGCTTCTGGTGCCTCCTGCAGATTTAGGCGTTAAAGACGACATAATAGGTACAAGGGGGATACTCGAAAACAGCAATACATAATCCAATAGACGAGCACAGGTGATACATTTGAAGGTATACAGATTAGGTTGGAGTATAGTCTGCGATATCAGTCAAATATCAGTTATTGATGCACCACATGAGAAGCCGAGAGCCTACAGATGTTCTACCGGTTTGTGACAGCGAAGGTCGTCAGTTCCTCACTTGGCGACGTGAAGATGGATGTAAATTGGGCCCCTCCAGGGGCAACCGTCGATCCGGTGCTATGTAACTCCTTTACACGATGCCCGGAATTTGCGAGGTGGAGGATGATGCGCGAAGACAAGATGCTATGGAGTGAGGTTTGCAGCCTATTGATAGAAGATAAATCACCGCGTCGGCTGCAGTTGGTCTAGTACTCACTGGGTGACATTTGATCGTAGCTCCGGAGCCTAGGAGAAAATCTGATATCACTGATGCGTTGAGGTTTGTAGGAAGGCTAACTCACCGAGGCCTTTATCACCAATGCGGTGTTCACGGCACCGAGGCCTACACAAAAATGTTAGACAAGCGAGTGAGCGTAATTTAGTCGATTTACCTAGCATAAAGAGAAAGTACAGCATGCCTATCAGCAAGAGTTAGTTCGGCGGATTGCTATACCAGAGAAACGCCACACCGTCTGTGTACAGCGTTTGTAGACATGCTGGCGGTGAGCATTCGGTATTCTTCGCCTCCACCAACAGATTCTGATGAGAAAGGCTGGTGGTGACTAAAATAACGCGTCAGTCCTACAGAAAAGTGAGGAAGGCGAAGCACTGACCGAGTTCGTACATGATTGTCATCAAGTATGGTACAGCCCACATGTTTCCTACGCCGCTGTCAACGAAGGCGGGACAGAACCTTTTTATGGTTTCTGATACGGTCACAGGGGCTACCCAACATTGTCCCCTAAGGCATAATGACAAAAAGAAAGTACCAGACGACGTACATTTAGTAGATATGTCGCGCGCTACAGTTACTGCAGCAGGAACAAGGGCTCCCTAAAGATATTTGCATGAGATCAAGAACAATGTATATTCTGAAGTGAAAGGGACCTACAATGGTGAAAGCTATCAGTATGCCCAGAATGATCCGATTCCTTCCCCAGATAGCCCACGTTCGTACAGCAAGCGTCACTGCATACATCAGAACCTGTGCGCGATACCTGAATGCGGCGTACTTTCCGCTGCAATGATAGCCAGGACGCGTATACCTAACAACGCGCCGAATTCAGAGATAAACCAATCAAACAGAGAATGATCACGGACAGACAGTCAAGTTGGACGTGAGGTCAGAGATCTTGTAGTTTGGGTAGCGTGTTGAGTGGAGCTCTTAGACGTCTATCTATGGGGAGGCCGAACTCACTGGCAGGAGACTGACAATGCAGCTCAAGTCCCAGGTATCGTGAACTGACGAACATGATGAGGCCGATGGAGAACTTAGCCGTCCATATGTGTCGAATCTTGGCCGATAACCATCATAACAGCTGTGTCGGGCGTTTGAGATAAACCCTCACCTCCATGTCCATCGTGAGGCATAAGTCGTAGAACTACGCCTAACGCGTCAGAAGAGGACTTCGACATGGAGTGGCACGAAATGCTCACAAACAGCGTTATGGCTGAATCTGCGCATGTATTGTCGAAGATCGGCTGTCTGAGAATGATAAACGAAGAGATAGACGTACAAAGGACACCCTAATTTCCACAGAGCACAATCAGCAACTTCGTTCGCCAAGAGCTAGAATCCAACGGGAAAGGCTCACATTGCTTAGTCGCTGAGTAGTCAAGCAAGACTCCAACGCCTTGAAATCCCCCGCGTCAAAAGTGCCGTTCATCCGAGGACGTTTGCCCGTCGGGATCGTCAGAGTCGTCGAAGGGCACGCGGTTTCATATACTTAGGATGGATAACGCAAAAGACCAGAAGGGAATGAAGCTGAGGCCAGAGGAGTAGCATCTCCAATACCTCCCAGGGCCGCTATTTTCAGGAGGAATGGAGGCTGGTATCATAAGGAGATTTCCCCCTTTGGGCATAAGAGGATTCTCGTTGCTCCGTTGGTGCTTTGATACTTTTGATGCTTGATGAGATGCAGCAGATGCGTGCCGACTTAGCTCGACGGAGGTATATGGATCCGGATAACATATTACAATGATGCGATGTTTAACTGCTGCTGCCTCTTAACTATCGACGTCTATCTACTGCGTGCCGAACCGACTTAGAGCTTGGGCGAGGCGATGAAAGACACGCCCTGTAGCATATCATGTCAGGACAGATGCATCAAACTATGATTTGGAGAGTTACGTACCGTTTGAATGTTCGTAGCAAGTTCGGGGATGGCAGCCTTGACAAGTGCTGTCTCGGCATCTGTGAGGCTCCCCAAGGTGTTGATCTTGGCAACGCCCTCAGGCTTTTAAGAGGTGATTGCATCAGATCCCCGTACATATACAAACATCAACCAACTTACTCCTAGCTCAACAACGGTTGAGAAATAGTCCAGGTCCTGGCCGAGCTCCTTCTTCAAGGCCTCGCCACCGGATGGGTCTGCAGAGAGGTTGACGAAAGTCGGCGCGGAGACGCCCTTCTCGCCGCCGATAGCGCGGATGAGTTTCGCCGCGAATTCGGCGCCAGCGTACGCCATTGACAGGGTGGCGGAACCGGCGCCGTCCTTCGCCTTGACGACCTCAGTCACCACCGAATTGGATGCGCTTGACGAGGGCTTCGTATTGATCGGTGGTGAGATTGGCGGGGAGAGGGATGGGATGACTGAGAAAGGAGGGGGACGATGGTTACACCGCTGTGGCCGCCAACAACGGGGACAGCGATGGATTTGGATAGGCTGAGATCACCGAGGATTTCGGCGACGAATGTCGAGGCACGGACGACATCTAGAGTTCGTGACACCAAAGAGTCTGTAGGTGATGGTCAGAATGAACGCGCGAGGGAGAACTTGAGGGCAAGTGCCAACCTTTTGGGATCGAAAACGCCGTGCTTCTTCAGGACTTCCGCGACGATGGGACGGTAGAGTTGACGGGATTGGAGATAACAAGGACGAAAGCCTTAGGTGCCGCAGTGGCGATACCGGTGGCGAGATCCCGGACAATACCAGCGTTGATCTATCCGGATGTAAGCGATAAAATCCACGAGACGATAAAAGCCTGGCCTCACCTTGAACAGGTCATCTCTGCGTGCGACCACCACGATCAATCAATCCTCGAACACATTTCAGAGTCAGCATGGAAAACATACCTTGTCATCTACGACTTCTTTCAGTCTCAGATCGTCAGGAAAGGGACATGAAATACGCACGCCTGGCTTCCGGGGGACTCCAGCGGGAATTACAATGACATCGGCGTTAGTCAGGACTTTCTTCAAGCCATCGTCTGGTGGCAAGTAGCCCACGACCTTGGCTGGTGTGGAGATGTGAGACAGATCGGCTGCGACACCAGGCGTGTTCACGATATCGAAGAGGCCCAGCTATCCAACAATATCAGCCTAAGTACTTCACGATCGCCACGTTCGATCAAGAGAGAACACGAACCTCTGTGATGAGTGGGTTGGCTTTCAAGAGCAGCGACAGAGGCTGGCCAATACCACCTGGATCAGATCATCGATGAGCTCGATCTACCAGCACCCTGACACCACCACGCACCTGCAGCACCAAGAACAACAGCCTTGACCATTATGGATGATAGAGGGGAATGAGGTGGATTGAGTGAAAGTCGTTAGAAGGAAGATGGTGAATTGTGAGGGGTTCTATTTGAGCTATTTCGAGGCGGGAATCCGTGTGAAGTGATCTTGCGTCTCACGTGTTTTCAATCGCATCATCTGAACGCGTTTCGGCGCTGTATTCGAGCTCTGCACCCCAGGTCACCAGTCTCTAAATTACCAATTCAGCGTCCGGGAGATGGATATATTGCAGGCAAACCTCTCCTGATCCTTGTGATCTTTGACCACGGTGCTGAAGATATTCGTGGCTGGGCCAGGATTACGCATATTTCTTTGCTGGATGCCCGTCGCCCGTCATGAAGTACTGTTATCGGGTTCCGAGTTTGCCATATCACGAGATTCCGGGCGGCTTGCCTCGACGGCGACATGACGGGAGGCCGTGTCGACGGAATGGCATGATGGGGGTCCGGGAAGACACGGGAAGTTAGGTATGGTTATGGTCGCAGTTTGGCGCTAGCGCCTCCCCCTTTCGGACGCGGAACCCAGAATTCGCAACGTTACGCCTACATGATGCATCACAAGGCACCCTGTAGGATGTGATATCCTATGATCAGCTTATTCTAAAGGTCGATACTGTGGATAGGAGGTTCGTCTCCGAAAATTACTCACAACAACTCACACCTGCGAACATTGACCGCAACTCAGGAAGATCGAACACCTTTGGAGCCTTTCCCCCGAGACACGTTTCTCGCCAGGACGTTGATTTTCCAGCAAGTAACGATCAATGGTCGTTGTGAACTACACCTTGATCAACGCCATCGCAAGTGTGAAGGAAATCACTAGTCGCAGTTCGCCAAGCTCAAGCGTAGCCTCGTTCTTGATTTCCGTTTGTTCGTTGAGTCGAAACGCGATGGAATGTAATACAAACTCGGAATGATACGATGGGTGCTTCTGCGCAAACCACGTTTGTGACAAATCAGAACGACTCAATACTGGTGCTCCAACCTCCGACAAAATGCTTAGTGAGTAGGACTCGTTTGACGTTCACTAGCGACACGAACTAATTCGGTTACGAGCAGAAGTGACTCTACCGTCCACATCTCCCTCCTACTTGGGGGAATCGGTCAAGTCCGGTTGGATCTCGATGATAGTCAACATGCGGCACATCTCCTTAAACTTTCTACTAGAGGCCGCAAACAACGAAGGAGATACGAAGTATACTGTCGACACGCTCAAACAGAACTTCCGGCAAGTCTGCGCACCCGCATGACAGCAAGCGACACATCACGTTCAAACGTCCTGGGTATGAAGCCGTGCCCAGGTCACCTTGTGAGGTCGAGACCTGAGGTCCCGCGAAAATACATTCAGAGAATGTATCTTGTCAGCAAGCCGTACCGCAAATTCACCGACAGCGATCCGTTTCCGCCCCCGGCAACCGACAGAGCTCCAGCAGTCGACTATTCAATTCCATGGTGATGAAGAACGTCCACTCATAGAGACGCAGCGCGCTTCGAGAATCTGACTATCCCTTGGTGGTGGCGTTCTCCCAGAGTTCTTCTCAATCCGTATGTGTAATATCCAAAACACTTCTCGACCACAGCTGTCTTGCTAACTTGAGCCTCGCCTCATTGACGCAGCACGTTCGAACGCAGCGATGCAAGGACGGCTAACAGATCCCCGCTACCGACCTGCTCGCAACTTTATTCTCATTCCTCGACAAACTCCTTAGTCTTGCAGCGAATTTTCACCCGGAATCTCGGTTGTATCCGCATCGTAATCATATCATAATGGCCAGCGAAGCTCTTGTTAAATCGCTCGCTGCAACAAAGAGGATCCTGGACGGTTCGCGGAAACAGCAAGGCTTAAAGTTCCCCACAAAATCATCACAATATGTGAGTCCATCCGCTGTATAATCTGATTGTTTTTCGACCTGTTATTGATAAGGCAGTACGGAAGTCGACTCCGCGACCGAGGATGCCATAGCCGACGCTCCGTCTGCATGCGAAGCACGAGGAGTACCGTGGCTTTCGTTCCTGGATCAACAACAGTTGGTGTGAGTTGGAATTACAGTAAGTCCTCCTATCCCATGCAATAATAGAGGAATGCTGTTAAACCGGGCAAATCCTCTTCTTATAGCCGATGGACATTCAACACTCCCTCAGAAACGCTCGTTACCAATCAGTGCTTGATACATATTTATCCTCTGCACTTTCGGCGTCAAGACTTAAACAACGGTCATTGCAGGTTGTTGCGCGTAGACTTGGCACCCTGAACTACATATGTGGGCCGAGGCCAAAAAGTCAAGAACCTGACTATATATGGATCCACCCTGTTTCTCATATGTAGCGCTTCTCAAAGGGCTTGGCCGCCGTCGAAATTGACATTTGCACGAGGGCGCATTTTAGGTGTGTCACTCGTAGTCCTCGTTGAAGAAGATTGATGAGAATCCCCAGCGCTTCATGGGAGTAATGCCCTCGATATGTCTATTCGCTTCTTATCGAGAAGACTCGCCTGGGAACGCTTCCCGCGTTTTCGCATACCTTTCCGTTGGTATCAGATAATCCAGAGGTATAAAATCCCCACTTATAATCTTATCTGATTGCAGGTCCATCGGATTTCCCTTTCAAAATATGTCCGCCCTCGCAGAACAACGAAGGAGTCCGTCCTACGAAGAGAAGTCTGGCATCGAGCAAACCTCGGAAGTCGATGAGCTGCACGATCCCTCGCTGGCCCCGAAGCCGCCTTTGCCACTGGCATGGAAGGCCGTCATGGTCATCCTGACTTGCATGTGTGCCTGTGAGTCCGTCTGAGAGCCGGTTATGCCTAGATCGTGCTAACGGGCAATTGATACAGTCGGCAACCATTGGTCCAGTGTGAGTATAGAAGATCCTGTTGCCGTCCCTCAATAGCCTGACCGCCGGCCGCGCCCTCTTCGCAGAGTCTGATCGTGTTCGTTTCTCACTGCTTCGGACAGTTCATAGTATATTGAAACTCGATCGATGCAGCGCGCTCAAAACAACTATTTTGAAAAACTTGCACATCAATAACTCCGAGTTTGCGACACTCGTACGTTATTCGATTCGTCTATTTTTCGATGTCCTCTTGACAATGCAATGCTATAGGTCGCGGTGACGAACCTAGTGAGTCCCCTAGTGATCTACTGGGACGCAGTGCGTACTCATACTACCGATGTAAGGTCAATACGTTTCTTTGTGTCGGAATCGGGTTCTCGATTGACAAGTGGGGTGGTTCGCTTCTGACTGTTATTCTTACACTCTTCCATCTGGCTGGGTCCCTCGTCATGGCTGGATCTGCCACGAATTCCTTGAGGAGTTACCCGCTTCTTATCGTCGGAAAGGTGCTGACGTCTATTGGTGATGGTTCTATCGACAACGCGCAACATCGTATATTTTCGACGTACTTCGCTCCGGGCCGCGGCTTTGCTTTCACCATCGGTATGTCACAGGCAATTCTTTGACCCACTGATTGAGGCTGACCTCGTGGTGCAGGTGCCATCTGGTAATGCGAATTTCAAACTTCCCTTCACTTCCTCAGCTCACTCTGTGGCTCGTGTAGGTCTGTTGCAAATCTTGCACAATTCACGGGCTCGTCTACAGCGAACGTTATTTCGGCCAACACGGGGACCTACGCGTGGGCCCTGTGGGTCAGTTCGATCATCAGTTTGTTTTCTGTTTTGTGCTCTATTGCCGTGTTCTTCCTCGACCGATACCTCCGCACCCGGTATGATATTACCGATTACACTACCGGAAAGCGTCATTTGGGGGCTACGAAGGCGGGAACGTTCTCTCTCAAAGCGGTTACACAATTCCCCGTGACTTTCTGGATCATTGTGCTGTTCACGGTCTTCGAGAATGCTGGTGTCCAGTCCTTCGTCGGAATTTCGACGTACGTGTTTGCTTCGCATATGCTATATATATATGACCCATTCTTACGCAAAACACAGTCAATTCGCTCAACAGAGACTCAAGAAGGGAGCTGTCATCGGCGGATGGGTCGCAAACTTCTACCTGCTGCTCCCAGCTTGTTTGACACCATTCCTTGGAATATTCATTGATTTCTACGGAAATCGGGTTACGTTCTGTAAGAACAATGTCTTTACTCATAGCATCATGCTATGACGCTGAGAATCATCAACAGTATTCCTTTCTGGGACTACGTTCCTGATCTCTATGGCTTTACTCAAGTTCTCGGGCACTTTGCCTACCTTCGGTACGCGGCCGAAGCTTATGTCCTAGTGGTCACTGATATAGATCTTCTCACTAGTTGCCGCTTACATTGTCTATGCTTTGGCTCAGGTCAGGCACCCCCCGTCGTTTCAGCCTTTATTTCTAAGGATTGACGAGCTACCAACAGTCCGTTACGCCAGCACCCCAGGTCGAAATAATTCGGAATGTTATCCCCGACCCGGCTCTCTTTGCTACTGCGTGAGTTTCACTCCTTCGCCTCATCCTTAATCATTAAGCGATGCACCCGCTAGATTCGCCATTAAGAGTACGTCAACGAGACCCCCCTCTACTCCGATTGATGATTGCTGAATACGAGCTACAGAGTCCGCGGTGCAAGGTTCCATTGTGATCATCACCACAGCTGCTGGTCGACTTCAGGACAGAGCAAACAACTCGCTTGAGCCCACCATATCGCTTTGGCTCGCCTATGCTTTCATCTGCTTCTTCGTGTCAGCTACCCTACTCTTCCTAACATACGTACCCTTCGGTCAAAAGCTGCTCCCCGGTGCTAGACTCTCACAGGTTCCGCCGAGGAAACTCGTCCAGGAAATCAACAGGTTGGCCGCCAAAGTCGGTCTAGACAGAAAAACGAAGGAAGACGGCGCCGTATTGACGGTGAAGGAGAAGGAGAGAATTCTAAAATCTCCCAACCCCGGCCGTCCTTATATTGTTGGTGTTTTATTGCCCTTGGGCGCGTTTTCTGTTGTGGTACTTGGCTGGATTATCTTTGGTGTTGGTATATCATGGGGTATCCATGCCATGACCAACGGAAGTGCATCTGGGGACTGAGATGTTGTGTTGTTGTTTAACATGCGTGTCAAATAAACCATTTGTTCTGCTTGGACTAAGACTTCACATGAGGAAAGATTGACTCTACGACTGATTTGCTGATTTCTCGATCCACGCTGCCATTCCCGACCACTTCCGATGAGCTGGAGGGGCCACCACAATGGCTGATGTAAGACGTCATTGCCATAATTGGCAGTTAGTATTGAAGGCATTTGTTGGGATCAGGACAGGTACAGGGTCCACATTCTATCAGAAGAGGGGCGAAAAGGCTGAAGTTTTGAAAAACTAACTACAAATTTAAAGGCAACATTGAAAACCGATAGACCTTGAAACCTTGAAACCTGTTGAGCGTTGAAATATCTTCACAGGCTCCACCTCACACAATAATCGTTCCAAAATTTCTCCGAATTGAAGAGGGTAATGAACTGTGTTCAAAGCCCCACCATTTTAACTTGCTCACAATCAGCTTCATCTGTCCACTTGATCTGGCAAACGGGCCTCATCCAACAGGACAGACGAACCGGGCGTCGTGAGAGCTGAACCGGCCTATTTTAGCCGTACTTGCGTCCCTGATCGCGGTGGAACGTGGCGCACCACCTCTTCCGTCCCGAGTTTTTGTTCTCAAACGCTCCGGTCAAGTTCCGTACGGTAGAGGCCACAAAGCGAAAGCATAGGCCTCGGTCGATGTGTTAAAATGGAGAAATGACGAAAGGTCCGTTAAAATGGGGTGCCCGATGCGTTGATAATCGATGGTTCTTGCAGTGGGATGGGATCCGTTCTCCATGACACCCGACGCACATCTGGACCATCCATTGACGAGCTCCAGGGGATGCCAAAATAGGACCCGCCGTAGGAATGGAAGGGTGCGTATCCGGTACGTGTCGCCGAAGTGTCAACAGTGTCCACTCACAAGTGACGGTCCATTCACAATAGTTCGCGAGCTAGGTGCCATAGCGCTACTCTCAAAAGCCCGCGAAATGCACGTCTATACCAAGTACGTAGTGTCCGCGCTGTACTGGTCTAGGGTGGCAACGATATTCCGCCGCTATCTCTGGCTACCCCACCTCGTGGTGTGCCAGGTATTTGACTGTTACGCCATAGAAGGTGCAACTTTTCACCGTGGTCACCTGGTCATCCGTTGAATCCAACTCTGGGTTTAGCTTGTTCCTACTATTTTCTCCTTGATCTTTCCCCGGAAGAGCGCATTCGAATGGCGTAGTGACCTAGCTTTGTTCTGTCCGACGAGTTGGAACAAACAAGGTCGGAGTACGCGCCGACACTTTATGCACCTGATATATTTTGCCTGCTTTTGAGGTCACGTCAGGGGGCAGAGGACGACAACCCTGCGTGAAGCCAGGACCGAGAAGCTGCTACTCAGAGCTGCTCAAATGATAATTTGAAGGACTATCAAGTAATTGGGCCTGCCACTGGATATAATCTACATGTACGTCGATATCTTATTTCTCCGCCGTTGGGCTTATTCGTTATCTTCTGAAGCGAGGATTAAGCTGCCACCGACGTCATTAATATCATCCCCTTGTCCTTTGAAAGCCCGATAGTTCCCGGTCAGAATCTTCATCCTTGCCACCATATCCTATCTAATCTCTATATTACCTCGGTCGTTTAGGCAGCGTGGGTCGTGTCATGAGGCATGCTTTTTAGCATTCCGCGACCGTTAATGTCGCGATTTCTAACCCCATCGTCGATCCACTTGTCCACTTCTAGTAGAAAATGTGCTATCTGTCGAGAAAGCCGATCTCACCTATGCCCTCTGGGGAGCTTTCCCCACACGGGGAAGTCTGGAGATCAAGCGAACCATTATCAAGGAACGTGTGCCCTTTGCGCTAGGCTAACTCAGCGGATCGGAGTCGAAGACAGGCCCCCGATGGGCTACTGGCCACTGAGCCTGTGGCTCCAATTCGTCTCCAGCCAACCTGTGTGGCGACGACGACCCCAACGGCACAGCACGCGCCGCCCAGAGGCACACGCCATAAGAACGGTAATGTGACTTCGTGGTCAACCCTCCCAGTCTGTTACCTGTGCGCTTCCCGTGATCATATGAGTGGCCCTCGAGTGGAGTGACTTGACTGGGAGAGGAAGTGAGGGCTCAGATCGCTGGCCGTAGTTTGACCTCGAGCAAGTTGGCGCTCCAATCAGTTCTGCACCTTCGCTACAGAAAGGCACCTCACGAGAAATCGATGAACATGATTCCGTGACCGTGTGCAGTGCAACGACCCCATCGTGCAGACCACTAGTCCCTTGTACTCGTGGTCATGGTGCTTCAAGATTGTGGGGTTTCGTTGCTGAGCAGTAGCCGCGCTGAACGTTGGACCGCGACCAAGATATAGGGGCTCCTGGCAGGTTCAGGGGTACAAGATAAACGTCCATCAGCCACGATGTCTACCTCCGTCGCGGTGCCATACCAACGTCCCCTATCATATATCATCCATGTCCATCAAAACATGAACGTGCGCTGGGGATGCGAGCCACGAGCCACCAACCAGCCCGGACTCGGGCTCCGAGCGCCCGACATGCGTAATATTTCGATTATTGGTCGCTGGACAGCACTATGCCAACACGCCTGACGGCCGCTCCACTACCGCCTCGAGGCGGCTTGACACTGCAAATTAGATGGACATCCATGTTGTCCACCCGTGATACCGGCTGAACGAGGCGGTGGAGTTGGGCGTATGTACATGCATTACGCGGGGTGACCTCGCGTTGATAGACGCTGTCACTATATGATATATACAATAACATTCCGTGTTCAATCAGAATGGAACGGAATGCACTGCTAGCGCTGCGAACGAGATGGTTATTCTTGATGTCTTCATGACACGGTACTAGCATCCTGCCGGGAGCTGAGAATTCGGTGCTATTGTAGGATGGGATGAGAGCGGTTTATTGCCTACGTCAAGACTGCTTTAGACGAGCAGAATCGTCTAGCACACCTAAGAACACCGGCACGCCACTGGCATTATGTACACCGTTGATTCCTCGATGCACCGTGCGAAGGCGAGCGCGTATGTTTTCCTAAGTGCCTGGGCGCCTTGGGTCTTCGACCAATAGCGCAAACTGCTTGGACTGAGAGCGATCAGGCCGTGGAATGCAGAACCTAGAACATGTTATCCAAGGTTATGATCAGACGAGCAACATAATGACTATCAACGCCATGGCTATATGATAGGGCGCCGACGAAGAACGCACCGATATGGGGACGCCACTATTGTTATCTTTACCGATTGACTTTCTAAGAGCTACTTCGCGAGAGGTGAATCAATGAGTGCGAACCAGCTGGAACGCGTTCTGACGATATACTGCCAGCATACCCATGTACGCCGAAGCGAGCCTGTCAAACCGCGCAAGCCATATGCCCATCGAGCGTCAAACCTCCCCAACACGCCTCTCCCCAACTTCTCAAGTCTTCGAAGTTCCCCCGCGTTGACTCCAAGGGAAACCGTGCACACACAGTGCAATACAGCACATACACATACACATTGATGCTGATATATGATAGCTCGCCAGCCGTGGCGTGATAGGGCGTGATGGATTCCATTGGTCGGACTGCAGAACGAACTGTGGAATTTGCGAAAGAACGTTAGGACCGGTATGTGCGTGTGTATCGAACATATGTCGATCAAAGTGCCACAAGCCCACGGCCACGATGCAAGGCGCATATGATGGGAGCAGATATCAGCCAGCTAGGGGCGCGCAGGCCACCAGAAGGGTCGCTTTCGCGGGCACGTCCAATCGCACCTCGTATGTTTCCGCACACCGCATATTCCAGCAAGAAAAGCACTCCTGCTGGCACGCTGCAGCGTGTCGTGTCTCGTCTGCTATAATTGACTGATATATCGCCACTGATGATATCAATTATGTGAGGTTCCATCGTGGATATCGGCCAATGTGCTCGGTCGGTGTTTTACCTCGCTAACTTCTTTGCCTCTGAGCACGCCTTCTCGTACGTCGGCTGGCCTGGGCCAATCACCGCCTCCCACTGCAGATTCCTATTCGGCATCCAATCGTGCCCTCGTCTTCTTACACTTACATAGGGCTCCCGAATCTCGGGTCTCTTGAATACCGTGGTACACATACAAATCGATCAATCAATCTCAGTCCAATCTTCTTGACCAGAATCCCGAGACCGACCTCTGCGTGAGTCCGCCCGCTGAGTATATATCCCCTACAGTCAAGGGAATTCACCCTAGTTTTACCACCGTGGAGTTGGGAAGCGTATAGCGCCTGTCGGTACCCAGTAAGATGTGATTCTTCAAGCTCGTGGCGATGACTGAAGGGAAGAGGGAAATTTTCTACATTCTTGAAACATGCGGTCAACGCGAACTGAACGTTTGAACGTTGAACGGGGCTCACCTACAGCCGTTAGCCGCACACGTGTTGTGGCATAAACTTCTTCCTCAGTGCTGTCAAGGTCAACATATGGTGCAGTGTTCGTAATTCTTCGCGAAGCGAATTGTCGTCGCTCGAGGACATACCTCTCTATCTGCGGCTGAGATCTTAGCGGATAGTCTGGCCGAGGGGCTACTTGTTCAAAAAATCTATGCTTTGCGGTAGTGATGATAGTACAGATGTTGGGTCGTAACGGTGTTATACGTGGGTGGGGGATAAATAAGAACAGGTGAAAGCAATAATAACAGCGTGAAGTGGGTCGTCAAAAAGCTTTGGTCGAAATAAAAATGGGGGATGTCGGCGAGAGTGTGGAGGGATATCATAACTTGGTTGCGGGATGAGGAGGAATGCAAAAAGGAGTCGACTGAAAAATGGTACGAACAAATGAAGATTTTTGAATAATAGTAGGGTAAGGGAATTAGGTCCATTCAAGTCGTTTTTGCACGGGGAAGGGAGGAAAGTTCATGGGCAAGAAGGGAGAATGTGTCATGTACAACACGAAAAGTGTCGATTAGGAAGATGATTGATTAGAGTCTTTGCGTCGAGAGGTATCATGGAGGGAGATGGACAAGAACGAAACAGGATCCAGAGAAGCGTCTAGAGAACCCGATTCAGAAGTGCAGTCGTACACATATCTTTGGCCTGGAGATCCTTTCTCCCGATTGCCTCACTCCCTTAGAAGCCATCCAAGCAACTACTATCCGCCTCCGATATATTGAACCCAGAAAATGCAGTAGTGATTGTCTTGTAGCACGAGGAGGATCGTACCCGCGGCGTAGAGCAAACGCCAGCGTCAAGCTCCTCATCCTCGTCAACAAGCACACCTCGGACACGATCCCGCTCTCTCGAGCGTTCACGTTTGCGCTCACGATCGCGGCGTCGGCGAGCTATCTGCACCTGAGTTTCCTCTGGGGAGTGATGAGGGTGTGGGGCAAGATGCGGGGCGTGAGTGGGCGTCGAAGGGGGAGCGTAGAACGCCGAAGGCTGTGGTATTGACGGAACAGTTGGAGCATACCGATCGTATGGAGATGACGGGTGCTGGGTGTGTTTCGTGTTATAATTGGGACTTCTGTGTGACGAGCGGGGAGAAGAAGGGCTGAAAAGATTAGGCTCGGGTGGGCTAACGAAGCCATCACTTTCTTCTGATTCAGAGGAGAGGTCGGGTATTAGAGGTGGAGGCATGGAGAATGGGCCCATTAGCGTACTACAACTGCTATCTCGGTCCCGGAGGTCATGCTGGCGGGAGAGGGCCCGAGGGTGGAGATCTTTCGGAGCGTACATCGGTGTGCGTGTAGGGGGAGAGGGCCCCGCATATTGTCGACTCCGAGGGGGTGAAGCTGAAGTGGAAGTATCTACGGCAGCATACGTCCGGCCTGGGCAGCCGCGCTCTGGCAGTGCACAGGAATTGGGAAGGACAACGATGGGTGAGCGGTCGTACGTCGACGGGCAGTGCGCCTCGAATGTGCGTGTCAGCGAGGGCGAGGGCGGGAAGTGGACGGCGTGGTGGTCATGGTGGATAGCAGCCGAGGGAGTGCGCTTGAGAATTGGGCGGGGAGACATTGGTCTGTGTACCTGAGACAGACGGGAGATAAGATTGTGGAGAACGTTGTCGACGACGACGAGAGATGTTCGGGGACGTGGAGGACAGCGAGGAGGAGGCTGGGAGTGGCGATGTGGACGGGTGTTAGCAAGTGGGATGCATTTTGTAGTGGATGGAGGAGAGAGGTTAAAAAGCGAAAATGGGATGGCTCGGGTCACACTTCATTCATCCCTTTGTTTGCGGCCTTATTTGGTCCGTGATTGACTTATTTGGTTCGTTGTGGTTTGTTGTGGCCCGGTCGAACTCACAGCCTGTTGATTCGGTTTCTTACGGCAGCTCAGCTCTGCGGCATGGCAGGGAAACGCGATAAACTGGAAGCGGACAAATGGAACAATCGCCTGTCCGCCATCTTGCCAGCTTGATCTTGCACTTAAGGGTAACTGCCACCCCAACCATTGTCTGTTCGTTTTCTCAGCCATGTCTTTGTTTCCAGAATCCGAAAAAAAAACATATCCGGTGCTCATCCAGCACTCCACAGCGGAACTGCAGCCGTAGTGCGCTGCCGTGCGCCATGGTCGGAGGGAATGTGCTAGCCCGGACACTTGCCTTTTCGGAGGCCAAAATCCCTCTGTGTACCTTGGGCGCTTATCACTTTGTGGCTTGATTGTCCCACTGGGCTTGTAGGTGACCGTGGCGCCACCAGCGGATTGCCCCCGCAGAACAAGGGCATCTGAGTCTGATGTCGCTGGGTTATCTCTTCAACGCTAGCCTGACCAGGAGGCGTGATGTGTTCTGCATCCCAGCCGTCTATCAACCGTGGACTCTTCCTTTCGTCCGACCAATGAGCGAGGTGGGGCCACGCTAACGCGTACGCTTAAACAGCACGATGTTCTCCATCACATACACATAGCGCTAAACTACACACTCTTCGACGCCAGGCCCACCCACCTGGATCTCCTGCCCCTTTGCCTTTCTCCCCTCCGACTTCTGGATATTGTTTGACGGGCAAGCTACGAGACACCTAGGCCAGAATTCCCCTACGAAATGAAATCCTACTCAACCCGTGTCTTCTCTTGTCGCTGGCCAAAGAGTCGCGAAGCTTATTGATGTCCGCCGCGGCGACGCAACGTACATTCCGGGATGCTCGCTCGCCCTCGGGCACGACTTTGAAGGATGCTCGCTTCTCATATTCTTCCTTGTCGTACGTGCCAGACCCCCTTATCGGTGCAAACATTCCGGCGTCCAGTCTTCTTTCAGGCACTTTCTTGTTTACGCATCGGTCAAGAGACGATAGCTTGTAGCCGCCGATATCTTCGATTCGTCCCGCAAACATGATCGTCCTGGTTCTGCATTTACGACGGACGGGGGAGGATTGGCTCGCAACCCGCGCTGCTCGGCTCTCCGATATCCACCACGGGTTCCTGTCTTTCTTTAGGCACTTCCCAGTAACTGTCAGTGTTTCTGGTTATAATTATCCATATAACATTGCGAGCTATCTTCCATCAACACGCGAGTGATTGCGATGCTTCGGGAGGAGAGGGAAATGGTAGTTCCCAATCCACGGTTGCTATAGCCTCCGTGTCGCCAAACCAGCCTACGCGTGACTGGTGTGCTATGAATTCGTATACCCTTGCACATGCATTCTTGTGCTTCTCTCCCCATCTCCCCACTCGCAGCTGCACTCCAAACCGATATCAGCTCACTTCCATGCCAAGCCATGAAAACGACATTAACTGATAGTATTTTTGAACTCTCCCCTCTCAAGTTACCATTCCTGGCTCTTTATCGCCATTCATGTCTACAAATAGCTTCCTTGACCCCGACGTGCTTGGCACCCCGAGCTTCGAAGATCGAGGATGAAGCGATGAAGAAGAATGCACAAAGACGATACTAAGGTGAGTCTAGCACGCTATATACTCCGACGACAGGGCTAGCCTATCTATCTCATGCGTTCCAAGTACAAACGTTCGTTTTGGCACGATAGAGAGACCATTTGCAGGCCATGTAGGTAGTTTTTGCTATACTAGGACCCGACAAGGCTCATTCATTGTTCCTATGGAGTCGATGGTCATTTGAACATGTATTGATTAGGACGGCATGGGACTCTATACCTTATAGCTAATGACCCTTCCCAGAGCAAGTAAAGCGTGTAAGGCTAAGCCTAGTGGTGATCACTGGCTTCATCTCCTCCGGTGCTTGGCATTAACTCCCCGCGGTTCTTCATGTGCGTACCTTATCAACTCGAGCCAAGTGAGAGGGAACCACAATACAGTCTAGGCTGATCGCTCAGCATGTCTGCTACCTTCCTGGCGGTTCTCTTCGCATCGGTATAGCACCGTGTACGATGGATGCGTGCCCGGTAAGGCAACTCTGATCATGATCATGCTGAGCTTGCAGTCGCTCCCCTGGCAGTGCAGAGGCGATAGTTTCGGCTAGAAGCCATATCTCATCCATTGCGAGTGCAGATACGTAACTCATATCGAATGCTCTTTAGGTTTCGTGAACCCCTGAGTAGGCCTATTCATTCTAACTTTCGTGTATCGACTGCACTAGCTACTAGGGAGCTGAGGAGGCACCCACGGTGCTAACAGTCACATATAGCCGGTGAGTACCATGACCTTCCTTCGTGATTGATAGATGCTGCGCAGTCTGTGAGTATATCCACTTGGATTCGGTATGCCCTCTGCCTCCGAGCCCCCTGACCAATCCTAATGCAATCTAAATCATATCAGGCGATGGAAGTAGTATATCTCCTTGCTGGCCATGTTGATTTGCTGCTAAGAAGAGCGGCCTGGGGAGGCTCTATTCTGGATATACAGACTGCGAGGGCAATCTTTACGAGATGGTTCCGAGCGGGAGCCCTGTAAGTGCCGGGCACAGTTTAGAGTAAGGCTAGTCTCTCCGGGCTTCTTTTATTACCACAGGCAAGTCCCCGCTCCACGCCACACTCTCACCAAAGGACTACGATCTGTTGTGCCTCCGAAGTCTCGTTAACGGGATCTTCCCCTCTCTCACCATTCAACGGAACATGGGCCAGTATCTCTGTCGTGATCATATGTCTTATGGACCATCCGCAGCTGACCTCTGTGGAGACGCTTTATAGTTCGGGGTGTTCATAATGTCTAAAAGTGAACACTCGATCAGTCACCGGAAGGTTAGTTTCGTTAGTTTCGCACCGAGCCACGGGGGTCGAAATGTTGTAAAGGTGATCGGTGCGTTGAGCGAGCGAGCAATTCAATGTACTGCCGTTAACTGATTGCTCTGCTTCTACTACCGACAACCCTATCGCCCGCTGCATCGTCTATAGTCCCGTGTACTCCTCGACTGTGTCCCTCAGCACATGCTCAGCACTACAAGAGGGCGTCCGATCCAATACGTTCAGCTGCGGCTTCCGGATCGTAACATGATCGCCCACCGAAGTACTTCTATTAGCACGATCGATGTGGAACTTGGAAAGAAGACAACATAGAATCGCTGGAAATCAGCATGTGAGTTGCGCTCGGCAGCGGTATCGCCATTTTATAAATGTTGCTTTACTTTAAAAGGTTGTCTCTGCTTGTTTTCTTCGCCAGGATTGCGTTTTAGCGTGGGTCATCGATTGGCGTGGTGCATAGGAGGTCACCGGTCAGGGGTCGCTTGCCTAGGCCCCTTCGTGGCGAGGGCCTTCCTATGGGGATTCACGCCTGCAGTCTGGAAGTACATGGCGGAAGCTGCGATTTTAGTCAACGAAACGCCCCGGGTTAATCTCTCGCGACGACACGCCCACCGGGTACCGACAGTCGAGAGCAGACGCTGACTTTCACATATTGGGCACCCCTAAGTCAGCACGGGGCTGCCTCACGGCGTGTTGCCAACGCCGCACTGCAAGGGGCTGTCCACGGCAGATGTATCAGAGTTGTGCAGCTAATCTCCAAACATCGTGGTGCGCCCGCAATGCGTCCGAGGGTGGGTGGTGGCAGGCACCAGAGCAACACAACCAAACGGTGCTTCGTGTCACCGGCGTGCGTTGCCATTCCGTGCTCAATGGACGTTTATGGCACACGGGATCGTCTCCGTAGCCGTGCTGTGTTCATTACCCCAGAG
Source organism: Pleurotus sapidus (assembly GCA_026743855.1). Taxonomy (NCBI): domain Eukaryota; kingdom Fungi; phylum Basidiomycota; class Agaricomycetes; order Agaricales; family Pleurotaceae; genus Pleurotus; species Pleurotus sapidus. The sequence goes on along the minus strand of JANBWZ010000034.1, from coordinate 342,060 downwards.
ATGGGCTGAAATTGCGGGAGAACGCGCTGGGATCATTCCGGGTAACACGCTCATATCCACATATACACGAGGGCGTGATGAGTAGTACCACATCAATGCATACACGACTGTCATAATGAAGTTGTTCCCAGAGGTCAGAACATTGCATGCATTGCTGCGTCCAGACTCGCTACGCTCCCTGCTTTTCTTTCGACCTTCCATGTAGAAACACTGATCAGTAAGGCTTGCATAACCCTGTGGCGTGCGGTCGGCGAGATTGTCCAATCCTAACGCAGCACCTCGCGGTTCTGCTACAGCAAACGTCGCTGGGAACTTACAGAAACGTCAAATAAACATCCGATTGCTGAAAATTTTAGGGGTTGTGCGCTGAGGATAAATACCCGAAGATTGGCTCTCGGAAAAGCCAAACGCAGGTGACGTCTATTCCCAGAGTGGTCAAGTATCATGCGTTCGAGTAGACTCGGGCAATGCTTTACAAGTCCAGTGACGTGAAGGCCAAGTCGATTGATGGAGCCCGGGCGCGCAAGATGAACTTGAATGGGTCCATATCTGTCTCTTTGGGCACGAAGATACGGGTCGGGGTGTACATCTGATATGTTGCATACGGATAGTGTAATGGTTCCAGCTAAAGACCATACACGCGGCGAAACTGAGCTTGAGTCCTCGGTTTCGTGTGCGAGAAGTCGCATTCATCGAGGGAGGTTGCACCCGTTGGAATGGTGCCGTTATCTGTAGATTGACCCCCACGCAAGTCAGCATAGTAGATTGCGGGGGAGAGTATATGAATGCCGGCATCAAGACTTAGAAGTCGTAATCCACACCAGAAATCAACTTCTTGTGGCGGCGATTGCGTCGTACCAGCTTCCACGGACGGTTGAGACAAAAGAGGTTATAATTCGTGTTAAACCAGGCGCAAGGGTAAGACATAGCCGATCATCCAGGCAGAATGCTCGGCCAGCTGGTCAAACGTTCAAGCGGAATTAGCTATTTTGATTCAGGTGGTATAGCATCACGGTGCGCGTGATGCATAATGAGATTCTTGAGTTACGGGTTTGTCCGAGCATGCGTTGCATTTGAATGGTCTTATCCCCACTGTTCGTGGACATCGAGGCCACTCGAATCTGGACCGTCACGGTCTCCCTATGTGAGATGTCTGAAGGCGCATTTCGGAATAACAGATAGATTAACGCATACCAGCGTAGCCGGAGATTCGTCTGCATAATTGTTCCTGTAAGGCTAGAAGTGTACAGGTGATCACTTGCGATGCCATTATATTGACAGAAGATAACCTACGCGTCACACGCATGCTTCAACCCTTGGACCGAACGCACCACTCGTCACAATCATATCGACATGCCGAAGTCTCGCCGTAGAACACTAGGCAGCCCCACGTTGATGAGATTATAATAACCAATCCGGATGGCGCATGCGACCGCAAGTCACCCTCTGTATGGGTCCGTGACGCCCATAAATGGAAGACAGAAATGAAGTCATCATATCGTGGTATTCCCCGGACCATAGCGATAGACTCCAGGTTAGAGGAGGGTCGAAAGGCTATTTAAATTATCATCAAGGGTTCGAAGGTTGTGGAGCTTTGGGAATCGAAGTGGCAAGAGAGGTCCTCCAAGAGCCATTCGGAAGTGCGGACAGGAATGCGATACGATGGCAAGACGCTCGTCGGACAAATTCGATGGCCAAGTCGACGGTGATAAGGAGAAGTACCTTGTTGAAAGCTCCGACAAGATGAACCACAGCCCGCTCGGTAGATTCCACGAATGAATTACTTATCGCCTTGTCGTAAGACTCGGAGAAGGCCCTGTGCATATGGTTCTCGTCAGAGCCAGCGGCAAAGTGGCAAAGTCTCTCACAAAGTCTCGTCGACGTCATTTGGCACCGAGACTCGGCATCAATATTTCCAACTTCCGCACCCGGCTCTCTTGCGAGAGGCCCTACTCCCGTTGGTATTTGCCCACAGGACACGGCAATGAAGTACGTACCTCGCTGGGAGGCACAGACAATGTCAGCACGTTACGATATTGAGATCGTAAACCAACACTCACCTGCGACCCTCGACGACCTTTCCCCTGCTCTAGCACCTTCTACCCATCGCTTGAATGATTCCGTGGACATGCGAGGGAGGAGGGAAAGCTGATGATGGGTGCAAGTCGAAGTGGTAGAACTAAGAAGAACGAAACACAGCTAAATATGGGCTCTCGACTGTTAATGGAGCCGGTCAAAGTGCGCTCGCTGACTGCCACCTCGAAGCGCAAAGAATGGGATGGAATGATGAGAAGCTGTTGGTGGGAATACATTCTCATTGGCGCATGGCGAGGGCGTTGTCGTTGGTCGAGGGTAGGAATGACATACTGTCGGAGGAGTTTAGGCTAGAACCTTCAGGCCTCAACTTTAGGGTGTGTGCCCCAGAAATTTCTATATGAACGTGGAAGTAGCGATCAAGTTGTACTTACCGCCGGTACCTATGAGTGATGTCAATGATGCAGTCACCCACAGTCTGCTCGTATTGATCGTAGCAGAGGGGTCGTGTCGTAGAAGAAGAAACAAGTCCTTCGCTAGCAGCTAGATCTGCGTCGGTTAGCCGCTCAGATCCATGGACCAAGGAATGAAGTCCGCATTATATATCAGTGCGCGCGTCCATTACATGCTCTAAAGTAAATCTTGGGGCATGAAAACACCCTCGCATCAGAGAATCAGGGTATCTTTCTGCCGACGGTTCGTTTCCACAGTGATGTCCGTGGGCAAGACATCACCCTAAAAATCCGCACTAGTGGGGTTGCTCAAAGTGGTCGTGTAGTCGTCTGGGACGGGTCCTTCTCTTTGAAGTCTCCGGAACCGTGCACATGTTCGTCGCTATGCGTCGCGTGTATGTTTGATTGTGGACCCGTGTAGTGTTTGTGGGCACCGAGGAAGTACCAAAGACTAGAAATTAAGTTCAGGATGAGCTTAGTCCGAGGAGTCGAAGACATTAGGCACTCACAAAGCGAGGAAGATGACGCCAACGGTGATGACGGAGGCATAATTCATGTTGTCGGGGGTAACGGGGAGGTTGGTAGGGAACGAAAATATGATGCATACGAAGATCGTCCACACGATGCAGATGAGGTTACACGACCATCCAAGGATCCCATCTCCCATATAGAACGGACCTGGTTTGAATACGACGTCGGGGTGGGAATGGTAAAACCTTCTTAAAAAGATGGGGATAATGTAGGAGAGATCCAGTGCCATCGCCGTCAGGGAGAAGATGGCATTGGCAGCGACAAGACTAGCGAGCGCAAGGAGACCGGGGATGATACTGACAATAGTCGTGAGCCAGATAGCTCGAAGGGGCGTGCGAGTCCCTTTAGAAGTCTCGCCGAAATAGCCACGATCAGGAAGACCTGCGCGAATCGAGATCAAAAGACAAAACTCATGTGGGGCAGAGAAGACATACCGTGGTCGCGGCTAAACGCGTACAATGTACGCGACGCCGCCTGAAGAGCGGTCTGCGTTACGAAGAAGGCCGTGAAGCAGACGAACACCTAAGTTGGGGTGTCGTTAGTACCTGGCCTTAGATCCGATTGTGACGAAGAAGGCAAGTACCCAAAGAATGAGAGCGCCCGTTTTACCCATCCTAATGGCCATGATCTAAGCGAGCGTGAGTTCGCAACGAAATCGACATGTTAAGATTCCTACCTCAAGCATCGCAGATCCTGATGGCCCTGGGAGGTTTTCGCTAAAGTCGAAATGAGTGACCGCTTATTGGTTGAAAAGACAGAAGGACGGACAGTGGGCCAGAACATAAGACGAGAACAATGTTCAGCAGCCAACCAATGAGACCAGTCCCAATGACTGCACAGGACAACGTGAGCAAAAAAGAGCGTAATGGAACAGGTGATACTCGCCAGCAATGAAAATGGCAGAGGGAGCTAAGTGATGCGAGAGTAATTAATTAAGTATATATCGCGTCAGCGTTCAGAAGCATTGCTCGCACCTGCGTATGCCGCACGCTTGACTTCCTCGCTATGTCACGGGGAATCAGAACTCGTATACACGCCCAACTCAAAATGCTAAACGTACGAGATGTGGGCAGTTGCGTCATAATCCTAAGAGGTAAACTTATTCACCACTTGCGCTAATTTTAGCAAGGGGATGGGGCTCACCGTCATCTGATTGCCAAATTTTCGAACACTCAGAGGGGAGCGAGAAAACTAGATGAGTGGAGTGCTTACCGTCCATTGGACACTCAATAACCCAAACAAGAATGCTATCCCAGTGTTCCAACCTCCTGTCTGATTGACTATTCCTGCTGACCCAAAGACGTACGAGGCGGCATGCATCTCCGCTCGAGGCGTAGTCGCAAGGAGAACAATGATGATTACTGGAGAGGCCAAAAGGGGTAGAAGGGGTTTGGGTGAGCGTAACACTCCAAAGTCATGCGGTAATGGGACACGCACAGAATGTCGCACCGAGGTTCACGAACACGAATGACGTCGTCAATCTAGCGAGATGGCGAGTGGCAAGTGAATTCTATGAAGCCAATTAAGTATTAAAAAGACAAAAGACACATGTATGAGATGATAACAACTTACGAGGATGCCATGAAATACGAGAAGACCAGCGAAGAGGCCGACGATTTTGCCCTGAATGAAGTCATGAGTTCAAGTAGCTATGTGTTGGACCCAGAAACACGTACCTGAGTTAACGGATAGTTTTCGTCCTGTACGGGACATTGTGAATATACGACATGCCAATATGATGGCCAACGACTTACCTTCCCAACGACCACGGCTGCCCATATCATATTAGCAAGCCCGTATTCTGTGGACGAGATTCCTGCAATTTGGCCTAGTATATTCAGCCAGCCAACTAACCAGCCAACCTGATTTGCAAATGAGGATCAAACAGACGATGGATCGGGGAGGAGGGGTTGCTCACTCTTGCACGATGCTTCTTCGGGGAGAGCTGGGCTGACGCCGTGTATCTGAGATGATTCAACATGATGTATCTGATGAAATAGAACAAGCACGCACAATCCACCACACGTAGGGTACGCACTAACGATCTCAGCAATACTTGCTCCCAGAGTGAAGCACAGTGAAGCGCCCAAAATCCAGCACCATGTCACCTGTATTATCATGTTCAAAGTCTGCGATTAGCCTTTGAATCCTCAACGCACCGACGATGGTCCTCCGTGGAGTAGAGGGGTATTAAATGTTGTCGCAATACTTGAGCAAACACCCTGGATGAACGTTGAAATTTGTGCTTCTGTTAGCTAAGATATACGCACCATGATGCTGAACGCAAAGCTGATCTATTCGAAAAGGATCAGGGAGGCCAACAGGACTCGTCCGTCGTACGCACCGTTGCAAGATTGGAAAATTCTCGTCTGAATGAGGGAACGTAGCCCATCGCCTCGAGCTCCCTGTCATCAGTCGTTGAGCGTGGTTTTGCTCAGCTCGGCGTCATGATAATCTTCTGAGCGTTTTGAGGACATCGTGCGTAGTCTCTGGCCGTCCACCGTCGTTATTGGAGCTGTCAGGTGTAGTTATAGCTCGAGAACTAGCTGAAGTGGGATAGTTCGGCTCAAAAGCAAGCTGGTTTTGTATGGGCCAAATATAAAGCATGTTTATAGAGTTGTCGTGTGAGTGCATTGGAAATACAGCTTCAATCACGAAAAGTGTGGAAAGGTCCCGCTCGATAGCCACAGAACCCTGACCGTTATCCTGAGCGTCCGGGTGGCGCAACAATGCGCCGCTGACCAATTCCCTCCCACGTACATCCAGACAGTGGCCTCAACGTCGCCGCCGCTTTTTCCTCTAGCACTACCACCACCTCCTCCTTCAGCTTTCTCAATTGCGATTCTTGCTCATGCCATAGATATTGTTCGTATCGCTTGGATAGCGCTAAGACTTTGCAAGTTCCCTTGTCACCCGAGGTCCACATGGTCTCCAGCGATGCGTCAATCAGGTGCTCCATGGGGCGCCTTTGTTTATATTCTGTTTCCAACGGAACTATGGTGGGTGTGTTTTCTATGCCTTACACTTCGGGGGAAGCGCTCCGAGGGGATATTAGACACTATATATGATGTCTGCACACCTTTAGAACAGGCTGATGGCAGTGATGCCAGAAATTAGAAGGCCATCTTATCGCCCAATAGGCGGCGGCGCTTTCAAAGTTACTTTCACGTGTAGTGAGCTTGACGAATTGCGAAGATCTCGCGAAGTGACTATGATTTGAAATGAGTGTATGATTTTCGACGCAAGCAACGTAGTGGCAAGTCGATGGTTGGAGGCGACCATGCCTTGGGCTTCGAATTCTTGTGGATGTCTATCACGTTAATCGTGCGAAGCGAAGGCGTGCACAGGGCACATGGGGGTACGTCCTGTTATCAAGTTCAAATCAAGTACTTGGACGCACCGATCTTGTAGTTCCAGCCTCTTCGTCGTTAAGATGACAATTCCCTCAGTTACTCTGAACAATGGTGTCGAGATGCCTGCAATCGGTGCGGAAACACATCATATTCTCGTAGGGATGGGTGCTAGATGTATTCCTATACACCAGGCTTCGGCACCTGGGCAGGGATGGATCCAGCCGAATGGCACAAGTCCGAACCATGGCTCGCGACCGCTCTGAAGGCCAGTGTATTCAGAAACTTGTCTCTGATACGTGTTGCTTACTCCCAATGTCACTTGCTACCCTAACCACAGGCCGGGTATACGCACTTTGATACTGCTCAGATGTATGGTGAGGTTATCTCAGACTTAAACTCTGCGAGCACCTGGTCTCAACGGGCTCTGATGCTAGGAACGGAAAAGTATATAGGCAATATTCTCAAAGACGCGGGGATTCCGCGAGAAAAGCTTTTCATCACCAGCAAGCTATTGTGAGTCCCGGTCCACGATCAACACGTCATACATACAACCTCACCTCCTTCAGATGGAACTACCACAGTCTAATCGAAGAATCTCTGGACACTACCTTGAAGGACTTGGGGACTGATTACGTTGATTTAGTCAGTGACGCCCTCGGTCTTCCTGACTCAATCATGAACAAGTCCTTAGTTTCTCATTCATTGGCCGCAAATGGTCTTCTACGAAGGTAAACACTTCCCGCAATTATCGTTGGTATCGGCATCCTAAACACCAGCGCCACGCGACAGAGGGCAACATCAGGCCCCGCAATCCTGACGGGACGTTGAAGGTCGTAGAGTCCCCATCGTTCAACGACGTCTGGGCGGTCTTTGAGAAGCTGCTTGACACGGGTAAAGTCAAGAGTATCGGCGTCAGTAATTTCTCGATCAAGACGTACGTCCCAGTCTACCTCCACACTGATTTGCTCATTGTGGCCATCTGCAGGCTCGAAGAGCTGTTGAAGACGGCCAAAGTGGTGCCTGCAGTGAACCAGATAGAGTAAGTAGTAGTCCATGCACATGACACCTCCTCTCGATATTGACGCATCTGCTCCTACAAAGGCTCCATCCATACTTGGCCCAGACAGAGTTAGTGGAATATTGCAAGTCTAAAGGCATCGTCGTCACCGCCTACGCACCAACTGGTACGCCTCGAGATACGCTTTGGACGCAACGAACGAAGTCGTACCCATACTGTCCCAAAACCCTATCCACTAGGATACTCTAAAGTGCTAGGTGACCCATTGATCGTCGAGCTTGCCGCGAAGTACAATGCCTCCCCCGCTCAAGTCGTCCTCGCTTGGCACCTCGCCCGGGGAACGACCGCTGTCCCTAAGAGCACCAGCGAGGCCCATCAGAAGGAGAACCTCAATGTCAGTGCCCCCTTGATCCTCCAGCGAGCAGAAATGAAGTATGTTTTCGTTAGCTGCCTACTTTGGATTCAGAGGACGTCGAGCGTGTCACCGCTTTGGACAAGGGGTTGCGCGTCTGCAACAATCCCACAGAGAACGGGATCATCTGCGGCTGGAGCGTCGAACGCATGGGATGGTAATGAACACACAGCTCATATATGTACGAGGCAGGAGCGAAGGAGACGGTTCAAGCGACAGCAAATGTATTTCAAACTGCATTTGGATCTGACTACCAATATATTCGAGGGAAATGGGGCAGACGCCAAGATTTGAGTGCAAATCAGTTTCTTCCATTATTGCCAACTTATTACACTCGAGGGTGGAATTAACGATGAGAAGTATCGTGTGCTGACTGCATGCAGATCGCTCGACGCAAGCTCTCCGCTTATATTTCTACATGCAAAAGCCCTAGAGGATACGGGGACGAAACCGGTATTAGAAAGCGTCGTCTCGTCGAAGGAAGAAAGTTACTCACCGGCGGGGGACCCGCCGACACTGATCGCTGATTGTCCCGCCTTGAGGCCGTCCGGAGCGATCTGTAGGCAATACTGAAGTCAGTTAAGTGGAAACGAGCTCACCGCATAGCGACGACAATAACAGAGTTCAGACGATAAGACCGCCCTCGAGGATACGGGAACGAAACCAGTATTAGAAAGCGTCTTCTCGGCGATGGAAGAAATTTACTCACCGGCGGGGGTCCCGCCGACACTGATCCCTGAGTGTCCCGCCTTGAAGCCGTCCGGAGCGATCTGTAGGCAATAACGAGCTCAGTGAGTCTGCGCGTGTAATACGAAAAGAAAAGTGAGCTCACCGCATAGCAGCGACAATAACGCAGTTCAGACGATTGCACCCAATTGGTGCACATCGCCTGGAACCCGGCTGACTCACGACACCGCATGACCATCCTGTCAACCAGGTGGCGAAGGCGGGGCGCAGACAGCGACGCAGCACACTCAATCGGGTCCCGCAGATTGGCGGCTGCCTCAAAATGAGGCGAGGAGCCATGCACCTAGGACTGTATCCCAGTTGTGTGTAAACTACAGCGCGTTCGTCCAAGCTAGGACCCTGGGGTCTTCGCTCTTCGTGTAAGGCGCTGTAAACCGCGCCCTTATGCCCTAGAATACCTCGCCCTGGAGAACAGCGTTAGCGACGGCGGATATGACAAGGCGAGATGGAGTTACCAATGGGCGGAAAAGACAAGGTGCGTATAGCAGGTTTCCGCCTTTATATACCTGCTCAATGTTTGTCACAAAGGCGGCTGACATGCTTTGTTTGGCGATACATCGGTCGACGGAGATCGGGGATCGTTTGTCTGGGGTTTCTAGGGGTTGCTTAGAGAAAGTTCTTTCTCGGCTTAACGTTCGACTCGATACACGGTATGACTTATTATTTCTTCGCTAGTAAGATGGGCAACTGCGACTTTCATAATTTGCAAGGGTAGCAAAACAGGGAGGGGGAACGACTAATGTAACGACGGGAGAAGCGATCTGTAGCTCTCTTGCATTCGCTCCTCTCTACTATGCAAATCCCCGGTCTGCTAGTACTTCAGCAATCGCCCTTGGTGACACCGGCGTAGGAAGATCCCCTGGACGCCAGCTGACTTACGAGAGCGCATAGCCAATCCGAGCGACTACAACTCTCCCCTTTGGCTCGGGCGGCGAAGACGGTTCGCGGACAACGACGCAGTACTACCACCGGGCCCAAAAGCTCAGCTGTCTCGCCTTGTTCAGCGCTACGTCCGACGGCTAAGACACGCCCACGCCCTTCACCCTCCGCAGGACCAAGGACCCCGCCACTTCGAGCAGAGTCCAACGCCGTTGAAGAGCACACGCGGGCGAGGACAATCATTTGCCACAGACGCAGACATTCCAAGGCGAGGTTAGCATACACCCCAGGAGCGGAAGTGCGTTACTCGACGCGGGGATGCGAGGAGGGCTTCGGCGGCCCTCGCTGTTGCAACTGCCCACGCCGAACTGCGCCTTTGGACTCTTCGAGTCGCCCTCCCTGGAGGCAGAGTCAGCGGATTGATATGGGAGGAGGGTAGACCAATTACTTACAAGACACACGTCGTGGAGGGGAATGAAGAAGTGTAGACGGAGGATCCGCCTGTTTATACCAATCCAATGTTTGGTTCTGGGGCGCCAGACATATAGAGGTCAGGGGCGAGTGTATTTTGCCCTGTTTGCCCTACCAGTCTGGTACTTCCTTCCCGGTTCACTCACCTTGCTTGCTCTCGTACACCACCTCTCTGCGACACCCGCCTAAAGATGGATGACTTGCAACGGCGTCTCAAGGCTTCATCCTACACTCCTCGCGACCATGTTTTACCTGACGATGAGCTGATTGCACCGCTTGTTCGGATTGCGGAGAACGCCTTACCAGGCTCAACCGGTAACAACGACGCCATTGAAACGACCGGCGACGCGTACGGAAACATGGCGATCTTGAAGGTAACCATGGACTACCTCGACGCTGTAAGAGAGGAGCTTGGATATGATGATAGCAAGATGTATGCATGTGCCGCCGTAGGTCCATTCACACCCTCGATGCTCATTTGAACTCAAACTCTTCAGTTTGTACATGCCCGCCTAATATCCAATGATACCTTAGCGAGGATATACTACAAGCAAGGACACACGGATCCCGAATCACTCTCCATAGGCTGCGACGATCGACGAGAATGCAAGCAATGGATAAGCCGAGACCTCAAAGGGAAGGCCCCCAAAGTCCTCGCTGACCTCTTTGAAGCCAAAGTCTGGCTGATCTATCACTCGAACTTTGACGGATATCGCACTCTTTGCGACTATTTCCAAACGATACTCGTCCCGCTGCTTCCTGTGACGATCACGATGTTTGAAGCTGCTTATCGGAACACCTACAAGTGGGACATTGACGGCTGTGGACCATCTAACTTCTTCCTGTACCGCACACGCTCATACCGGGAGTCTGATGCAAGAAAGGTGAACGCAGTACACGCCGAGCATTTTCTGAGGCTCCTGGGCAACACGTCGGGAGAACTCAAAGATTCGCCAGTGGGTAACCTCACACGTTCAGTCGAAGGCGGGCCGCCGATTCACTTTGATCGGGATGGCCGAATCCAAGGGACATACAAGCATTTGCAGCTCGAAGGCCACACGACTCTTTACTTCTTTCTGGCTCAGGCCCACGATCAAATACATCCTCTCCACCGATCTGCCTGTACCCGAGCGGCTGGGATTCAGACCGTAAGTCTTTAACTCCGTCGAGGCTGTATAATGCTGAATCACTCGATTAGTTGCTTTTCCGATTGGCATCGTCTGATGTTGGCCTACACCACCTGGTGAAAGCACTCGGCATGGAGGCAGCACTGAGAGCGACAGGATCCCCTCACGAAATTCCTGCCCATCTATCGTATCGGTCTGCCGCCGAAATCTTCGTTGCGTCTATCATCTTGCTTCGGTCCGAGTCTCGAAGCAAAGCGTCCTTCAAATGTGTAATGCAACAACTCGCAGCCTTGTTGGTACAATGTGCCATCACCACCCTGAAGCATCATGCAATTACGTGGGTGGTATCCTCTTCTCTGATTCTGCAGCGGACTCTGAAGCTTTAGCAGCATCCAGCCCCTTCTCCCGGCTAGCGAGGAACAAGTGAACACTCTTCCTCAAACACGAATGGGACGTCCCCACAAGCCACTACCACGAAGTCGAACAGCTTTTTAATTGTCAAGGCCCCCTTCGCTATGAACCCATGGTCGGCTGTCGCTGTCGTCAGACCAAACGATCTCTCGATTTGTAATTTCCAACTACATACCTTGTTTCCCTCGCCTCCAGATTCGCCTTGTAACCAGACCAGACGATCTCTCGATTTGTAACTTCCAACCAGATACTTTTCCCCGCCCCCAGATCCTGCCGTGGTACCGCACCAGACGATCTCTAGATTTGTAATACCTAGATACTATTTTGTTGCCTCAATTATCGTCATACGAAGCGCATACAACCATGAATTCATTCAAATGTGGCCCATGAGTTGATTGAATCTGCGCCGTCGCACCGCAAATGCAAGTTACTTCCAGAAAACGGCAGCCCGTAGGTAAAAGTATACGCACTCTGGGCATACATTGCGCTTTCATCTCTATCAGGGTGGGAGATACGGAGGTTACAATTCCAGACGAGTGTACGAGTATACTAGTATATGATAGAACCAGGCAGAAATTCCAAGCTCACGGTAAACAAAAGGAGACATAGTACAATTATCGCTGTTGTCCTAGTTTGTGATTGATATGCTAGCCATATTCGGACGGGGTTTGTGTGGAATGCGAGGCGTCGCGAAGCATGGCTTAGGGGAGTGTTCAGGGAGTTGTGTGGGTGGGAGCCGAGCCAAGCCTTTTATTCGCTTTTTTTGCCTTTCCCGTACGGTGCTTCTTCCTATTCCTCTCCGCCCCCGTCTGTGGCCTGTGTGTCACTGCGAGAGAAGCGGGCGTACTAGCGTTGGCGGAATTGGAACCAATATTTGCCTTCTTCAACGCTTTGTTCAGCTTCCACCTAAGGCGCTTCTTCCTATTCCTCTCTGTCTTCTTCGCCTGCTGGTCTTGTGTCAACGCCTGCTCCTCCTGGCCAGTAGCGTCCTCAGCCTCAGGGCGTTCAGGAGCAGCTGGCGTAGCCGGTCTAGCGACACAAGCATCCAATTGTGTGGATGCACCAGCTTCAACTTCAGGAGAGGTGGGGGCAGTCATGCGGGTGGAAGTCGAAGCGATGTTTTCGTTCCCATTTGCCATAGCATACGCGTGGCGTTGCTTCTTATCCCCCTCCGTCTCCCGTTGCTGTTCGTCTACCAAATGGCGCTTGCGCTTGCCGCTGACCTCAGCTCCAATGGAGCTTCCGGAGGGAGGAGAAATACTCGTCCTTGGAAGTAAAGCTAGGCGAACAATACTAGCGCGGGGGATGCAGCGCACGCCGCCATTTGCAGAAGAGCCAAGTTGGACTTTGGAGGACGTTTGGAAAATCGAGCTGGCAGGCGTCGGAGGGATATTCTCCTTCTGCCTCTCTCCTCTTGCCTTCGACTCCGCCATCGCGAGGGGCTTCATCTTCTTATTCTCTGTGTTCGGGGTTTGTTGTTCTTCCACAAGCGAATGCTTCCGCTTGCCAACATTTGCCAAGACAGGTCCAGCGGCAGCTGAAGAGCGACTGTCACCGCTTGATGGGAGACGGAGAGTAGAAGAAGATGGGGCAGTGTCGTATAGTGCACATGTGGGCGGGAGGGTCACAAGACAGCTCACATCGTCTGGGATGTTGAGTTGCGACTGAGCGGGCAGGTGCGTAAATAGGCATTGTACGAGAGAGTTGAACGAAATGGTCGGAGATTGATAGCTACGGGTAATTATTGTGTTCAGTCAGCGTGTACACGACAAAGCATGGTGGGCTTACAGGCAGACGGTGAATCCGTCGTAGAGGGCGTAGACAATGGGCAAGACGATAGGCATTAAAAAGTCGAGGAATAAGTCTGGGTGGCATTGGGCGAAGGCAGAAAAGAGGGCGAGGATTGCGTTAGCTTGGATATACTGGGACAATTCCAGTGCTTTCGCAGGATCCCTCGACTTCAAGGCGTCTGACAGAGGTTTGCTGACCATGATCGTCCCAACTGCGTGAAAGCGAGACCAAATCTCGGCGAGCACCACCGAGGTTGTCAAAGCTCTACGTATAATCTAATCCATGATCCCTCAACGGCGGTATAGGCAAGCGGGGACAGAGCAACTGACCGGCAATTTACGCAATCTGAAGATGTCAATCCGGCGATACGCGAGCTCAACCCCGTCTTTGTACAATTCATATCCATCGTTGGCTGCGCCGTACGGTTGCTCCAAAATATGAATATTGCTTTTGTCTGTGCCGTGGAATAGGTACTTGATGTCGGAGATAAGTTCTGACCGCACGTGGAGGGTGAGAGGGAGGAACTGCCATTCGCCGCCTTGGCGGATTGCTCGCACGGCGGCCTTGCTTGCTTCTGCTAGCATACCGGCTAGCTAGTAGAGGTAGTTCTAGGTTTCGCGGAGGGGGTGGAGTTGGAAGTAGGGAAGGAAGGCAAAGACCACCCTCTCGGTCGACATAACATAACATGTCAGCCGCCTTGATAACAAACACTGGACTGGTGCACAAAAGCGGAAACTTGCAATTCTGACCTCACTCGATCGTCGCAAATCACTTCCAGGAAGCGAACGGATTTCACCAGAGGTATATAGGCGCCCATGCCAAACAAGCGATGCTTTGTACTCTGTCAAAGTTACTTTCACGTCTAGTGAGCTTGACGAATTGCAAAGATCTCGCGAAGTGACTATGATTTGAAATGAATGTATGATTTTCGATGCAAGCAAGGTAGTGGCAAGTAATTTGCAAGGGCAGGAAAACAGGGAGGGGGAACGACCAATGTAACGACTAACTCGCTCCTCTCTATGATGCAAATCCACGGTCTGCTAGTACTTCAGCAATCGCCCATGGTGATACGTGAACAAGGTCGGTATTAGGAAGCCTCTTCTCGTCAAGAGAGAAAATGTACTCACCGGCGAGTTTCCCCGCCGAGGCTGGAGTGTCCCGCCTTGAGGCCGCCGTGGGCGAACTATGAGCAATGTCAAATTTAGTAAGTCTGTGCGTGGTCTGAGTGGAGGAATTAGGCTCACCGGCGCAGGAACATCGCCTAGATGCCAGCTGACTTACGAGACCGCATAGCCAACCCGAGCGACTCCAGCTCTCCCCTTTGGCTCGGGCAGCGAAGACGGTTCGCGGACAGCGACGCAGCACTGCCACCGGACCCATAAGCTCAGCTGTCTCGCCTTGTTCAGCGCTACGTCCGTCGGCTAAGACACGCCCACGCCCTTCACCCTCCGCAGGACCAAGGACCCCGCCACTTCGAGCAGAGTCCAACGCCGTTGAAGAGCACACGCGGGCGAGGGCTATCATTTGCCACAGACGCAGACATTCCAAGGCGAGGTTAGCATACACCCCAGGAGCGGAAGTGCGTTACTCGACGCGGGGATGCGAGGAGGGCTTCGGCGGCCCTCGCTGTTGCAACTGCCCACGCCGAACTGCGCCTTTGGACTCTTCGAGTCGCCCTCCCTGGAGGCAGAGTCAGCGGATTGATATGGGAGGAGGGTAGACCAATTACTTACAAGACACACGTCGTGGAGGGGAATGAAGAAGTGTAGACGGAGGATCCGCCTGTTTATACCAATCCAATGTTTGGTTCTGGGGCGCCAGACATATAGAGGTCAGGGGCGAGTGTATTTTGCCCTATTTAGTCCCCTCCAGCACTTCCTTCCCAGTTCACTTCAACCTCCGCAGCACCACTTGTGCTCTTCACAACACCTGCCTGAAGATAGATCTTGTCACGCAGTGCACTCCCGACATGCTCATATCTCCAAGTAGAGCGCAACTTAGAGCCCTTGTCCAGATCACCGAGAACGCGATCCCGAATACTCTTGGTAATAACGAAGCCATCGCGACCACTGGCGACGCGTACACCAATATGGGCATTCTCAAGTTCATCATGGACCACCTCCATTCCGTTAAAGATGAACTTGGATATGACGATGACAAGATTTATGCATGTGCCGCTGTAAGCTCCACTTCCGTTCGTTGAATCTGCCTCTTGATTCAACCCCACGTCATGTAGTTTCTCTACGGCCGACTTGCGAGCAATAATATACTAGGGAGGATATATTACAAGCAAGGGTACAACAATCCTGACGAACTCGCCATTAGTTCTGAAGACTGTGAAGAATATCATGCGTGGCTAGACGGGAAAATGGAAGGTGATGCTCCGAAGGTCCTGGCAGACCTCTTCAAAGCCAACGTCTGGCTCGTCTTTACCATGTTCAGATTTCCGGCCCTCTACGACTACATGAAATCCCTCTTCCTCCCACTCATTCCTACGGCGATTACCATGTTCGAGGACACATATCAAGACGCATACAAGAGGGAGAATTCCGAGCATGGTGCATCTAACTATTTCCTCGAGCGCATACACTCGGATCGAGTCGCGGACGCCTCAAAACTTGACCCAAAGCTCACTGGACGTCTACTCAAACGCTTGGACGAGGTACCAGTCGAAATCAAAGCTTCAAGGGTAGGCAATCTGGCACGTTCGCTTGCGAACGGACCCCCTGTGCAGTTTGATTCTGAAGGCCGGATTCAAGGCATCCACCAACATCTACAGCTCGAAGGCTACACGACCCTTCGCTTCTTCCTTGCTCAAGGGCACGATCGAATTTATCCTCTCCACCGATCCATAGCAAGTAAAGCTGCTCAGTTCCAAACAGTAAGTCTTTATGTCCCGTTGTGATCATTACGCACTGCTGAGGGGTTATCTCAGCTACTTCTTGGCTTAGCGTCGTCCGATGTCTGTCTTCATCAGTTCATCCCCGCGTTCGGCATGGAGGCCATGCCAAAAGCAACTCCTGGTGACGCCTCCCGTCCGCTATCTCTCCGATCTGCCGCCGAAGTTTTCATTGCATCCATCGCCTTGCTCCAGTCAGGATCCCAGCACCAAGCATCATTCAAGCAAACGATGGATGAGTTGTCTATACTGTTGGTCAATTGTGCTGTCGCTACTTTGAGAGACTTTGAAATGGTGTGAGTGGAACTTTTGTCTAGAATCTCCCAACAAATCCTAAGGCACTGGCAGACCACAACCCCTCGTTCCAGCTGGCAACGAGCAAGTGGATACTCTTCCGCGTGAGAAGGCAGGTCGTCCTATCAAGAACCTCAAGCGAAAGTCAAACAGATAACACTGGTTATCACCTGCATAATCGATATCTTCCTAAGCTGGAGAAGAAAACGAACAAAATGATTGTTGTCATCACTGGACTGCCGAGTTCCTAGTCGTCGTCCTTCTCCCTTGTTTCTTTTCAGCAACACGTAGAGCACTGTACCGTAAATTCCGCGACTCTCCATCGAATATATTGCAATTTTTCGATCTAGACAAGTATTAGATTCTCGCAACGACTGTCGCAATCCAGGTTTTGCTGCAATTCAGGGGGTGTCAGGGGTGCTGGTACGAAGTTCCGTTTCGCCTTGTTTGGTCCCACCGAGTACTTCCTTCCCGGTTCATTTCAAACTCTGCCTTACACGGCGACATAACCCTTCCTCTCTTTTCTGCGACACCCGCCTGGAAATGGAACTGGTGCATTGTCTCGTTGCTTCGTCCGACTACACTCCTACTGCGCGTGGTTTCCCAGAGGCCGAGCTAGCTGGCCCACTTATCCAGATCACGGAGAACGCATTACGGAACACGCTGGGCAACAACGACGCGGTAGAAAACACTGGCGATGCGTATATCAATTTAGGTGTTCTCAAGGTCATTATGGATCATCTCCGCTCCGTCAAACGAGCCCTCGGTTATGATGACAACAAAATGTATGCGTGCGCTGCTGTAAGTTTCTTGACTATTCAACCACTTACGACATTCATCTCACAACAATTCACAACTCGCCTCCCTGGATGTAGTTTCTTCATGGTCATCTTGTGAGCAATGACATTCTGGCGAGAATATACTACGAACAAGGGCACAAGGACCCCGACACCCTGGCTATGATCGACGACGAGGATCGCGAACAATGCCGGGCCTGGATACGCTCGAACTTGGAAAGGAAAGCTCCGAAAGTCTTAGCTGACCTTTTTGAGGCGAATGCTTGGCTCATCATGCTCCTCGACGACTTTTCTGGCCTATGCACCTATCTCACATCGATATTCGCTCCGCTCCTTCCTACGGCGATTGTCGCATTTGAGTCCGCTTGTCAAGCGGTCTGCGGACAGAACCTGGATTGCAGCCCATCAGACTTCTTTCTCTACCGCTCCCTTAACTACCGGATGACGGCCGCTACAAAAGTGAACCCGCGACACGCGGCGCGTCTTCTGGATTACTTGTGCAATGTCTCAGAGGCTCTTGATGGCTCGCCAGTATTCGAACTCAATCGCTCTCTCAAAAACGGACCCCCTGTGCGGTTTGACTCTCGTGGACGCATCCAAGGTGTCCACAAGCACTTGCAGCTCGAAGGCTACACAACTCTGTGTTTCTTCCTCGCTCAGACTCACGATCAATTATATCCACTTCACCGATCATCCGTCAGGGGGACTGCTGGCTTTCAATCGGTAAGTCTTGACTCTTCTTCCAACCGTGCGTAGGATGATGCTCAAGGTCCATGCTAGCAACTTTTCGGCTTAGCTTCATCTGATCGGTGTCTACAATACCTTGTCAACGCTCTTGGTATGAAGACTACGCTACGAGCCTCCCTTTATCCTCCTGAGCCTCGTTGTTTCTCCGACGCTCGGTGTGCCGCCGAAATATTTCTTGCGTCTATCGCCTTGTTCTCCGAGTCTCAAGACCACGCGTATTTAGCAGAAGCGATGGACGCACTCTCAACCTACCTAATACAGTGTGCCATGTCCGCATTAGAGGACTGTGGAATGTCGTAAGCGGTCTTTTCCCAGAGATAGTACAGAACCAGGCTCTGAGGCATTGTCAGCATACACCCCCTTGTTCCAGCCGACGTCGAGCAAGTGAACACCCTTCCGCGAGAGTTGACCGGACGTCTCATCAGGCCTCTACCTCTTGGAAGGTCGAACGATATATAAATCAACAAGGCTCTTCTCAAGTTTTTTAATTCCACCGACCAAGACAAAGTATTGTAAGACCATTGCCTCGCCATGTAACCTTCCACTCTGGAGATACAATATCATATCCCCACATACAGATTTATAGCTTTGTATGTACGAAATACAATCCCGTCCATGGATTCTGGCAAGCAAACTGCTAACAGTATGATACTCTGAAGCTCACTCTCGAGACGACCTCACTTTCGTCTGCACCGAGGCTGACTCTTGTTTCATAAGGGTATATACATTGGATGAAGCAGAGACTACAAGCAGATGGGAATATACAGAAGAGCACATGTTACTTTATCTGGTCGCTAGATGAAGGTTTGTAATTTGTGGGAATAGTCATTGTTTGGGTGTTTCAGAAGATGTTTTCTTTCTCCTCCGCCTTCCTCAGCGCTCCTGTACGACGCTGTCTCAACGCTGCCTCTCTCTTCGTCTTTTGCTGCTCTTCTGTCTGCGGGCGGTTCAGTACGCCGCTGACGTCCTGAGCCACGGTATAGGTAATGGCGGTTGCAGAGGGATAAGGGGTGCGCCTCATCAGCAGGCGGGAAGTCGCATGGGCGGGAATCGAAGGGAGATTTCCCTTCTCATCCAGTCTCGAGCTTGGCCCCGCCTCAGCGTGGTGTCTCTTCCTTCTGTTCTCTGCATCCTGCTCTTGCTGCTCGTCAGTGGCGGGTTGTTTCCGCTTACTAGTAGTGGCCTCCGTCGGTCCAAAGGCAATATCGGAGCGACACGGGCCGGCATTGTCGCTCGAGGAAGAGGGTGGTGAAGAAGATAGATGCCTGGGTAGAGGAGTAGCGCATGTCACGCCGTCTGGGACACTGGGCCGCGAGTCAGCAGGAAAATGTAGGGATGGACGAGGTCCGAGAGACACACCCATGCAGGGCAGGATTGGAGGTCGACGCCTGAGAACCAGTATTCGTCTTAGTGCCTGGTAGCATATGAGTCTAGGAAGAATGGACTCACCAATCGAGTCTGGCCTGGAATCTTCTGTAGAGGAAAACTACTAGTGGCGAAACAGTAGCCTTTATAAAATTGGGGAATAGGTCTGGACGCCGACGATTCATGGTTGAAAGCAGGATAAGCACCGCGTTGGCCCTGATATCCTGACACAACTCCTGGGCTTTGAGGGGATCGCACGACGCCAAGGCGGCTGACAGGGTATTACTGATGAGAACGGTCCCTGCTCTTTCAAAGCGGCACCAGATCTCAGCCAGCACTGCCGAGGTCGTCAACGCGTCACAGATAATCTATTGTGCACTCGTTAGTCGAAACACACTAAGCAGAGACAAGGCGACTCACCCTGTGTCTATCCAATCTTGCTACGTCGATATACCGGTATACACGGGCGACTTCCCGCTTGTACAATACAAGGCCATCGTAGACTGCCCCGCGTGGTTGCTGTAGGGTGACAATGTTGTTCCTGTCCGTGCCATCAAATAGACATTGGACCTTGGATTTAAGCTTCAAGGATGCGTAGACGGCGAGGGAGTGGAAGTGCCATTCGCCGCCTTGGCGAATCGCCAGTATTGCGGCCCGTGTAGCGTCCTCTAGCATGCTGGTCGATGAAGAAGCTGGGGGATTTGTGTTGCAGGGAATATGGTTTGTGAGGCAGGCGAAGTGGCTGCCCTCAACGGCTGACACAGGACAAACAAGGGTGCAAACATTGAGTGCGTATATAAAGGCGGGAACTTGCTGTCCTCACCTCCATCCTTCTTTCTCTCTAACACCATCTCGTGAGTACCTAGCACTCGCCTTGTCCCGCTCGACGTCGTTGACATTACCTTCAGGGCGGTCGACTCGTAGAGGGTGATGGCGCAGTTTACAGCGGGCTACAGCAGAGCACAAGGACCTCAAGCCTCAGTCCTAACTCGGTTGTACTCGTTCGTAGCCACGACCTTCCAGCTCGCCCTAGGCCTCTGGCAAACCCGTCTTGGACGGCCTCCTCTCGCTGTGACGATAGCTGGCGCTCGCAGGTACCCGCCCAAGGCGTTCGACTCTGCCTTCTCACGGGAGTTGGCTGACTTCTTCGCCGGCGGCGGGCGAAGGGTGCTGGCGTGACTCATAGTTGGGCGTTGCGTCGGCGAAGGCGAAAGCTAAGCTGCGGGGCCTGGATAACAGTGCTGCGTCGCTGTCCACGCATCGTCTTGGCCTCCTGTGTAGGGTCGCTCGCCCTGTCTCCCCCTCTTTCCTTTCCTCGCTTCCCCTTCCCCAGACCCTCACAGGATGGCTGATCGCGGTGTCGTAAGTCAGCTGGATTCCAGGCGATGTGTATCGAAAGGGTACAATTGTCTGATCAGCGTCACTGTCGACCCCACACGGTGAGCTCATCGTCCTCTTTTACGTGATATACGCAGACTCACTGTTCACTGATTTCTGTAGATCACCGGGGAAGCCTCCTAGAACGTGGATGTGAACAACCCGCGGGTGAGTGCCCCTCCTCCCTTGACACTAATTTCCATAGATATAGATCACCGAGGAAGGCCTTCCGGGACGAGGAGTTCTGTCTCGGCGGTGAACCCGCCGGTGAGTGCGCCTTCTCCCTTGACGAGAAGAGACTTACTAATACCAACTTTTTCCACATATACCGGAGGCGGCCTGGGGCGACGGGGTGGTTTAGTCTTATCCTCCGTCGATGTAGCAATTAGAGTAGCGAATGTTTGTGGTTTCGACAATATAATTCATGCAATCATGGCAATATCCAGAGTGCTCGAAAGTCGTCCTTCAGCTGCAGCTCCTGTGGCGCGTGTCGTCGATGGCTGTCAACGATCGAGTCAGCTCCACTACAACTTCGTAAGCGGTCACCAAGAATGACTGGAAACCCTTTGCGTCCGTCAACTGGGATCTTGGGCTTTTAACAAAGTGATCGCTTCCACAAACCGGGCGTCTGCCCCGTTCGAGAGAATTGGCGACCAACCAGATGCATTCCTGGATGACTACGATGCTCCCTGGATGTCCCCCTCGATTGCTTTTCTCGCACACTATGGTCACCCGAATCCGACTATCTTCATGGAGCCTTTGCCGTCTGGCTCGTCTTGTCAGGTTTGCACCAAAAGATGTTGACAGCGCTGCGCGTTACTGCTTCGAAAAGATCAGCGTAGTTGGCATAAGGGGGATTGTCAAGCATTGATAATGATAGTTCGAGGAAGGTAGACGAAACATGGCCGTAGTGTGGCTCCAATATCACATAAGTCATAAATCTGGAAAGAGACGGTCACTGAATAGGGGAGCTCAAAGTTGAGTTGTGTTCGTGTTCGTGTTTCGTGTTTCGTGTGTGCCGATATGCCGGAAGTGTTACATAATCAACTTGAATGTCACACTTTGAGTACTTGATGAGCTTGATAACAGTGCGTCAACTTCCGCCCCGATGCCTCGCCAATCAGTCCATGAGCAACTGAGAAGGACATATCTCATCCATATGATACTTCACAACATCATCTCGCCTACATCAGATCTAGTGGAGGCTTTGAAACAGCTTGTCGGTGGATCACGGTTGCGATAATTCTCCATAATTTTATTATCGATGTTGAAGGTGGTCAGAGTGGCGCGTTGTTTGGAGGTGCACACTCGGCAGCGGACGAAGAAGCAGATAGCGGTGCAGTTGATGGTGAAGATGAGGAATCCGATAGTGGTGTGGTTAAACGTAGACATCTAGTTGCTGAGATTGTAGCTTATCGAAGTGTAAACCAACAGTGATATATTAAAGTCTATCTACTAATTAACTAGAGCTCTGTAGTCCACTCAACGGCAGGCTTGGATTCAGCCCTCAGAGGCATGGTGCGTGTCGTAGTACAAAGGAATAACTGTAGGTGTGTTACTTTACTGTGACATCCGATTATGTAACACTTCCGGCATATCGGCACACACGAAACACGAAACACGAACACGAACACAACTCAACTTTGAGCTCCCTTAGTATATAGGCGCCCATGCCAAACCAGTGCCAGTTGTGAGAATATTCAAGATGGCATGCCAGACGTCCGATTGAGACCCTCCCACGAAATGCACTCAAGTCAAACAACTAACAATCGTGGGCCTCATAGCAGCAAATTGAAACCCCAACACCCCTAAAGTCGAGCAGAAAACGGATTTAACGGTTCTTACTGCGCTACTGAGTTCTGAAGTTCGCCCTCCTCTCTTCAAGTTGTTTCTTCTCAGATCAGATATAGAGTACCCGTACTTGTTTCCGTTTCTTTTCAATCAGCATCTCGTAGCATTCCAAGCGAGACAAATACTAGACTCGAGCGACGACTGGTTGCCGCAATCCATTCCTAGTATCCCAGACAGTAGCCCCGATTCTTTGTAGCATCCTGTAAAATTCCGCAGCTGTACTATAACATTTATCCCTTAGTGTGAGCTCCTGTCTCGTTTCTGACTTTTATCTTCCATCATGTGCATCGGTTTTGCCCTAACGCGCAAGGGCTCTAGTTGGTAGAAGAACGGCCATCGCGGGTGTGTACCGTTGATATATACTGGCTCTCTGTGTGTAACGATCCAGCACATACTATCTCACTATCTACATCGCATTGAACCCATTCCGTTAATTACGCAGTGCGTTCAAGTGTGCCGTCATAAGTGGATATGAGCTCTATATTATACACAATGCCGTCTATTATGATTTGAGCCGTCGTTGTCTGCCGTGGGGTCCCTCCACCAATTGTTCCCAGCCTGGACTGCACCGTAAAGTGATCTCCACAACAGAACGACAATCGTAGTCGAGTTATTCTTGGCATAGCCTCTTGGGAGCCTCACATATAATTCTTCTTCCATAGGCGCGTTGAGGTAGGCGGACTTGAAGTCTACTTGCCAGATATGGAATCCTAGCATCACCCAGACCACGAGCAGCATTCGGAGCGACTCCAACCTCATAACACCTGCATATTTCTTGTAATAATCCCTCCCCTCGACCTGGTGCTGACCCTGGACGACGAGACGAGCCTTCTCACCCACGATCTCCCTGAGACCATTGAATTTGTGCGCGAAGACCCACATCACACCCAGAACTGTCGCGCCTTCGGGAGGGTCACAAGCAGGTCCGAAAACCTCGAAAGCCTCCATCCGTGCAAGCTCCTCATCCATGGCTGGCTGCCAGCGGTCAGGATCCTTCATCACCTCAGTGTACGAATGTGGGACAGGTGGCATACCAACCGCCGCCAATGCGGTGTTCTCCGAGGCATCCATATAGTTCACGCTCTCCGGGAGGAATTTGAATGGATTTGTTTCAGCCAACGTCATACCGGCGCGAGGCTCTGACAACTCCTTAGCTGCTTTTGCAGAACTTATGCGGGAGGATCGACAAAGAGGTTGTGAAGGATCGGCCTGGGCTCTGCGCGACCTCTTCTTGGGAGGTAAAGGTTCATCAGAGCCGTCCTCCTCAGGGTCCGAGGGGGATCCCCCAATATCAACATTGTGGCGCTCAGGGTTTCCAGGTAGGTTCGCCTCATCACGGCCTGGCTCTGGACACAAGTCCACCATGTAGTCCTCATTGCTGCTACTGAAGTTCGAGGGTCTATCCTTTGGCGCGCTCGTTGATTCATCAAACACGACATCCCGACTCCGAACGATTTTGCCATCTGCGAGGTAGAGCCAATAGACTCCTCTCTTGTTGTAGCCAACCGTCCTGCCCTCGAACACCTGATCATCCAGCTTCCCAGGCTTTCCGTCAACGATCTTCGCATTGTAAGGGGACACTCCTATTTTCCCCTATCCCCCTGTCCATTTCCCTTTCCCCTCGTCCCCTCCCTCTCTCTTTCTTTCCACGGACTCTTATTTACATTCCTTTTCATCCCTCCCTTTGCTCCATCCTTCCACCCCACTCCCTCACCTCCCAGAGCGTTCCGATGACTCCGAAGCGTTCCCGCAGTCCGGATTCACTCCGGACTCGCGTGCACATCTCTGGACTCGTCGGGACGATTTCCCCCCACTTCTCCTACCCTTTCCCTTCCTATTCCCACTTCTCCAGGTCGCTGGCACGACTCCTGTATGTTCCCCTCCACTTATTATCACATGCTCCTGTTCGTACCTTGTGATATTCATCGGACTTGTGGCGGGTGTACTATACAGTTCTTTCACTCTTCTCCCACGCTTCTACAGTATATACTTCGCATCCTAGCATGGAGGATCCTTATCTTGTTCTCTTTGGATTCTCCCTCTGCTAGGTGTGTATTCTCTCATG
The DNA here is from genome assembly GCA_026743855.1 of Pleurotus sapidus. Classification (NCBI taxonomy): domain Eukaryota; kingdom Fungi; phylum Basidiomycota; class Agaricomycetes; order Agaricales; family Pleurotaceae; genus Pleurotus; species Pleurotus sapidus. Next base: position 317,439 of record JANBWZ010000034.1, on the reverse strand, counting down.
TATTGTAGGTAGCATTATTCATATCTTTGGATTCTCCCTCTGCTAGGCCTGCGCTGTGCGGCCATCTTGAGGTTGCCCTTACAGCAGAACAAGATCCCCCATCCTGGCACTAGAGCCCTACGGAAAACGTCCCGCGTCATCCCGGACTCGTTCCCGACGTCTTTCCGGTTTTGCGGACATTCCGGACGCTCTCCTGCTACTCCCACCCACCTCTGAGGACCCAAGGAACCCCATCCCTCGCTCCCCTGACGACTCCGAAATGACGGGCGCCTCCAGCCAGATCCCGTCATCCGAGCCAGTCGCTCCAGGATCGGACTCCAAGACTTTGCGGACCTTGTGGGCTCAGACGTACGAGCACCAAACCCAAATCAGCACCATCCATGACGCCCTAGCTCGAATTGAATCACTCCTTGCTACACCCCGACCCCCTACGCCCAAAACGACTCCGGACCCGAACCGGAAGGCACAGCAGCCTCCCAACACGCTCCGGGTCGAGATAATGCCACTCCGCGGTCCCGTCTGAAGCCTGCCTCTCCCCCAATCTTTGACGGAAATCGCAAGGATGGTCGCGCATTCTTCAACGCTTGCACCATCTACTTCCAGCTCTGTCCGGACCACTTCCCGAACGAGCAAGCCAAAATCCTCTGGTGTCTCTCCTTCTTCCAAAAGGATCGAGACAAGGAATACGCGGACATGGTCCTCCGGAGCACCCGGGATCCCTACTTCAAGTCCTGGGACGACTTTGCCTCGGAGTTCCGGAGCCGCTTCCTTCCGGATCGGGAACGCGAGTCCGCTATGCTCAAGTTGGAGTCCACCCGCTACCACCAAGGACGCCGGACCTTCCAGGAATACCTCGACGAGTTCCAGGACCTCATTGACCAGTCCGGGTACACCGAGGGCTCCAACATCACGATGAAGTTCCGACGCGGGCTCGACTCCGTCATCCAGAGCCGTGTCGCAGAGTCCGCGGACTGCCCCAGCGAAGAAGACTTCGAAGGATGGTACAGCGCTGCGCAACGGACAACCGTGCTGCAAACCAGTCCTTCCACTTCGGCCAACATTCCGCTCACTCCGGACCGTCCCCCCGACCTGTCGCAAACTCCGGAGTTGCTCGGAACCCCGGAGGGATACTTCCTGCACCTCGGACTCAGCTCCCGCCTCTCCAACCCCGTTTCCAACCCCTGCCTCCTCCGAAGGCTCTCTCACCTGGCGTCCCAATGGATGTTGACCACACCCGCTCTCGGCCCCCTGCCCCTCAGTCGTGCTACCGATGCGGCAAACCCGGCCACATGGCCCACGAGTGTCCGCTGCGGTTTGATGTCCGGTTCATGACAACCGAGGAGCGGATGTCTGCTATCGAGGATCTCCTGACCGCGGCCGACGTTGTAGAAAGTGCTGGGACTCCGGGAGGAATAGATGACGAGGGAACGGCCCCGGTTGGGGAATCTGACACGGTGGATTTTCCCCGGACCAACAAGTGATCCGTGCGGCCTCGTTGGTGAACAACCAATTTGCTTGTCTTAATGTAGATGAAATACACGATGATCATTCCGACCTTTCCGATGATTCGTCCGACGTGAAGCAAGCAACTCCGGTTGCAATCCGCACGCTCCGAAGGTTTCGCCTGCAGTGGGAACGACGGCTACCCAGTAGCTATAAGATTTCCGCCTTGCCCGGCAAGCTTTCATTAGACATACCCGTTGAAGTGCTGAGCACAGATACACAACACCGATGCACCCTGCAGGCCCTGGTGGACTGCGGAGCCACCGGAGTCTTCATGCACCTGCGGTTCGCAGATGCCCATGGTTTCACCCGTCGCAAGCTTTCCGCTCCGATCCCAGTCTTCAATGTTGACGGTTCGCCAAACGAAAACGGATCTATCTCCGAAGTCGTGGACCTTGTACTCCGGTTCAAGGACCACACGGAACGGATGCTTTTCGCCGTTACAAACATCGGACGCCAGGACGTCATCCTCAGATACACATGGCTCCGGAAGCACAACCCTGAGATTGACTGGCAAACGAAGGAGGTGACCATGAGCCGCTGCCCATCCGGGTGCGATACCTGTCGAAAGGAGTTCCGCCACGACAAGCTGACCAGACGCAAGGAGTCCGTGCAACTCCGGGAGTGTCGTACGGGTCCGATGCCAATGGTCAAGGAACTCCACTCGGATGACCCTCCGAAGCTCCTGGATTGTGACAATGACGATGAGGACGACGAGGATGCAACTCCGGACGGCGATAGTCTTGAGAAGGGTGACCGTATCTTTGTGGCCATTCCTCCTCCAACTCCGGAATACCTTTGGAGTCTTCGGGAAGAACACGTCCGAGCCACGGAAACTGTCTCGCAACGCCTGGCATTGGCTTTCCAGCGTAATAAGGCTCCGGACCCTCGTCACAGCGCAATTCCGGACTTCCTTCAGGAATTCGAGGATGTCTTCGCCAAGGAAGCCTTCGACGAGCTGCCTATGCCCCGTCCATGGGATCATGCAATTGAACTGGTGCCCGGAGCGGAGCCTGTCAACACCAAGTGCTACCTGCTGTCCCCGGCGGAGCAGAAGCAGCTGGACGAGTTTTTGGAAGAAAACCTCCAGACTGGTCGCATCCGCCCCAGCAAGTCGCCCATGGCTGCTCCAGTATTCTTTGTCAAGAAGAAGGACGGATCGCTCCGCTTGGTTCAGGACTACCGGAAACTCAATGCCATGACTGTCAAGAATCGGTACCCGCTTCCGCTCATTTCCGACTTGGTGGACAAACTCCGGAATGCCCGCTACTTCTCCAAGCTCGACGTCCGGTGGGGTTTCAACAATGTCCGGATAAAGGAAGGCGATGAGTGGAAGGCCGCGTTCCGGACTACCCGCGGACTCTTTGAACCCTTGGTGATGTTCTTCGGATTGACGAACAGCCTGTCTACCTTCCAGACCATGATGAACGACCTGTTCCGGGAGCTCATTACGGAAGGTGTGGTCATTATCTATCTGGATGACATTCTGATCTACACCAAGACGCGCGAGGAGCACCGCCAGGTTCTCAAACGAGTCCTGGAAATCCTCCAGCGGAATAAGCTATTCCTGCGGGCGGACAAGTGCGATTTCGAACAAACCAAGGTGGAGTATCTCGGAGTCGTCATCTCCGAGGGTAAGATCAAGATGGACCCTGTAAAGGTATCCGGAGTCCGGGACTGGCCAACGCCCCGTAACCGGACTGAACTCCAATCTTTCCTCGGGTTCGTCAACTTCTACCCCCGCTTCGTCAAGGACTACTCGCACATCGCTCGACCCCTCTTCGACCTCACCTGCGCTAAGGAATGGCAGTGGAACGACTCCGCTCAGTCCGCATTCCTTCAGATCAAAGAGCTGATCACTTCGGAACCTGTTCTGGTCTTTCCGAAGGAGGATAGGCCTTACCGCGTCGAAGCGGACTCGTCGGACTACGCTACGGGCGCGGTCCTCTCTCAGCTCAACCCGGATGATGGTAAATGGCACCCTGTCGCGTTCTACTCTAAAAGTCTACAGCCTGCGGAGCGGAACTACGAAATACACGACAAGGAGATGCTTTCGATCATCCGGGCTCTCGAAGAGTGGCGGCACTACCTGGAAGGCGCGGAGACTCCGTTTGAGATCTGGACCGACCACAAAAACCTGGAATACTTCATCAAGGCCCAGAAGCTCAACCGTCGCCAAGCCCGCTGGTCCCTCTACCTTTCCCGCTTCGATTTCACACTCCTGCATTGTCCCGGACGCACTATGGGTAAGCCTGATGCTCTCTCACGACGCTCGGATCACTCGGACGGTAAGGATGATAACAAGGATGTGGTTTTACTTAAACCGTCCTACTTTGCCGTTTGTGCCACGGGTGTCACTCTTGAAGGGGAGGAGAAGGATATCCTCACGGCTATCCGGACTGGAGTGCGGAACACGAAGTTCGAAGATGCAGTGGCTAAGGCAGCGGAGGAGTTGAAGAAGGCGCAGGGCAGTCGTAAGACAGTCCGGAGTGCGGAATGGTCTCAATCGGATGGACTCCTGATGTTCCGGGGTAAGGTCTACGTTCCGGACGTTCTGGACTTGCGTCAGACCATTGTAGCCCAGCACCATGACACCAAGGTTGCGGGACACCCAGGCAGGTGGAAGACTCTGGAGCTCGTCTCACGCAGCTACTGGTGGCCCAACATGTCCCGCTACATCGGATCCTACACCCGGCACTGCGATCTCTGCCTCCGGACGAAAGCCCAAAGGCATCCGCCCATGGGTGAGCTCCATCCGCTTCCCATTCCGGACGAACGCTGGGATCGCCTGAGCATGGACTTCATTGTGGAGCTTCCGGAGTCCAACGGGTTCGACGCTGTCATGAATGTGGTTGACTCTGTAAGCAAACGCGCCCACTTCATCCCGACTCACACCACAGTGTCCGCCCTCGGTTCTGCCAACCTGTACCTGCAAAACGTCTGGAAGCTGCATGGACTCCCTCGTTCCGTTGTTTCCGACCGCGGGCCGCAGTTTGTTGCAGAGTTCACCCGGGAAGTCTACCGGATGCTTGGGATCAAGCTGGCTGCTTCCACTGCGTACCACCCTCAGTCCAACGGACAGATGGAGTGGACTAACCAAGAGCTCGAATCTTACCTCCGGATCTTCGTCGGAGAGCGCCAGAACGACTGGGCTCGGCTTCTACCTATGGCGGAGTTCGCGTACAACAACCGTGTCCACGCTTCTACCCAGCAGTCCCCGTTCCTACTGGATACAGGTCGTCACCCCCGCCTCGGATTCGAGCCCCACCAGCCGCCATCCCGCATGGAGTCCGCAAACGAGTTTGTCGACCGGATGAAGTCTGCTGTCGACGAGGCTCAGTCCGCCTTGGTCAAAGCTCAGGACGACATGAAGCGTTACTATGACCAACGCCGGACTCCTGCTCCGGAGTACCAACCAGGTGACAGGGTTTGGCTGGACTCGTCGGACATCAACCTTGCCCGACCTTCCCGGAAACTTGGACATGCACACCTTGGTCCTTACAAAGTGGTCCGGAAGGTTGGCAAGTCGGCATACCGACTCCAGCTCCCTCCAGGCTTATCGCGCCTCCATCCCGTCTTCCCTGTGGTCAAACTCTCTCCCTTCGTTCCGGACCCCATCCCGGGTCGACGCCCTGTCGCCCCGCCACCCCCGCAACTTGTAGATGGTGAAGAAGAACACGAGGTAGAGGAGGTCCGGAACAGCAGACGGTTTGGTCGAGTCCTGAAGTATCTGGTACGTTGGCGAGGCTATGGCATCGAGCACGACTCCTGGGAACCCACGAGCAACCTCCAACACGTGGCCCAGAAGGTCAAGGACTTCCATGATCGCCATCCCAACGCAGTTCGTGTACTCCGGACGACTCCGACGCCTCCAGCGACACTCCGGATGACTCCTACGGCACTTGACCAGTCTTGGGAACGTTGGCGTAGTCGGAAGGCTCCGGGTTCTATCCAGTCGTATTTCGACGTCTTCTCGCAGCACTCTGGAGTTTCGGGATTGGTGGAGACATGGCGTGGCAAGCAGGAATCCTCGCGTCGGGTCGCCGCAAGCTTGAAGGGGGGGTGATGTAAGGGGACACTCCTATTTTCCCCTATCCCCCTGTCCATTTCCCTTTCCCCTCGTCCCCTCCCTCTCTCTTTCTTTCCACGGACTCTTATTTACATTCCTTTTCATCCCTCCCTTTGCTCCATCCTTCCACCCCACTCCCTCACCTCCCAGAGCGTTCCGATGACTCCGAAGCGTTCCCGCAGTCCGGATTCACTCCGGACTCGCGTGCACATCTCTGGACTCGTCGGGACGATTTCCCCCCACTTCTCCTACCCTTTCCCTTCCTATTCCCACTTCCCCAGGTCGCTGGCACGACTCCTGTATGTTCCCCTCCACTTATTATCACATGCTCCTGTTCGTACCTTGTGATATTCATCGGACTTGTGGCGGGTGTACTATACAGTTCTTTCACTCTTCTCCCACGCTTCTACAGTATATACTTCGCATCCTAGCATGGAGGATCCTTATCTTGTTCTCTTTGGATTCTCCCTCTGCTAGGTGTGTATTCTCTCATGTATTGTAGGTAGCATTATTCATATCTTTGGATTCTCCCTCTGCTAGGCCTGCGCTGTGCGGCCATCTTGAGGTTGCCCTTACAGTGTTGGTCTTTAACGTCAAAGACGTATAACCCATTCCTCTTAGTAGCCTTCAGTATCAACTGATGCTTCTCATCATAGACTTGACCAGTCCCCTTTGAAAACACCACAGACAGCCCTTTTTCGTCCAGCTTTCCAACGGAGATGAGGTCTGACGCAACATCGGGGGTATGCAAGGCGTCAAAAGATATGGTGTGCTCCTTGCCTTCAACGATGAATGTTTTCGTCGCTCTACCTTTCCCAACAATTGTGAACTTCGTCCCTTTCTTTGACCCACTCCCCTGGAATGGTGTGACGGCTTCATAGGTAATGAAGTCCTCCCGATTGGTAATGAAATGGTCTGTGGCACCAGAGTCTAGGACGGTTTGGATCAACGCTTTCGCCTCGATAACTCCGATGGTAGCATTGAGCAATTGGACTCTCTCTCAGGGTATGACATCTCTCCCCAAGTGGCTGATGAACCGGACCAGATATCGCTGAAGTCGTCGTCTGACCATTTATGGCCTCCGAGGTCCAGCAGGGACGGCTCCGCATTTGGATTATCAAAGGGATCACCCTCCCAACCAAGTCCTCCATTAGGTACCGACCCACCCATATCGTCGAGGTCGCCATCGAGAGAAGACACGGCTGACAAAGTGTAGTGCTGAGCTAACGACGCGACTGCCAGGTTTGAGGATGCCGACGACAATGGAGCGCTCGATCCACCCCCCGTGTTACTCCCGTCGCATTTTCCTCTCCACCAGTCCGGCCATTGGCCCGCTTTTCCTCCCCCTTCGCGGAAACAGTCTTGCGCTAAGTGACCATTTTTCTTGCAGTTAGTACAAGTCTTGTCTGACTTGTCCTCCCGTTTCTTTCGTCCACCAGCCTTTAACTGCGCGATCTCGGCTTGTAAAGCTTGAATTGCTTGACATGTGGCATCTGCCTGGAGGAGTTGTTGCGGCTTGCTCGCTACTGAGGTCTTACGATCCTCCACACGAGAGTAGTAGAACTCGATTTTCTCCATGAACTCCGCTGGTACAAGAACGGAGGCCAATCCTTCGATCATCATGTCGAACTCAACTCCCGGCAACGACGAAATAATGGTCGACCGAAAATTTGCATCTGTATAGCGATTACCGAAATCCATTGCCTCCTTTCTCTTGGTCCTCAACGCCATGAAGAATTCCGCTATTTTCTGCCCCCCATTGGAGTCGAACCTCATGTTTTTAAATGCCGCATCAGCGTGGTTCTTCCTCATTTCATCCTGTCGGACGTAGGTCGTCGTTAGGTGACTCCAGATGGCTACAGCTGATTTCTCATTAGGAAAATCGACCAAAGCTTCAAGATCAACAATGTTCATCGCAATTGTCGACCTCATCTTGTCATCGCGATAGAGCCATTCTTCGAGGGACAGTGAGAGGGAATAGGGGGGTGTAGAAGCGGGCAGTGTGGTAGGGATTGGAATGGCTGCCGGATCAATAGGTTCAGCAGTAGAAGTACTCACCGTGGTAATAGCAGCTTTTGGCATGGGAATACGACCGTTTAGATATCCTTTGAGACCCCACTGGCCGGCAACGGCCTTGAGCTTCGTCTTAAAAGGATTGAACGGGTGGATACCGTCGAACTTTTCATCGGCCGGTAGTTCCCAAATCGTATTATTGATAACACTCGACATTGAACCGAATCTAGTCGATTCCTGGGATGGTACGAGTGGTAGGATGTTCGGGAAAAGGGGTTATAACTTCTCCTATAGTCTTGAGCTTTTGTTGAGCAGCCTGGGAGCAATAATGAACTAGACAAAATATATGTGTAGTTGTAATGCTTTTAGGCAGGGCCCATAACCTGTAGAACGAACAAGATATTTGTGAGTTCTCAGTGTTCCAACAGTATAGTCGAAGCTCTATATATTCTATAGTACATACCTGTAGAACGAACAAGATATTTGTGAGTTCTACAGCATGTATTGTAAGTATCAAGTCTATGATAAGGGAGTCTAAATGGATTGCATACCTCAGCGTTCCGACAGTATAGTCGAAGCTGAGGATGCGGAACTTGGAAAATGGGTTTTATATACTGAAGAAACGATCGATTGAAAAGGAAATTCAAATACTGGAAAAAGGAAATCTAGTAGCGCTGGGGCACCCATAGTCGTGGTGGTTGATCCCATCTTCTAACAAGATGGGCCATGTGCTCACTGCATGCAGATCACCGGACGCAAACTCTCCCCTCATACCCCCACATCCAAAGACTGCCCTTGAGGGTACGTGAACAAAGTCAGAATCAGCAAGTGTCTTCTCGTTGAAGGAAGAAATTAAGATCAGCAGGAACCCACCGGCACTGATTGTGGCTGTCCGAAGCGGTCTGTAGGCAATAACGAGCTTAGTGAGTCGGCATATGTAATACGGAAGGGAAATGAGCTCACCGCATAGCAGCAACAATAACACAGTTCAGATGGTTGCACCCATTTGGTACACATTGCGTGGAATCCGGCTGGCTGACGACACTGCATGACCATCCTGTCATAGCCCTGCAACTCACGTGGCACAGGCGGGGCACAGACAGCGATGCAGCACTCAATGGGGTCCCGTAGGTTGGCGGCTGCCTCGCATGAGGCGAGGAGCGATGCTCAGGGGATTGCTCACATAAACCTTCTTCATCAGGTTACATAACACTTCGGTTGATATTGATACACGGTACCACTTCACTAGTGCATGGGTGAGTGCGAATGGAGAGTAGGATTGCTATCAAGAGTAGGAAGACAAGGAGGAGTGTTATGGTCCGACTTTTCCTTTTCTTTTACCCCTATACATCACATGATTGGACACGTAGCATCTTACGGTATCTTACTTACGTCCTCGGGCCGCATTACTAATAGCTTCAGTCAGCGCCTCATCATTGCAACATAGGCGCAGTCAGCAAGCGTCATAGCTCGTGTCGCTGAGCTAACCATTCCATGGAAAGCAGGCAGGATACAGCATGTAACTAGTCATGAGGATGTAGCCTGTAGCACAGTATATAAACCCGTAATAAACACCCAGAGACGTTAACTCGTTCTCTTGGGAATACCACTAGTATTAGTGCCTAAGTCATCGTCTTCAGTCCTCTCGTCTTACTCTTAACTCTTTCTCATCTCGTCTCGCTTGTTGGGTCCGCGTACGCTTTCACAGTGTATTAGTGTCGCCCTAACAAGGAGGGTGGGCCAATTATGTTAAAATAAGCTGGTGAGGTCGCGCGAATTCAGAGTGAGAAACCGAATAGATATTGTGTTTGACTGGGACTCCAGCAAACACATGAAGAGGAAATACAAAAAGGTTCGGTAATAATCTAAGTAGTCACGTGTACCCCTATACCCCCGTACCGCCAAGATTGCCAAAATCTAACAAATTACTTACAAGACACATGTCGTGGAGGGGAATGGAGAAGTGTGGAGGAAGGATCCGCCTGTTTATACCAATCCAATGTTTGGTTCTGGGGCGCCTGACATATACCGCTCTCGTCTAATGGGATGTCGTTGTATCTCAGGGGCGAGTGTGTTTCGCCCTATTTGGTCCCCTCCAGTACTTCCTTCCCAGTTCACTTCAACCTCCGCAGAAGCACTTCTTTCTCTTGTCCACAACACCGCCTGAGGATGGATCAATTGCAAATTCTCATCGCTTCGCCCGACCACAATCACGCAACATTTTCGCTCCCGCAGCTCGAGCTACTTAGACCCCTCATCCAGATCACCGAGAACGCAGTGCCCAGGACACTCGGTAATAACGAGTCCGTCGCAAATACTGGCGGCGCGTACACCAACATGGGCATTCTTAAGGCCATCATGGATCACCTCAAGGCAGTCAGAGAGGAGATTGGATACGACGATGACAAGATGTATGCATGCGCTACCGTAAGTTCCAATATGTCAAACGACGAACTACGTCTCCTTGTTGAATCTGCCTCACAATACAACCATCTGTCATGCAGTATCTGCACCGACGGCTCGCGAGCAATGATACGTTAGCGAGGATATACTACGAACAAGGACACAAGAATCCTGACGAGCTCGCCACAACTCCTGAAGATCATCAAGAATGTCGCACGTGGATCGCCGGGAACCTGGAAGGCGATGCCCCGAACGTTTTGGCCGACTTATTCAAAGCCAACGCGTGGCTCATAAATATAACTGACCGAGGATCCGGCCTGTTCGATCATCTAAAATCCCTCTTCCTCCCACTCATTCCAACGGCAATTATCATGTTCGAGGACGCATATCAAGACGCATACAAGAGGGAGAATTCCGAGCATGGTGCATCTAACTATTTCCTCGAGCTCATACACTCGGATCGAGTCGCGGACGCCTCAAAACTTGACCCAAAGCTCACTGGACGTCTACTCAAACGCTTGGGCGAGGTACCAGTAGAAGTCAAAGCTTCAAGGGTAGGCGAACTGGCACGTTCGCTTGCGAACGGACCCCCTGTGCAGTTTGATTCTGAAGGCCGGATTCAAGGCATCCACCAACATCTACAGCTCGAAGGCTACACGACCCTTCGCTTCTTCCTTGCTGTAAATCACGATCGTTTGTATCCTCTCCATCGATCCATACCGAATAAAGCTGGAGAATTCCAAACCGTAAGTCTTCACGTTCGGATGGAACCTTCACGCGCCGCTGAGGCGTTATGTTAGCTGCTTCTTGACTTAGCGTCGTCCGATGTCTGTCTTCATCATTTCATGCCCGCGCTCGGCATGGAGGCCATGCCAAAAGCAACTCCGGACGAATCTCCCCGCCCGCTATCTCCCCGATCTGCCGCCGAAGTTTTCGTTGCATCCATCGCCTTGCTCCAGTCGGGATCCCAAGGTCAAGCCTCACTCCGAGCATTCAAGGAAGTGATGGACATGGTGTCTATACTGTTGGTCATGTGTGCTTTCGGGGTTTTAGGTGATCTTGGAATGAGGTGAGTGGCACTTTGTCTAGTGTTTCCCGGAAAATACTCAGGCGCTGGCAGAGCCCAACCCCTCCTTCCTGCCGGCAAAGGACAAGTCAACAAACTTCCAGGTGAGAAGACAGGACGTCCCATCAAGTGCGTCCCGCGAAAGTAGAACAAATAGCAATGGCTGGCAGCAAATTGAATCATCGATATTCCCCAAAGGACAAGAACAAAACGCATAAAATGGATGTTGTTACTGCACGACCGAGTTCATAGACTCCTCCACCTCCTCTCTTGTTCCCTTCCCGATAAGACGTATACTATTGCACCGTAATTCCGATGACTTTCCCAACGAGTAATTTGTAACATATCAATCAAGACAAGCCCTCTATTACTCTGCCACTTCCACTCATCGTACAATCTATCGATATAGTCTCATTCTGACTTGTAAGACTGTCCGAAGACTGTAGGAGATAGAATCGACACAACCCCCATGCATAGTGTAACCTTGCATTGTAGTAGATGCTCATAACTTCTCCGAGTCCGGCATTTGAATCATTCGATATACCGGTATACACGGGCGACTCCGCGCTTGTACAATACAAGGCCATCGTAGACTGCCCCGCGTGGTTGCTGTAGGGCGACAATGTTGTTCCTGTCCGTACCATCAAATAGACATTGGACCTTGGATTTAAGCTTCAAGGATGCGTAGACGGCGAGGGGGTGGAAGTGCCATTCGCCGCCTTGGCGGATCGCCAGTAGTGCGGCCCGCATAGCGTCCTCTAGCATGCTGGTCGATGAAGAAGCTGAGGGGAGTTGTGTCGCAGGGAATATGGTTTGTAATGCAGGTGAAGTGGGAAGGCTGCCCTCGACGGCTGACATAGGACAAACAAGGGTGCAAACATCGAGCGGGTATATAAAGGCGGGAACTTGCTCTCCACACCTTCATCCTTCTTCCTCCCTACCGCCATCTCGTAAGTACCTAGCACTCGCCTTGTCCCGCTCGACGTCGTTGACATCACCTTCAGGGCGATCGACCTCGTAGAGGGTGATGGCGCAGTTTACAACGGGCTACAACAGAGCACAAGGACTTCAAGCCTCAGTCCTAACTCGGTTGTACTCGTTCGTAGCCACGACCTTCCAGCTCACCCTAGGCCTCTGGCAAACCCGCCTTGGACGGCCTCCTCTCGCTATGACGATAGCTAGCACTCGCAGGTACCCGCCCAAGGCGTTGGACTCTGCCTTCTCACGGGAGTTGGCTGACTTCTTCGCCGGCGGCGGGCGAAGGGTGCTGGCGTGACTCATAGTTGGGCGTTGCGTCGACGAAGGCGAAAGCTAAGCTGCGGGGCCTGGATAATAGTGCTGCGTCGCTGTCCACGCATCGTCTTGGCCTCCTGTGTAGGGTCGCTCGCCCTGTCTCCCCCTCTTCTCGCTCTTCCTCGCCTCCCCTTCCCCAGACCCTCACAGGATGGCTGATCGCGGTGTCGTAAGTCAGCTGGATTCCAGGCGATGTGTATCGAAAGGGTACAATTGTCTGATCAGCGTCACTGTCGACCCCACACGGTGAGCTCATCGTCCTCTTTTACGTGATATACGCATACTCACTGTTCACTGTTTTTCTGTAGATCACCGGGGAAGCCTCCTAGAACGTGGATGTGAACAACCCGCGGGTGAGTGCCCCTCCTCCCTTGACTGATTTCTATGGATAAAGACCATCAAGCAAGGCCTCGCGGGACGTGGATTCTCTCGCGGCGGTGAGTGCCCCTCCTCCCTTGACACTAATTTCTATAGATATAGATCACCGAGGAAGGCCTTACGGGACGAGGAGTTCTGTCTCGGCGGTGAACCCGCCGGTGAGTGCGCCTTCTCCCTTGACGAGAAGAGACTTACTAATACCAACTTTTTCCACATATACCGGAGGCGGCCTGGGGCGACGGGGTGGTTTAGTCTTCTTCTACGTCGATGTTGCAATTAGTGTAGCAAATGATTGTGCTGTCCCCAATATGATGCATATGTTCATGACACTGTTCAGAGTGCTCGAAAGTCATGCTTGACATACGCAAAGGGATTCCATCTATTCGTGGTGAAAAGTTGTTCTGCTTGCGTTGTTGGACTTGATCGTTCATAGTCATCGACTACACGCGCCCTAGGGGGTGGAGCTGAACTGGGTTCCTGGGCTTTCAACGAGGTGATCGCTTCCACAAGCCTGGCGAAAGAAAATAACGATCTGCCCCCGTCCGAGAGAATTAGCGACTCCAGCTACTAGATGCATTCCTGCCATACTGGATGAGACGATGCTATTGCTTCTTCCCCACACAGTGCGGTTGTCAAGCATTAATAAAAGCTCGAGGACGCCCGGCGTCGTACATAGCGTTGTTGAAGGAATAATTCGTGAATCTGGAAAGGGTCGAGTATATAGGCGCCCGTGCCAAACAAGCGATGCTTTGTACTCTGTCAATTGTCTTTGTTCTTTACCGACTCACAATGGACCCAGCAACGGAGGACAATGACCACTGGAATCATGCCAGACGGCGGACCATACATAAGGTTAGCTTTCTGCCAATCATTCTCTAATATCTTCCCCCGACACTCAGACGCTGACCTCCACGCGCTCCTCTCCCTTCTTCTCTACTTGCCTTTCTACTCCGGTGCTGGTGCACCTGCCTTTAAGCCTGGTCGCTTCTTCTTCATTCCCTTTATTTTACGACCGTTTCATCCCTCTTTGCCACTCACATCTTCAAGATGCTTCCCCCTCGTGCTTGTACGCGTCTGGTGGTCAATGATTTACCCAAAGCTGATCATCTCTACAGACGCTTTCATTGGACTCAATGTCGTCCGAATCCTCAGCATCATTGCTCTCCTTTTGGTGTTTGCTAGCAGCATTGTGGTCATGGTCCATGATGTCGAAGCTGTCAACAACTTCACTTCAGCTGGGAAGGGTCCTAACGCGACATCCAATTCCACGATAGATGCCATCATGAAGGCTGACTATATCGAGTGAGTGCCACTATTTTACTTCCGCTTCGGTGGCTTACTGGAAGTCTGCGCTTTCAGAGGAAGCACTGTTCCTAATCAAGCTGCAGGCGCGTTCTGGGCGGTGCTCAATCGTCTATTGATCATCTTCCAAACCATCATCCTCATCCTCTCTGAGCTCGGGTGGCCCGCCTCTTTCTTTGACCGTTATTTCCCTGTCCTTGGGAAAGACTTCGGTGTCGGAGCCCTTGGAACCATCCAGTGCCTGTGCGTTCTTCTCTAAGTATACCATTGATCTATCTAAACTTCAATGCAGCATCGGGGCGGCCGTCCTCTCTCACTTCGTCGATGATTTCGCGCTTGTCGCCGCGTTCTTCCTCTTCTCCGTCGGGTGCCTCAACATTGTCGTCGGCCTCATCTTCCGTCAGGGAGCCAAGTCCAAACGCTCCGTGACTTCATGGCGCGAGAAGCGCAAGAACCCCCTCCTTCCCACCACCGCCAAGATCGGCCCAGTGTCCGTCGACCTCAAGCCCGCAGTCTCCAATGCCGCTAGCTTTGCGAATAGCATCTTCTCGGGAGAGAAGAAGGGCATGAGTCGGGCGGATACGCTTGGTTTTGGTAGGCAGGGAGAGAAAGCTGCTGCTCTCAAGGGTACGTTGCATTGTTCCATGCTCAGGATCTATCCCGTTTAATGCAGATTATTTAAAGGGTACATGATCTCCAAACCTGTTGAATCGCTCCCCCGATACGCCCCCGGACCTCCCCAGCACACTGGCGGCACCAGCGTGACCTTCGTAGACAATACAGAGTACAGCTCCACGAAAACAATCACCCAATGATCTCGACGACGAAATTCGTATCCGATCGCGATGAATACGACACGTGGTGCCTCACGAACATACACATGCATGCATCTTCCATTACATACGTAAACCTGAACACTTAATCGCACGCTAGCACCCTTGTACTTCACCGAGCCACCCCTTCACTATCATTACAAGCTTGTATTCTATGTATATCAGTGCCGCATTGTGCTTTATACTATTGTATCCTATAATTCTCTGGTCCCACATGCTTTCAGACAGTGGCATTCCCTTGTCCTTCGTTGCTAATCATGATCTACTGGTATTATACACAAACTCTAAGGCCTGGGGCCTATATCGTAAGTTGATAGTTCAATATCCGTCGTACGTAACACAGTTGAGAACTGTATGTCGTTGGGATCATATGAAGAGGTTGCCGTGTGCATTTGCTTCACTCCCACACCAGAATTAGCTAGGTGCAGCACGATCCTCGTGGACAGGATGGAATGGAGGGACGTCTGCAACCTTCACCCGCGTCACCTCACGGTGTAATTGACAGATGGGTAGCTGGAACTCACTGCGTGACATTCTGCTGGATTACAGCGGCCTAACAGCTTCGACGTTAGCCAGGGAAGGGGGTGATAGAAGTGATAGAATAGATCGCACCGTAGAGCGGATAACGAGTGCCGTGTTGACAGCACCGAGTCCTATGCATCTCGTTAATACCCGATGAACTCGCGGCACCAGAGGGTGGATGATCTACCTAGCATGAGAGCGAAGTATATCACCCCTAGTAATGTTCAGCAGAAGTGGGAAAAGCATGACTGAGTTAGCCCGCAGCAAGGCAGGGATCGCAGGGTGAGCGGGGCGGCGGTACGCACCATCTTTCCATAGCGTGTCAAGAAGCGGCGCGCGATTGGGTCTGTGAGAGCGGGAGAGCCGCCTTCGCCACCACATAATCCGGATAACCGTAAGCACAATCGTAACTGGCGATTAATCGAACGCGAGGATCAGCGTATGATGGTGATATAGATAGGCGTAGGGTCGGAAAGCGGGGTGTGGCGGATGAGTGATTCTTACCAACTTCGTACATGATCGTCATGGACAGGGGGACCACCCATTGGCCGCCCACCGAGGTGCTGAGACCTACGACGCACTCCCTTGCAGGTGCATTAATGACTGCAGATCCACCGCAAACGATTAAGGATGATGAAGCAGGTATTGAGATCATCATAGATTGCTTACGCTCGGAGCTTTGGACATCGTTGACGGTAGTGACACCAGCGGCAGTGACTGCCGCCTAATACAATAGATGTTAACGTTCAGAAGGCAGGCACGCGCTGAAATGCACTCACGATGGCACAGAGCACTAGAATAGCGAGTATCCATTTGTTCCTGGCCCAGACTGCCCATGTGCGGACGGCGACGATGCCTGCCGGGGGAAGGGGGGAGGGTGTTGGACAACGCTGAGGCTGATAAGGCGGTAAGAGGATGTGCTTACCCTCAGACGATATTATAGCAGTCACTCGTAGACCTGCACGTCGCAAGCAAGTGAGAACCCAAGCATCGAAGCAACCCTGCAGCCACCCACTCACACGTTAATGCGTTAGAGATCGAGAGGGACTTCTATATGCAAGGCTTATTCAATACACGGAAATAACAAACCCGCATGGCTTCGGCCAGCTCGCACCTCGAAATTGCTGAGTACGCAGCTGGCGAATCCGAGATAGCGCGCCAGGACGAAAAGGATCGAGCTGATCGAGAAGCGTCCGTGGCCCCATACGTGCGTGAGCTGTCGAATTCCACGAATAACCATAAGAGTAAGGGGCCGCAGACCCAAGACCGCGAGACTGGGGATGGTGAGCACCTCACCTCGTCGCCGATGGTCAAGACGTAATCATAGTACTGCCAGTGGAGCATGTCAGAATGTCAAACGCCGCGTCGCGTGCTGGACTCACAAACATGGCCTCGCTGACAACTGCAGAGACAAGCACATAGGAGCAGCTGTTCACCGGTGTTTCTATCGGGCAATGAAGACGATGACATACAGAGCGCTATCTGTCAAAAGGGCTCTTTGTATGAGCGGACGTGTTCCACAGTTACTCCGCCCCTGCTAAGCAGTGGCACTCACCCTTGCAATTCTCGCGGACTCCAGGCATTCTATGAGGGTCGACACGTCGCCCATTCGCAGCGGCCGCAGGTGCAACAACGAGGAGGGGGGAAGAGGCTAAGGTGTGGACGACGATATTTTCGCATTCCAGTGCATCCAAATCCCGATTCCCGTCCCCGTAAGCTTTACTGTGCTGGGCACTGGGAAAACAATAATCAGTAGTGGTCCCGTCGCCAATCATGGTGAGACCCATGACTCGCCACTAACCCATTAGGGGGCGCTAGAAGATGCTATTACCGCCTATTACTACGCGCTCGTCAGTGTCGACGAGAACATCAAAAGCCCTGACAACCGCGGGCTACGTGAGAGCGCATACTTTGGCTTTATTTAAGGTCGAAGCCAGCGCCCACATATTTATGGACTGACGTACCATGGATATCAGTGTAAAGGACTTGGGACTGCAGTTCCAGAACTGCAATGATAACTAGTAATCATACATATTCGTGTGATAGACCGACATCGCCTAAGATATCGCCGACCGACTATGAACTTACATATACCCGCTAAATGGGAGTAAAACTCGGTCAGGAACAAGAACCGTTGAATTGCATTATACCACCGTTCGTGTGTGCTCCGTGCCCCTGCTTGCGAGGTAATCGTCCAAGCCCTTCAACAAACTCCTTAGGGACCTCGCAAACTCGACGCACTGGCAGACATACCTTCTGGTTATCCACGCGCCATTTGCTCTGTCTACGCGCAAACCACTGCGCCGCGTTCACGCCTGCATCGTGCATCTTATCCGGCGTCTCCGCCACCCGCTGCGCAATCATCGGTGACAGCTCCGTGAGCGCCTTCAAATGCACAGAGTTACCAGGCCGCGTGAAGAATACCAATGACCAGCGGTCGTAGTGTGATTGCGCGAGCGGAGGCGGTCTGAGTGACTGTAGTCAGTGGTGGGATTTCAGAATAAGCGAGAAAGACGTACAAAACACGATGGATGCTTGACATGAGGATGCCGCCGCTGAACAGATTGAGAGCGTCGCCGACGTTGCAGATGACGTGCCCTGGTAGAGGCTGCATGTGATTGTTAGGAACCCACCACTCGAGCCAGCACACCGCTCGCCTTGACATAGCGCCAGTCATCCTGTCCGGGCAGCAGAACCTGCAGTCCCCCCAATCGATTCGCTAGGAAAGACTGTGGCACAGAGTAAACGCTAAAGGAAAGCAGCCTTACGTATCATGCGGCACTCACCAGAGACCCGAAATCGGTGTGCGCGCCAACAGCAATCTTGGTCGACCCCGGTGTTGCTGGGACTTTGATCACTCGGGCCTCAGACACACTGGGCTCGTCACGCGCGTGCAGACTTGCGAGGGTGCCTTCTGGGAGACCAAGCTTGGTGTTGAAGACAGCCATGAGGGTGTTGTTGGCATCTGTGCATGCTTCGACGAAAGGTCGTACAGTGCTTTCCATCCGCGCGTTCACGGTGCTCGGGTATGAGGCGTGGGCGACCCGGGGGTAGGCTAGGGCGTCGTCTTTAGACACGTTGATCATCTCGGCGTTGTCCTTTGAGCCAGAGAGGTCGACAGTGGTGGCACCCTTCGCCTTGTACCTAAAGTCAGTTTCATCATCGACGCTCAATGCCAAACGACTCTTTGACAGCCACCGCCACATACCCGAAAGAACCTCCCGAATTCCCCTGCCAATACTCCATCTTGGCTTCGATGGAAAGATCCATGGTTTCTTGTCCCATTTCAAACATGGGGTCCAAAAGGTCCTCAGCACCATGGTTCTTCATGCTGCGAAAATGTCGATATGTACTTGACCGTGCCCCGAACAAGATGCAACGTACTACCAAAAACCCTTCTCGGTGGCTGCATTCCAGAGGACGTCGATTTCGGCCTGGTCGCCTGCTTTCACGAGAGCATAGTCGACAATGACAAGTGGCTGCGTCGGGACGTCGGTGGGGAATGGAGGGAACGTGGCACCGGGCATTTCGCAATTTCGTGAGTCCACACATTGGATCCGAAGCTATTATATGTCCAGGCGTGCATTCACCAGGCTGTCGGTATTAGGTATTGTGCATCACCGGTTGACTGCCTTTACAATCACCAACTGATGTGATAGATGATTGGCGAAGCACGCAAAAATGCAATCTACGCGCGCTGATCGGTTTGTGGGGAAGATAAGGTCCATCTGCATCATGTCGAGCGTTGTGTGAAAGCCATCAGGATCAATGAGAGAAGCTCTAACTTTGGGGAATGATTTCCAGCACGTTGCGACAACTTGGTGCGCTGGTGGGGTGGACTTCGACTTTTTGCAATGATATTGATCATCACGGTCACGGTGGGTTTAGATGGTATCAAAAGTTCTTCTTATGATGTTGATGGTCTCTCACCAGATACCCACAGAGATGGGAAACACTGTTAGCGGTGTACTCGCACTGTACCATCATCGCTGGCTACACGATAATTCTGCAGAGGCGCGCCATATCGTAACAAGCCCGCTAGTATAAATCATGACACTAATAACGCTGTTTCGTCTAGATTTCCCCTTGACATCATGGCCTCCATTGCTGTAGTGAGTCCCTTCTGGAGCGTCTTGATGCTGAGCATCTCTGAGCACGTCCCCAGCCATCCGCATCCACAATCCTCGTAATCGGTGGTGGTCCAGGCGGCTCATATTCTGCTGCTGTCCTAGCCCGAGAAGGGTTAGACGTTGTTCTCATCGAAGCCGACAAATTCCCTCGGTACATATCTGTCCGTCAACCCTTCTGAACAGTACCCTCACTATTGCTGTGAAATAGCTACCACGTCGGAGAGAGCCAGCTCGCCTCCCTTCGCCATTTCCTCCGGTTCATCGGTCTGGAGAAGGAGTTCGAAGAATTTGGCTTTCAGCGGAAAGACGGCGCTGGTTTCAAGTTGAATCGCCACAAACGAGAAGGATGTAAGAGTGCCACCGCCGCTATTTTGGTATAACACTGAACGACGACAACCTTCTCTAGACACAGACTTTGTATCGCAAGACCCGAATAATTTCTCATGGAACACAGTAAGCTTTCTCCACTCCACGCTCACTATCTCCGCAGGCTCATTCTCCATTCAATAGGTTCGGTCCCAAGCAGACGAGTTGATGCTCCGCCATGCCTCGAAATGCGGAGCCAAAGTATTCGAAGAAACCAAAGTGACGGAAATAGAATTTGAAGGGTCGGAGTCGTCCAGGAGGCCAGTGGCTGCTTTGTGGAAACAAAAATCCGGGGCCACTGGTAGGATAACATTCAATTACCTCGTTGACGCGAGCGGCAGAAACGGTATCATGTCGACGAGGTACCTGAAGAACCGGCAGTTCAACTCGCTGCTCAAGAATGTTGCCTGCTGGGGTTATTGGGAGGGCACGGGGAAGTACCTCCCAGGAACGTCGCGCGAGAACTCTCCCTTATTCGAGGCTCTTGCAGGTATGTCGCCTCCGTTCACCATCTGGACTACTACTCAATAACCGCCTGAGTAGATGAATCCGGCTGGGCTTGGTTTATTCCTCTACACGATGGAACCACATCCGTTGGCATCGTCATGAATCAGGATGTTTCTAACGAAAAGAAGGCGAAGACAAAGGAAAGCGGGGAAGACAGCTCCCTAGTTGCCCACTACCTGAGCGAACTAAAGCGTGCACCCAATGTTCTAGCTCTGATTGGTGACGGAGTCCATATCAAAAAGGCTGACGCCCCACTCGTCAGCGCCGCCAGCGACTATAGTTATTCAGCTACTTCTTACGCTGGTCCTCACTATCGAATCGTTGGCGACGCCGGTGGTACGCACAGAGCCTTGTTGCGTCTGTTCATGCTTATTAACATGAACTATCGCAGCTTTCATAGACCCATACTTCTCTTCTGGTGTCCACCTTGCGATATCTGGTGGTCTATCAGCAGCAGCGACTATCTGCGCAGAGATGAAGGGAGGCTGCACTAGTACTGAAGCGATAGAATGGCACAGTGCCAAGGTAGATACCTCATACACAAGGTATGTTTTTCTATTCAACATTTCAACGTTCTGTTTCCGGGTTTTCTAAGGAGATTCCTCAGGTTCATGCTCGTTGTATTGAGCGCGTACCACCAAATCAAGTCACAAGAGGCGCCAGTCTTATCGAATACAGACGAAGACAACTTCGACCGGGCCTTCGACTTCTTCAGACCTAGCAAGTATCTCCGTCGATTGGGGTTGTTGGGACGTTCTAACCGGATGGTGCAGTTATCCAGGGAAACACTGATGTGGGCCGCAAGCTGCAAGGCGACGACCTCCGCAGGACCGTTGAATTCTGTGCAAGACATGCGTACGAACCATCCCTTCCAGAGGAGCGTAAGGAACTAGTCGAGAAATTCGGCGATCCCCTGCGTGTCCTTCCAGCGGTGAGCTCCGAAGATTCAGAGCAGGTTGCAACAGAAAAACGGATTCTAAAGGGAGTGGCCATACGGAAATTGATGCGAACGGAGGATATTGTTCACATTGACAATTTTGTTGCTGACAATCTCTTAGGGTACAAGCTGAGGTTGATTCGAGGGTCTCTGGGGCTAGATAAAGTCTTGTAGAATCCCCAAAGAATCCCCTTGATGAGTTGACGGGGCAATAAACATGTTATTCGATTGGAAGCCTTCAGTGGGAGAGTGGTTAAGAGCAGAGATCGTATCCTCTTCGCTCTTAACTCAATTCATTTGCCTTCGCGATTGAGGCAGCTGGGAACCAGAGTCCTTCATCAAGTTCCATCGAATTCCATCCCTCGAGACCTCATTATGCTACGTACTGTGTATATTATTTTACACCGATGCGAAGTGGCAGTGCTATAAGCTAGCTTGTTCTTTAGACGTTTTATTAACAGAAATTCAGACTCTATACTTCTGTATATCATACATACCCTCCTGGGTCTTCCTGTTAAATGGGTCGAATAGGAATACTCCTATTTTGTCCCCTATGAAAGAGCCAATCACGTGGGGAAATGGATTCGCCACTCTCGAGTCTCCTACGCTCATGTTCCTTCGTCAAGGCTGATGCATTTGGCAGTAGCAAATCGGCCGGCATGCAGTCGTATCTTCATCATCGCAGGAAATGAAAGGAAATACGCAACATCTACTGACCTTGCATTTGAATTTTGAAGCTTTGAAGGGCCTTTATAATTTAATTTACTAGTTGGTCGGCTGGACGCGTAACTCCCCGCCTCACCACCATGGGATCATCGGAGCACTGAGCATCCACTTCCGAGCGTATCAATTCCGTTGGCGGCGGTTTCCGCCCCCGTGGTACAAGGCCCACAAGGTTAGCTTCCTTCGAACGAACTCAACCTTCGTTTGGGTCCCAAGGTAAGGTCACTACTTTTCGCTCCCATGGACATGGACTCATAGCTCATACTTGTATTCTGTGAAAGCCATGAACCGGACCGGAAGGCCCTATCCACCATGAGAGTGTGTCTCAGGCTTTGTCACACCAGAGACCGCCCGCGTTTGTCGCGCGCAACAGCCCAGGCCCTACAGAAGAATAGCGTCGAAGTGGAGTTTACATCATACACTTCCCCACCCCCAGGACAACTATGTAGAGAATCTACCCATCAATTATAGGTACGATTGCCTCGGCTTCGGGGTGTATAGTTGTCCTAACGTAGCCTAACATAACCGAAAGAACCGCCAATGAAACGCCTACATACCTCCATTGATTACGTCTTGGTGGCGATCAATGATAGACATATGCCCGCAGCCTATCGGATCGTCGAAATGGAGGCGTGAATCTCTCTCTCTCCGCAAGGAACGAGAGCACGTCCAGGAGCAGGACCCGACGAGAGGTGTGCAGAACTGACCAATACATAGGAGGTAACACAACAATGCAACTCTAAGCTTCCTTAAGCTTCAGCGTTCATAGTGTGTCAGGACTCCTATATGTCGTACTGCTACGCAAACGCGATCCCAAGTAAGCGAGTACTCTCCTCTATATCGATTGCATAACGATTTTTATGTAGGATTCTTGTCTCAGTCATCAACGAGGGATAATGCACCCCGATAATTCCTCAGCTCTCCTTTATGCGAGCCTCTCTAGTTAGTCCTCCGGCCAACTGAGGAACCGCTGAACTCACCCGCGTCCGACGTCCAAAGGGAGCGGGACAGTCAATGTCACATTGGATGACTGAATGCCAATCGTGTGAAGCAAGAGGGCCTTCTTGGTCGGCTGTCTTCCTTCTCAAGTTCTATCGCCGTACGGCAAGATCCCCTTTTCGACGAAGGGTGTGTTCTCATTGAATGTTTCTTATCGTGTGTGATTCAAACACCACGTCAACAGCAACGCGCTCCTCGTAATTGGAATGCCTCGGAATATAGTTGAAGACCACGAACTGATGTCTCCCACAGACTGTGTCTAAGTATATCGTAATTGATATGGCTGATCGCATTCTCAAGCATTGTCAGCGTAAGCGCAAGTATTATTGGGACCCACCCGTGCCGAAGAAGCGCAACGTATTAAGAGACCTTCACGACAGCTAGCATCACTACTCTTCACCCATGTCCTCTGTTCACGACTTCGTCCTTCCACCACCTAGGCAAGTCCACGGTTTGGACCCAAAATGGAACTACCAGTTCCCGCCTATGGACGGGTCTCTCACAATGTCAGAGCTCTACGACTTTCACTATGAGAACAACCCGAAGCACCCTGTGTTCAAGTACGCCAACCGAGCTGGTGACATTGTAACCTTGGCGTACGATAAGGTTGTCCCAGCCATACATAACGCTGGACGTTATGTGGCCAACGCAGTGGGGGTTCAGTTAGGGGGAGGGTCTCAAGACAAGCCCGTAGTGGCCATTGTCGCATCATCTGGTGAGCGGGTGACATCCTCTCTGATACCTCAGCCAACGTTTTCTTATTACTGAATATAGATACGATCACATATTTCACGACGGTCGTTGGCATGCTTCGCGCCGAGATTATATTGTTCCCTGTTTCACCTCGTAACTCGCCTCCTGCAGTGGCCCACTTACTGAGAAGAACTCAGCCAACGCACGTCCTCGTCAGCGTCGAGACCCCGATTAAGGAACTTGTCAACGAAGCTCTCGAACTGCTTCGATCTGAGAATGAAGAGAAGATCCCGGTCGTGGCTCCTATGCCCGTTTTCGAGCAATTATATACAGACGAACCGTTCCGATCTCTACCTCCCAGAACGCGGGATCTTGATTCCACCAGAATCATTGTTCACTCCTCTGGTATGTGGAGCTTGTCTCACAAGATCTTGGGTTGCTCAATAGCTGCGTCTCAGGCTCAACTTCTTTCCCCAAGCCCATTATAATAAACGATCGGACAAACTTTCAAACGGCCATGGTTCCTCGTAAGTTTATATCATGATATGGAAAGATATCCCAATGAATGTTTGGCGTTTAGAATTTGCATCTCACGACTTATGTGGCGAAGTTATTGCATGTCATGCAGTTGCCATGTTCCATGCAATAGGGCTCAATTTCATCGCATGGATGGTGAGCATACGTCACGTTCTTGTACCTGCCATTTCGCTCATCTACTACAAGACCGGCGCCGGCTTCGTTATGGGCACTTTCGAACCAGCTTCTCCTGCCATCGCCCCCAATCCAGACAACGTCTTCCAAGGCACTGTAGATGTCGGCGCTAGTTATGGCTTCGGCGTCCCCGCGTTCTTGGAGGTCTGTGGATTTGTGGCGTTGGTACGATCTTGTGCTCATCTAGATTTCAGGCATGGTCGCATGATCCGGTTAAGGTTGAGCATTTTAAAAGCATCAAGGGAATCGTGAGTAAATGTTGAATTCGCTTGTCCCCCAATACTAAGTCCACCAGTGGTTTGGAGGGGGACCGCTCACTCATGCTGCTGGGGATTTCTTGGCGTCGCAAGGCATCGCCCTGTACAGTCTATACGGCCAGTGAGCTCATTTTACTGTGGATAGCTTGAATCAGTCGAAATTGACGCAACCACAGATCCGAGATCGGGGTTATTGGCAACATCATCGGAGGTGAGTAGTGCCAACATAAGCTATATAACCTCCAGTGGGTTAATAAAATACGTCCAGAAAATCCTGGAATGGACTGGGAATATGTCAGTATTAATCCACACTGCGCTGCGGAGTTTGTTCCCCATGGCGATGGTACCTTCGAACTTGTTACAGTGGTGCGTGATGTTTCTCGACGTCCGCAGCCCTAGTTGCTCCCGCTGACACACGTTGTAGAAAAAACCAACGCACCACTTCTTCATCATCAATACGAAATTCCGCGGGCAAGACGCGTATGCGACCAGTGATCTTCTCAAACCTCACCCTACGAGAAAGGGATGGTGGAAAATCCATGGGCGAGCAGATGACCAGATCATGCTTTCAACGGGCGAAAAGGTGTGCCTTTGTTCATCTAGTTTCTTCCAGCTGAGCCTTATATATCGGCTAGACAAATCCTGGACCTCTTGGTAAGTAGCTCGTTGGCTAGTAGTACGCATTTTCTAACTCCAACACAGAATCTATCTTATGTCGTCATCCATTGGTGGATCACGCCGTGTTTTTTGGCAGAGGTCGCTTCCAAAATGGAGTGATAATCCAGCCTGTACCCCAAAGCCAGTTTGATCCAAATGATGAAGATAAACTCATCGAGTTCCGAAATGCTATTTGGTATGTTGCTGCGACTGATGTCAATGGTGCAGAATTGAGCAAACCTCATATAGGTCTAAAGTAGAAGAGATGAATGCCATGGCACCTTCACACTCAAGATTATTCAAGGAGGTGAGCTCTGCGTCGAAATCAAGTACCGCAACTTCTGAAATCTGCGAAATATGCCTAGATGATCATAGTTACTCATCCTTCAAAGCTCTTCCCTTTGACTCCTAAAGGCGCACCGAAGCGTGCAGTCGTCATCTCCATGTATGAAGAAGAGATTGATGCCGTATACGCTGCCGTGGAGGAAAGCGCCAACAGAGGTCAAAGCGACGAACCCGTTGATTGGTCAGATCTCAGCGACGTCAAGAGTTTCGTGAAGAGGGTCACCGATAGCGTGTTGAAAAAGCCCGCGAATGACGAAGACGATTTCTTCGAATGTGGCTGCGACAGCTTACAAGCGACCTGGATTCGCAATGCTATTCTGGGCGCTCTTCGGCGCCTCACTCCTCCTGTGACTTCGGTCTCCCCTAACGTGGTCTACGACTACCCCCAGATTCCCACTTTAGCCCAACACCTGCATGCTTTGGTCAATGGATCCTCTGAGAATTTGGCCGCAAATTTAGCAGGGACCACACTCCATGACATCGAAAACTGCCTAACACGACATACAGCATCCTTCCCTCAGCGAAACTCCACATCGAACGGCGCTCAGGCTGTTGGTGGCGATGTTGTGTTTGTCACGGGGACGACTGGTTCCCTAGGATCAGGAGTGCTCGCCAAACTCGTCCGGGATCCAGCTGTGAAGAAGGTTTATGCCTTCAACAGAGGAGCGAAGGTTCCGCTCTTGGAGCGGCAAAAGTTTGCGCTGCGAAACCGAGGCTACGACGAGGCCATTGCTACATCTTCCAAAGTTGTTTTGGTGGAAGGGGAGTTGAGTGCCCTGGGTCTGGGTATCGCCGATCCGGACCTGGAGCATGAGATCACACAGAACGTTACTCATATCATCCATGTTGGTACGTCCTATCCTTTGCACCATCGATGTTTCTCCCATCTAATGTTACACTTTCTAGCATGGAGGGTAGACTTCAATTTATCCTTCCATTCCTACGAGGCATCCATAGGGGGTGTGAGGACGCTGGTTGATATCGCATTGTCTGTCCCCCAAGGACGACCGCCAGCAAAATTTATCTTCGTCAGTTCCGTTGGTGTATTCCGAAGTACATACGTTTCACATACCTCTTTCTACTTAATATTGACAAGAGGTGCAGATCTTTCTACCAGTCAGAAGGCGAAGCCCATACCGGAGGAACCTTTGCCGGATCCAAATGTGTCTCTCGGCCAAGGTTATTCAGAGTCAAAGTGGACGGCAGAGCATGTACTATTCGCAGCAGCCCGACATTGTAAAGAGTTCAGCCCAGTCATCGTACGCGTCGGGCAAATATCTGGCAGTCCCAATGGGAATTGGAACACAACGGATTGGGTCCCCGTTATCTTCAAGTCCAGTGCGACGCTAGGGTGTCTACCTGAGTACAAAGGGGTGAGTCACCCCTCTTACCCTATCAGCAACACCACCGATTAATATATCACATCACTCAGATATGCTCGTGGATACCTCTAGATTTGTGTGCTCAGGCTATCGTCGAAATGAGAACTGCTCAACCTGCGAAACTGGTAGCGCATCTTGTTCACCCACGCCCCGTCTCCGCGAAACGTGTCTTCCACTATGCAGGGGATCAGTTTCACCCGCACCTACCGCTCATTCCATATATCGAGTGGGTGAAGAAGCTGGAGGATATAGCTAACATCTCAGCGGCCACGTCTGCAGGCGGCGTCTCGGCCGGAGAGAGGAGCAAACAGAAGGAGCTGCTGGACCGTGTACCTGGGCTGAAACTCTTGGAGTTCTTCCAGGGCGGCGCGAAAATCGAAGAGGAGATGGAAGGCGAACATGGAGAAGCTATGGGGATTCCGTTGCTGGATATGACGCAAGCCCTGGGGGGAAGCAAGGCGTTGCGGGATACGGGTGAGCTACCGGTCAGTGATGCTAAACTCTGGATAGACTATTGGCATAGTGTCGGATATCTTTAGTCGAACTTCAGTATCTCCGTTGTCATTTAGTTAGGTCCACATGGACGTTTTAATCCTTAGCGTTGACGTATCATCAATGTAGCATTCCTTCAGTAATAGTTAGTGCCAGTTTTTGAAGATGTGATGACCTAAAAATGTCAATCAATGACCCGGCTACTTTACTTGAGCAAAACATTCTATAATCACTCTAAAGACAGTGACTTCGTAGTGGCTATCGGGATTTTTCAACACTAGGGTACCAGATGTCCTTCAGAAGAAACTGATAGACCACCTGAAACAGCATGCGTCAGATGGATTGGGCTCGTGAAGTGGTGTTAGCACGGCTTACGCAGCTGACACGAGCGGGTCCGCCGTAGTCAAAGGCAAAGATACAGTGAAAGGGTTTGTGAGAATCGTGACGCTATAACAGGTCATCAGTTGGTGACATCACACAAATGCAAATGATCTTTGGGTGGCACTGACTGTGTAGCCCATTGGCTGGTGGCAGTGAGGATACCACTGCCCACGGCGCTCAAGGTTGCTGCAGAGCCTTGAGTGAGGGGAACATCGGTGAACACACCCGAGTTGACGCTGCCATCGGTGGGCACCTCAAGTGGAGGATCAAACGTTCTTTCCACCGTGAATATCGTCGTCAGCCCGCTAACGGCTGTCAAAGTAACGCTGTCGATCGTGGCCGATGTGAGACCGAGAGGCAAGGGTAGGAGGGGAGCGACTGCAATGTGCAGTAGCAGTATAGCACGTCTTTCAACGGAACATCAACTAGATATCTGTGAGTCACGCACTGTCGAAATCGACGCGGCTGGTATCGGTTGAGCATAAACGGCATATGGGCACGATGAAGCGGCGTCACTAACCTTAATTGATTATTCAACAAAGATGCACCCTGAGGCGGGTTTAGCACAACCACTCTAGGGGGTATAGCCCGGTACGCTTACAGTGAAGTGAGCTGTGATGTTACTAACGCGAAGGTTGAAGACCAGTCCTGGGATTTGTCTAGCTTGGATTGCGCTGCTGGCCGTCTGGAGCACGTGTACGAAGAGAACAACCAGTACCGCAAGCAAATCCATGGGGAGCATCAAGAAGGATGGGGCAGTAGTAAGACGACGTACGGGACGATCTTCTTAGCTCTTATACCCAAGGCCAGTGGCTGTTGTATGTAGCTTATACCCTAACCCCGGGGACGGGTCGTGAAAGTGTCTGGGAAATCCAGCGGAATCTGTCTGTAGCGGACGGGTGACATGGGACTGCAGGTGCATTCGAGACTCAGATAATCGATAAACACGCAAGGGCCACCGTGAGTTCGGCGAAGGTGGAGCCAATCGAGATCTTACATGGAGGTCGGGATTCTTCTTCAACGCAATAAGTACGTAGTTGATTACAAATGCGTGCATATTGCGCTTCGAAAGGATTGTGTGGCGAAAATCCAGGCACGCAAGAACTACCCTACAGAATGCGATCGTGCACGAACCTATCTAAACCACGCTCCATCTGCGTTTGTGAGGTGAGTTGCTGGACAAAGACAATACAAGGGTCACCTACGTGGTAGCGACGTTGGACTGGGTGAGTGGCAAGAACAGAGGTGCAGTAAATGGTTTGGATATTAATGTCACTCTGCAATTTGTTTAACTCGTTGGATGTGAAGTCGTACGAAAGAACGCTCACTGCATGTTGACGCCGGCACTGAAAATGTCCAAACTGGGAACGGGAAAAGCATTCGCGAGCGTCGAAAGAGCATTTTGAGTGAGAGCCACCCCGCTGATGGTGCCAGAGTTGACACTGCCCGTCAGGGGCATAGGGAGTGGCGGTTCGAAGGCGTGCGTAAAGGAGATGTACTCTGTTCCAGAGATACCTGCAGATAGCGTCATGTTCGTGATATTCATCGCGACGAGAAGAGCTAAATTCGAGACGATTGGGGAAACTAGAAGCCGTTTCATTCACGCCCTAGACAAAAATTGGAAAAGCCACTCACTGTCGAAGTCGACGCTGGCGAGCAAAAATGAGCGAAATCGGCTCAGGATGGCAGCGTGCAATTACATACTTTACGGTGTTGGTGAGGAGTGTTAACGGCTAGAAGAAGATTGAGTATCATGGCCAGTGTGTAGTTGGGGCCAGTCAGACATACTGTGAAGTGCCCATTAATATGTGTGAAGTTCAAGTTAACAAGACCAGCGGGAATAAGTTGCCTGCTTTCGACGGTCTGTCCCAACGGGGTACCTGAGACGGAGTACAAGAGGCCGAGGATGGTGGATACCACTTGTCTGAATACCATCTTCGCAATGTAGCTTATTGCTGTAAACGCAGCGTCGGAAAAAGGCCATCCTTTTATCCATATCTACTAAGGCGAGCCGGCGACTCCCGCGGTGAGGGTTGCATCTTCCGTCACGATTCCACAGAACGCCTTCCGTGCGAGAAAGGTCCCAGGATGAGACCTGATCCCTGGCGCAGGTCTAGGCTTGGTTGGCAGAGGTCTATTAACTCATCGCCTTACGTCGACCGGATGGCGTGGCACCTCTCCGTGTCTGATGAGAAGTATTCTGTCCTGACATGGCCGACTTCGTCTAGGATAGTGCTGGATGTGGTCAAATTGTAAGCGTTACGGCAATCGGAACACGAGCGCGAAGGAAGGTTGTGAACACCGTCTTCAAACTATTCATCCGTGCGGGTGGCGTGAACGCGATAGCACCCGATGTGGGGGATCGAACACAGCGCGCGACGCAGATTGAGCCTCAGTGAGACCGAGATTAATTGAGAGGGGCCTTTCGAAATTCGTACATCGTGGACCTACCGACTTTCGATCACGTATGACACACTTTTCTTGCCAAGGTCGCCCACCTTCGGTACATCGTGTAGCCATCCGGATCCCAAGGTCGACGGCTGAACGAATGAGAAGAGGACCTAATAGGGCGAGTCGATATCTTTATGTCGATGGTCCCACAAAGATACAAAGAAGGGTACTTACTACCGGGAAGTAGTTTGGACCATCAAGCGCCACTTCTCGGTTCAAGTGCACTCCACAGTATGTCGTCAGACGCAGGCCGAGTATGGACAAAACAGCTTATTGAAAGACATTTATCAAAGAGTTCACTGGTCTGCTTCCTGAGATTCGCGCCGCATTTGGCCGCATCTTCTGCAGCTGAAGCCGAGTTCATCAGAATTATGTTCGTGGTGTTCATGGTACGAAGGAGTTTGGTTAATTTCGGTGGCAGTGTCTCTGGAATAGGTAACGGAAGACGTCACGGCAGCTTGCAAGACGGAGGTTTCTTGGAACCCGATGCTATTGGACTTTCTAAACATAGGTTCGGTGTTGTCTTCATGTGGATCTTTCGCGAATCATACAGAGCCTGAGAGTTCGATGGAACACCTTTGTCCGCATGGATCTTGCGCTGTCTTCACTTTTGTTCAGTCTTTCGACTCACTGGAAGTCTTTTTGACCACCAGAGATGATTGAAAGCACAGTGAGTTATTCACAGAAAGCGTCGAGTCCAAGGGTTGAACGTTGACGTTGAGAACTTGGGCTGGAGAAGGTAGACACGCACCGTGTGGCCGGCACAGCTTTGGCACCGTCAAAGCCAACTGCGTGGTCGACCTGGCGCATTTTTCGTTCTTCAGGTATTGCAGTGGACTAGAAGAAGGTCGAATTGAAGCTCGTCCTTTAGTATTCAACTTCAACGAGCGCTTAGGAGAGGTTTGGCTCTGTTTACGTTCAACTACCATAGAGCACACCGAAAATGTGCGCTTGGAATTCTCCACATTGATTCTGGATGTTCGTCAACTTGGAGCCTACCGTTGTTCAAACAGACCGTCTGGAATTCTATGGCCATGGCTGTCTATCTGCAGAGCTTCCCACCAACGACGGGTTCCGCAGCGACAGCTCTCCAAGCTGTGGGATCAGTGGTAGTGAAGGACGGCATCGAACATGGGACACCGGCGCGGATAACTGGCATTTACATGGAAGCGTACTCGCCGGAACCTCACATAGAAGGTCCTGAACATCAGCGGGTCCCCTTGCTTCAACCTGAGCTGCTATTGAATGGACCTGACCGTCCGATTCGGAGCGACGGTCTGCCAATACCATACTACTCTTGTGCCAATACCCTCGACTTTTCTCCCATATTCCTACGGCTGGATCGGCTTTGACGTCCCATGTCCCATTTTTTCTGGAGGTGGCTTCCAGCGATCGTTCTCGTGCGCTCAGCTATCTATCACTGCTTCCTTCCACTGGGGGCGAACGTACTGCAAATGTACCTCTCAGAAATGACACCACATCCTCGCCGAAACTCTTTCCACAAACTGAGGATGCAGGAGGCATACGGGGTCGCTCCGACCACAAGATGCTGGAGCTCTGGCGTGGCATTTATAATTCACCTCGAACGAACAAATGAATATTGTACACGAATCATCCATGACATTGTCTACGTATGCATACAACCCAAGTGATCTAGCTGTCTGGATACGTGGGACAACTGCGCCAATAGAAGACTACACCGAGGGTGGCCACCCTCGGCGATACGTAAATAGACTCCGTGTTAGCAAGCCTCTTCTTAGACTCGGGAGGAGATGTACTCACCGGCGGGGTCGCCGCCGAAGCCTCCATCCAATTCCCCGCTGCTTCTCGTGATGAACCTGTGATGACCGCCTTTACGGTAAGTCTTCGCTCAACAACAGGGAAGATGAACTCACCGAAATAATCCCAAAGGATCGCGGTTCAGACGACTGTACCCAGCACATATCGCCTGGAACCCTGCTGACTTACGACACCGCGTCAAACCAGACTGCGAAAGATAGCCCATCACAACTGGCGTCGACGGGTCGCGGACAGCGACGCAGCACACTCAGCCTGCCCCGCAGATTGGCTTTCCGCCTTGGCTGACACCGCGCCCAACTGGAAAGATCGACAGCGCCCTTCGCCCTCCGCAGGACGGTCATAAAACCGCCGTTGGAGAGTACATACGAACGACGACGAGGATCCCAGTGGGAGTGGGCAGCGCAAGGCGGGGTGCGCCAGGTGCCTGGAGCCTAAAGGGAGTATGTGACAACAGCGTATGAGGCAGGAGTCCTAGGGAAACCCTAGAGACCCCCGACTGACGCCGTAAACTACGCCTTCGACCCTCCACCGATCGTCCTTGGGGCTGATAGAAGTTAAGCGGCGAGTATGGCGAGGCAGAAGGCAGTGGCTTACCAGGTCCCAGTGGTGGCTACCGTGTATTGTAGAAGTCTCAGTGAGGGAGTGAAATGGGTATGCATTCTAACGGACTCCCATTCTTATAGGAATTTCAATGTTTGGTTCTGTTCACTGCTCTCAGTTCAACTTCAGAACCCCTGTTTAGCACTGTTTGGCGCCCCTCAGCCACCCCCTTCCTACTTCAAAGTACGATTCAACCCTCGGCGACATTTCCACGTCCTTGCCGCTTTTGCCTGCTCGAGACCATGTTCAAGGTCGCTGTTCAATCCGCTGTTTTGTCA
The DNA here is from genome assembly GCA_026743855.1 of Pleurotus sapidus. NCBI lineage: Eukaryota > Fungi > Basidiomycota > Agaricomycetes > Agaricales > Pleurotaceae > Pleurotus > Pleurotus sapidus. Next base: position 284,348 of record JANBWZ010000034.1, on the reverse strand, counting down.
ATCCGCCAGGGCGGCGAATTTCAGTACCTTGCTCTGGTCACTCGGACACTCAACTCGATTGGGCAGATTCAATGTCTTTACCATGGCACAGATGCAGCGAACCTCACCCTCCTTGGTAAACCACCTGGAATACTTGTAGATGGCCTCAAAACCTACAAACGCGGGCTAGTCGCAGTGCACGGTCACATGCCAGGTATAGCAGCAGGCTGTGATACATGGACGGTAAGTTTCATCTCCGTATTCACGCCACAACACTTCAGCACTCATGTCTCTACCGTCACTTCTATGCTAGAATGTCTGTAACGTTATGACTACTTCTATCGTGTTGGCGGAACTCGGTGCCCGCATTGAAGCGGCGACAACCACTCTGGTCAGCCATACTCTCTTGTCCTCTGTGAAGTCCAGCAATTGCAGAGACGCCAAGGCATTATCCCAACTTCTCCGAGCCAACTCATTGCTCGCCTTTCTCTATTATCTCAGCCGCTGCCACTCCGACACTATCTCTAGCCATTTACTCCAAAAGATTCTGAAGCCCGTCGTTATAGCTGTTTACGAGCGACTCACACCTCGGAATACACTGTACGCCTTCAACAGATCCTCTTGTCATACAGTTAAGATTGACCGAATCTCCACAGCTACGCCACGACGATCCCTACCTCACTCTTCATCATTCCCGATGTACCTCTATCACAACACGTCCCGGCCCCCACCTTTCTTAGTGCTCAAGATGGTGCCGCATCATTTACTCTCTATCACCACACTACCGTACCCATAGCCGCGACAGAGCCTCTAACGAAACCTATGGAAGCTTTCCTACAAATGAAGATACTTCCACCCCGCCATGCTCGCCTTCTTCTTCTCCACCTCAGAACCGTGCTCGGGAAGAGGAAGCGCCAAGATAGAGACGGAGACGAAGACACCAACGTGCCAGCGGCTTCGTTGGTTGCGATGGAGAACATCGACCCAGTAGCAATGAAAGAGAACGTTGACCCAGCCTCTGGGAGATCGTTGTCCATGATCCCGTTCCATGCTCGTTGAGTCAAATCTATCATCTATCTATCTATATGTATCCATACACATTCCACAATATATACCCCGCATAGTGCGTAGCGTAGCAGCTAGCTTCCATCATCTATGATATATCATCTTTATTCATTGTTTTTCGGATATGCGACAGATTCAGATTACCACCAAGAGACGGCAAGGTCTCTCTCCCGAATCCACTAACAGGACTACCAATGATTTGCGCATCGTCATCGGTGTGACATGAAAACACGAACGTCGATGTATCACATACGAGCTTTAGAATATATCAGCGGCCATGGCAGTTATATTGCTGGATGTTGAGAAGGTAAAAGGTGCAGGCAGCCCGGCTTGCTTCGATGTTTGCTCGCACTTTCAGTACTGTCTACAAGTGGTTCTAGTCGCCATCAAGGCTTTGTTAAAACTCGGGTAGTGATACAGGTATTACAAGTATTGTGCGGACAAGGCGATTCGGAGTTGTTGCGAAGACACGTAAAATTGAAAGGATGGCACGATGGAGGTGCTTCTTTGCTTACAGCACTTTCACCAAACCTAAGGCTACGCTGAGTGCTCGAGTGGACGGTCGTGGTTCGACTTTTGCTTCTTGTCAGCATGACGCATGCTAGGATCGTCCGAGCCAAGGGAGGGGACGGCTTGGCACCTAGTATTCTTCTCAGTTGGGAGTTCCTGAATGGGGGGAGCATTTAGGTCGAGAGGGAAGGTGTTTATCTCATTGAGATCGGTAGGGACGGAGGGGACCAGCCTGCTGGTGGTTCAGCAAGAGAAACGTGGTGACCGTGGAAGGAGAAGATTACGCACACAAATTTACCGCCTGACTCCTTTTCCAACGCAAGATATGAGGCTCGAACTAGCTGTCCCACGATACACCCCATCACCGATGAAAAAAGATCCTCGTGACTTGACAACTTAAACATTGCAACCGACGCAACAAATATCTCGGCGGCGGACCGAGAAGATAATACCCATGAGTCGGAGATCTTGACGACCGTGGCGTTCAAGTCGAGTTTCTCAACTAGGTAATGAAGACAAGCGTCCGAACTCGCAAGATCACCAAGTACCTACGTCAGCCATCAGCATTTTGCTGCGAGAAAGTGAAGTGGGCAAGTTAGCTCACTGACTGAAATCTAGCCGCGCCACTCTTGACTGACCGGTTGAGGGGAAAACTATTGTCGATGTCCATGGCAATGTAGAAGCGAAGTGTGGTGTGTCCAAGTAGTTGCAAGCGCTTATGTATGCCAAGAATCCGATTCAAGTGATTGAACTGTACTGGGGGTCCCTGTTTAAGTGCCGACTGGAGGTGGCCGACGGCCGCTTTAAATTTGTTGCCACAGACCAAGCCTGTAAGTTCCAACATGAGGTACTCTATGCGTCTGCGCTCCACTTTCGAGGTGTCTCGCTCTCTGAATCCTTGGGTCTGGTAAATGAAGTAGTCTGAGGGAGTGGTAGCTCGCTTCTGTAGCTCGCGCCGACGATAAGCATCCTCGAACATTGATAATGCGGTAGGAAGAAGAGGGGAAAGCATTTTTTGAGGTGATCATCCAGAGTGTCGAACCCGCAGACTTGAGTAATGAGCCAGGCGTTGGCTTCAAACAGGTCAGCCAGAACCTTGGGCGCTTTTCCGCTTTCATGATTTGCAGCGATCCAGGCCTGGCAAATTCGCTTGTCTGAGGAGCTTATACGAAGTTTTTCGGGATCGTCGTATCCGGACTTATAGTGTAGCCTCGCAAGTATATTGTTGCTGATGAACCGGCGGTGAAGGAACTATAAGTAATTGTGAGGTTGAGGGGCAAAATACGGATTGCTCGTGAACGTACTGTGGCAGACGCATACAGTTTATCCTCGTTGTAACGCCTCTCCTCCTGAATCGAGCGAAGGTATTCGAGAATGACGGTTAGGATGGCCATATTGATATAAGCGTCGCCAATGTTCTCTACTCCGTCGTTGTTGCCCGGGGTGTTCAGGTCTCCATTCGCAGAGAAATGTAAGAGTGTGTCCATTCCATAGACCTGAGGAAAGATGAACTTTGAAGAAGAGTTCATTGAAGAGTGTATAAGTGTTTCGAGAGGATCCATTCTTGCGACGAGTCGCCTGGAGCAAAGACTCGGACGAGTGCCGGTTACGAGACCGGAATGAAATGGAGGCTCGTTAGTCGGAAATGCTCTGAAACACTTTGACAGGGTTCTGTACGGGGCTAGGAACCGCAGCCTCATTGGTTCCTTCGTGATTTCTCGAGCTGTGATTCGTCGTTCCTTTCTTTGCGTTTATTTGTTCGAATTAAGGTTGTTTCTCTTCCGATTGGCTGGAGCGGCTGCTGTATTACGTAAGTGTTAGAAGCAAGGTCAAGGGCGTCTATCGCTCTCGGCACGCACACTCCTTACTGGCTGAGTCCGCTTTGCGCAAGGTTTCTCTACTCTTATTTTCTTCATCTTGTTGCTTATTTGCCACTTAGGCCGATTCTGAGTAGTACTATGTACATATGGAGTCTTCTACCGATATTTGTACATTACAGAGGTTTGGATGTCATGCCCAGTATCATTCTACTGCTGGCAATTGTCTTCTAACTTGCTGATAGTGAGATGCATGTGTCACATCTCTGGATCTGGCTGAGCAGTGATAACCGGTTGATGCGTCTCCTGGATTGACTATGATCCACACCAAGCCACCAGGATAAGCTTGGGGCATGGCATGGCCTTGGTCTTCATAGTATGCAGCCCCATTTCCTGCAGCCCCATTTCCTGCCGCTCTAGCTGCTCCTGCTCCAGTGTTGATGATGTTCAAGGGCGCACCTGTGTGTATGTTGTCGGCCAGTGCATGTCGTGCAAATGCTCCAGTTTCACCTTGAGTTTGCTGAACGTGTTGTCTGGCAAAGATTATGTTGTGTTTCGTGTTTTCCATTGTAGTCATGCTGGACATGGTGCTAGCATGAGAGTCATTGGCATTAAAAAGCCTGCTGTCAGTTAGCTTAAGGGCTCAATATATGAAGAGTGTTGACTTGCCTTAGAGTGTTTGTGTCATTGTCCAGATAAACTCCCCAACGAAGGAAGACAAAGTTCCATTCTCCCTTCTTGCATCTCTTTTTCAGCTGCATGCAGACTGAAATGGTATGGTCTCGATCGGGATGTACTGGGCTGCAGTAGTTGTGACAGATGAAAAGGTTTCCACCTACGCTTCCTAGTGGGTCCATCCCTTGGGCAACAAGGTGCTGCCCTATTGCCTTCGTTACTGGAAGGTAAATACACTGACCCGACGTGATCAGAGTATCTGCAATCTGAGGCTGTATAAGTAAAACTTGACTGTTGCAATTATGGTACGTACCTTTGCATGTTGAAACATCAACTTGATGTCTTCAATATCTCTTGCGATCATATTCTTGTAGGGACCATACCCTGAGCCTGGATTTCCTCCCTGTGGAAGACATGAGCCCAAGGCTTTCATGCTTCCCCACGCAAATGTGCAGAAGCTAACACCACATTTAACATTGTGAAGATGTGCGCTTCGCTGTTTGTGCTCATCCATCTCTTCCAGTGTGGCTGTATCAAACACCTGGTACTGAACGGCACCAACCTTAGCAAATTTGTCAGTCATGCCTTGTGAAAATTTATTATCACCTACCATATATTCCTTGTTGACGAATAGTGCGACGTCTCGTTTGCAGCGTTCGTGCTTTGATCTGATGTAGCCCTATGTTATCAGGGTGAATGTAGCGGGGCTCCAGAACCTCCTTGTCCTTGATAACCTATTCTTTACCGTAAGATGGGAAATCTTAGACTTGTGCTTTACACTCACCTTTGGCATGAGACGGTTGCCTTCAGGAGCTGTGGTGATGATAAACCTGTCGTAACTCTTGTAATTCACCAGTTCCTGAACCTGTACTCTTCTTATGCACCATTCTTCTTCCTGTTTCCCTTTACATCGTTCACAAGTGTTCTTGAACTCATTGGGCATCTTGAACCTCTCTTTCTGTGTGACATGCGCCTCTGAAGCCGAGGTAGAAAGGTTAAGGGGAACCGGAGTCGACGTTTCTCGATTGACAGTGTCGGAGCAGTCTAGCGATAAACCTTCAGCTCTGGACGATAAAGAAGGTGTTGGGGAAGGTGATGGATGGGTTGAACCCCTTCGAGATGAAGGTGATGGGATGGGAGATGCCCTTTGCAAGAGAGTGTCCTTTGCGGTCTGCTTACCGCATTTTTTTGGAGGTCTCTTCTTCTTCAAAGCCTTAGTGGACTTCGTTGTTGACTCCGCAGAATCCTGGAGGCTTGGACGAGTGCTGGTCTCTCGTATTCATTTGTTCTTATTGATGTGCTTGTCTGTCTCTAGCCTCAGGATTTCCGGGATCTTGTGGACTTTCTGTAAGGGGACACTCCTATTTTCTCCTATTCCCCTGTCCCTCTCCCTTCCTCCTCCTTTCTTTCTCTTTTCCTTCATCCCACGGACTCTTACCTACATTCCTTTCGTTCCCCTTTGTTCCCTTTTCTTTTCCACTTCCTTTCCGACCACTCCTTTCGCATCCGAGTCGTGTCCAGTGACTCCGGAGTCTTCCCGCACTTTGGACTTGCTTGGACTTGCTTGGACTCGTATATACACTTCGGGGCTCATCCGGGCTACCTCTATCCTCTTTCCCCACTTCATTACTCCTTGCTCTTACTTCCCCAAGTCGCTGGCACGACTCCTGTGCATTTACCCTCCACTTCATTATCACATGTTTCCTCATACCTTGTGATATTTGTTCGGACTTGTGGCTGGTGTACTGTACAGTTATCCTGCATTCCTCTCACGCTACTCCAGTATATACTTCGCTTCCTAGCATGGAGAATCCTTATCCTGTTCTCTTTGGATTCTCCCTCTGCTAGGTGAGCAGCTCTCTCATGTATTGTAGTTAGTCTTATTCACATCTTTGGATTCTCCCTCCGCTAGGCCTGCGCTGTCGGCCATCTTGAGGTTGCCCTTACACTTTCTCGAAGGGATCTAACTCAATGCCTCGGAGATTGCGGTGTAGCTGCTTTGTATCCACGTTATCTGTCTGTTATTGAGTCAGGAGGTATTGTAGGCTTTGTTCTCTACGGTGATGGCATCTTTGCTGAGCACACATGTACAATAGGGGTAGGTGGGTCCCTGATAGAGTTGGTGCTTAGAGGTGTTGTCTTTTGGCATGAATCACATTTTACTTCCGTTATAGTAAATTCTGCACATCAAGCCTGGTTCCATGACAGCATGAAAACTAAAGAGCGGTGTACACCTCTGCCTGCCTGGCAGGCATCTACATCCCAGGGAGTACAGGGGTCTCCTGTCATGGCTATCTACATGCTGAGGACAGCGGAGATATTAGCTTGAGCAAACCCAGAGAAAACCCGGTCTCGTAACCGCCGTGACCCTGGCATCGGCCCCCTAGCCCAAGTGAGGCTGAACGTGAACCGAGAGGGAAGTTGGAACTCGGCCTTATGTAAGCTGTTGGCCATTGAGCACAGAACCAAACATTGGAATTACTATAAGAAAGGGAATCCGTTAGAATGAGTACCCACTTCGCTCCCTCACTGAGACCTCTACAATGCATGATCATCCCACTAGGACCTGGTAAGCCACTCCCTCCTGCCTCGCCATATCGCCGCCTAACTTCTACTAGCCCCAAGGACGATCGATGGAGGTTCGAAGGCGTAGTTTACGGCGTCAGTTGGGGGTCTCTAGGGTTTCCCTAGGACACCTGGCTCACACGCTGTTGTCACACACACCCTGCTCCAAGCACCTGGCGCACCCCACTTTGCGCTGTTTACCCCCGCTGAGATTCTCGTCGTCGCTCGTATGTACTCGCCAACGGCGGGCGAAGGGCGCTGGCGACCTTTCCAGTTGGGCGCGGTGTCAGCCAAGGCGGAAAGCCATTTCGCCGGGCCAGGCTGAGTGTGCTGCGTCGCTGTCCGCGACCCGTCGATGCCAGTTGTGATGGGCTGTCTTTCGCAGTCTGGTTTGACGCGGTGTCGTAAGTCAGCAGGGTTCCAGGCGATATGTGCCGGGTACAATTGTCTGAACTGCGATCCTTTGGGATTATTTCGGTGAGTTCATCTTCCCTGTTGTTGAGCGAAGACTTACCGTAAAGGCGGTCATCACAGGTTGGTCACGAGAAGTGGCGGGGAATTGGATGGAGGCTTCGGCGGCGACCCCGCCGGTGAGTACATCTCCTCCCGAGTCCAAAAAAAGGCTTGCTAATACCGGGTCTATTTACGTATCGCCGAGGGTGGCCACCCTCGGTGTAGTCTTCTATTGGCGCAGTTGTCCCACGTATCCAGACAGCTAGATCACTTGGATTGTATGCGTAGCCAATGTCATGGATTAATTCGTGCACAATATTCATTTGCTCGTTCGAGGAGAATTATGATTGTCACGACAGAGCTCCAGTGTCTTGCCGTTGGAGCCACTCCGTATGCCTCCCGCATCCTCAGTTTGTGGAGAGAGTGTCGTCGAGAACGCGGTGTCATTTATGGGAGGTACTTTTGTAGCACGTGTACAGAAGCGGCAGTGGATAACGGAGGGAGCTAGAACGATTGTTGGGAGCGCCCACCGGGATACTGGCACATAATCCTTTTGCGTTGAGAAATGCCAAAGCCCAGTTCAGCCGTAGGAAGATGGAAGAAGACCAAGGGCAGTAGTACGAGAGTAGTGCCTTATTGGTAGAACGCTCCGAGCCGCACGGTCAGTTCCATCGAATAGCCAGCTCAGTTCGAAGCGAGGAGACCTGTTGATGTTCAGGACCTTCAATGCGAAGTTCCGGTGGGTGCGCCTCCATGAAGTGGATGCCCGTGATGCGCACTGGAAAGTTGGGCCACGTTCGCTGTCATCTATCACTATACAGTAATCTGGAAAGAGACGTTCAAAGGAGTTGCGCGCTTACTGATTGGCTGCTTAGCGCTTAGCGCTTGCTGTCCCACGGTCAGTCTTCCACCTTCCAACTTCACCGTACCCCGGCGCGAAGTCCATTACAATACAGACCTGTTCTAACTTTCGAGGATCTGGGCCTTCTTATATCTCTCAGCACGCTTGAGACAGCCGTGTTCAATCTGTCCTTCTCAAGTGCTCATTCCACGCACTCTGGATATTTTTCAGTATGGCTTGACCATCGGCAGAGCTTCGCACCAACGAAGGATTCCGCAGCACAGCAGCTCTCCAAGCTGAGGTATCAGTGGTAAATATTGGTGCACGAGCCGCCAGTGGTCGCGATGGCTTCGTTATTACCAAGAGTATTCGGGATCGCGTTCTCGGTGATCTGGACAAGGGCTCTAAGTTGCGCTCTACATGGAGATATGAGCATGTCGGGAGTGTACTGAGTGACAAGATCTATCTTCAGGCAGGTGTTGTGAAGAGCAGAAGTGGTGCTGCGGAAGTTGAAGTGAACTGGGAAGGAAGTACTGGAGGGGACTAAATAGGGCAAAATACACTCGCCCCTGACCTCTATATGTCTGGCGCCCCAGAACCAAACATTGGATTGGCGGAACCTCCGTCTACACTTCTTCATTCCCCTCCACGACGTGTGTCTTGTAAGTAATTGGTCTACCCTCCTCTCATACCAACCCGCTGACTTTGCCTTCAGGGAGGGCGACTCGAAGAGTTCAAAGGCGCAGTTCGGCGTGGGCAGTTGCAACAGCGAGGGCCGCCGAAGCCCTCCTCGCATCCCCGCGTCGAGTAACGCACTTCCGCTCCTGGGGTGTATGCTAACCTCGCCTTGGAATGTCTGTGTCTGTGGCAAATGATTGCCCTCGCCCGCGTGTTCTCTTCAACGGCGTTGGACTCTGCTCGAAGTGGCGGGGTCCTTGGTCCTGCGGAGGGTGAAGGGCGTGGGCGTGTCTTAGCCGACGGACGTAGCGCTGAACAAGGCGAGACAGCTGAGCTTATGGGTCCGGTGGTAGTGCTGCGTCGCTGTCCGCGAACCGTCTTCGCTGCCCGAGCCAAAGGGGAGAGTTGGAGTCGCTCGGGTTGGCTATGCGGTCTCGTAAGTCAGCTGGCATCCAGGCGATGTTCCTGCGCCGGTGAGCCTAATTCTTCCACTCATACCACGCACAGACTTACTAAATTTATCATTGCTCACAGCTCGCCCACGGCGGCCTCAAGGCGGGACACTCCAGCTTCGGCGGGGAAACTCGCCGGTGAGTACATTTTCTCTCTTGACGAGAAGAGGCTTGCTAATACCGAGTTTGTTCTCGTGTCACCACGTGTTACCATGGGCGATTGCTGAAGTACTAGCAGACCAGGGATTTGCATAGTAGAGAGGAGCGAATGCAAGAGAGCTACGGATCGCTTCTCCCGTCGTTACATTAGTCGTTCCCCCTCCCTGTTTTGCTACCCTTGCAAATGAATAAAGTAATCGCAGTTACCCATCTTACTAGCGAAGAAATAATAAGACATACCGTGTATCGAGTCGAACGTTAAGCCGAGAAAGAACTTTCTTTGAGCAAGTCCTAGAAACCCCAGACAAACAATCCCCGATCTCCGTCGACAGATGTATCGCCAAGAAAGCATGTCAGTCGCCTTTGTGCCAAATATCGAGCTGGTACACGAAGGCGGAAACCTGCTATACGCACCTTGTCTTTTCCGCCCATCGGTAATTTCAAGTCATATCCGCCGTCGCTAACCCTGACTCAGCCACCATCCTCTCTGGACGTGCCACTCATGTCTTCTACCGACATTATCACTATCAATTGCCTGCTTGCAGGTACAGGCCCCAGTGAGATATTTTCAGTCCACATAGCCTCGAGTGGCACGAATATCAGCGACCTCAAGAACAAGATCAAGGAGGCGCAACATGCTGCTTTCCCGGCCATAAACGCTTCAGACTTGGAACTTTTCAAGGTTTCACTCGCACCTGAGGAGTTGAATCCCACCTTAGATCCCCGCGATATTGAGGGCGCAGAGGAACTGTATTCGCCGCTGGACGACGTCCCAGATGTCTTCAATGATCTGCGGCGCAAAAGAGTCCATGTCATTGTGCTACCACCATGTAAGCTTCTCCTTGCTATTGATATCCGCATGCTAGACCGAGGCTTGTCCTTGCATGCGCTTTGAAGCCTCAGGTCGGAGTCTTCGCAATGTGCCACTCATGTCTTCTACCGACATTATCACTATCAACTGCCTGGTTGCCGGTGACGGCCCCAGTCGGATATTTTCTGTCCACATCGCCTCGAGCACGAATATCAGCGTCCTCAAGAGCAAGATCAAGGAGGCGCTACCTTTGGTTAAAGACGCCCCCAGCATTGAGCTCTTCAAGGTTTCACTCGATCCTGAGGAGTTGAAACACACCTCAGATCCCTTCGAGGTCGAGAGCGCCGTCAGGCTCTTGCAGCCGCTAGCCAAGGTCTCAGATGTCTTCAATGATCTGCGGCGCAAAAGAGTCCATGTCATTGTGCTACCACCATGTAAGCTTCTCCTCGCTATTGATATCCGCACGCTAGACTGAGGCTTGTCCTTGCATGCGCTTCTAAGCCTCAGGTACGCACGCACATAGCGGAGTTACAATGTACCAATAGTCACATCAGAGCGGAGTTATACATTGTATTGATAGCATCAGTCCGCGCGGAGTTCAGCGGAGATTGCCTAATATGGTAAGTTACAATTGTAGCCAATAAGAACTGTCCGCGCGGAGCCTCCCGCACATCGGAAAGCCCGAGAAATTGTCCGAGCATGTGTGAGAACACCAAAGCGGAGTAGGCGAGGTAGCTGGGGTGGTTCCAATGATTCCTATACAGGTACATTGATGCAAGGGGGCAAAATCTCGGCACATCGGACGTCCGATGCAGGCCGACGTTTTGAGATTAGGGCCAAAACTGTCAGGCAGTGGGTAGCCAGTACATACTGCAGTATATTAGATAGTACCATGACCAGAACATTAGCAGATTGGACCTCCAGCATAGGCCGGTGATTTCCGCTTTGGGCCGACGTTTTGAAGCGGTGACTAGGCTACACACTCTACAATATACTAGATTATATCAAGCATAAAACATTGGCCCAAAGAAGCAAGGCCTTGGCACATCGGACGCCTGCCTGTGGCCGATGATTTCCGCTTTGGGCCGACGTTTTGAAGCGGTGACTAGGCTACACACTCTACAATATACTAGATTATATCAAGCATAAAACATTGGCCCAAAGAAGCAAGGCCTTGGCACATCGGACGCCTGCCTGTGGCCGACGATTTCCGCTTTGGGCCGATGTTTTGAGGCGGTGAGTAGCCAGCACATACTGTAGTAGACTGGATAATACCAAGTCCCAAGCCTCAGCACATGAGACCCTCACTTGAGGCCGATGATTTCTGCTTTTGGGCCGATGATTTCCGCTTTTGGCCGATGTTTTGACTGCAATATGAAGTCCAAAGTCTCGGCACATCGGACCCAGAGCGGAGGCCGATGATTTCCACTTTGGGCCGATGTCTTAAGGCAGTCAGTAGCTAGGATATACTACAGGACACTACACAATACCATGTTCAAAAAGTCAGCACATCGGACCCTCGGTGCAGGCCGATGTTTTGAAATTTAGGCCGAAGTTTTCAGCCAGTGAGTAGCTGGCATGTACTGTAGTGTACTGTGTGATACCAAGTCCAAAACATCGGCCCAAATAGGCAAAACGTCGGCACATCGGACCTCCGATGCAGGCCGATGTTTTGCGATTTGGGCCGATCGGTATGTATTGTAGTATACTGTATCATACCAAGTCCAAAACATCGGCCCAAATAGGCAAAACGTCGGCACATCGGACCTCCGATGCAGGCCGACGTTTTGCGATTTGGGCTGACACTTTGTGCCAGTGAGTAGCTAGCATGTACTGGACTGTACTGTGCAATACCAAGTCCAAAGCATCGGCCCAAATAGTCAAAATGTCGGCACATCGGACCTCCGATGCAGGCCGATGTTTTGCGATTTGGGCCGATCGGTATGTATTGTAGTATACTGTATCATACCAAGTCCAAAACATCGGCCCAAATAGGCAAAACGTCGGCACATCGGACCTCCGATGCAGGCCGACGTTTTGCGATTTGGGCTGACACTTTGTGCCAGTGAGTAGCTAGCATGTACTGGACTGTACTGTGCAATACCAAGTCCAAAGCATCGGCCCAAATAGTCAAAACGTCGGCACATCGGACCTCCGATGCAGGCCGACGTTTTGCGATTCAGGCCGATGTCTTCAGCCAGTGAGTAGCTAGCATGTACTAGATTATACTGTGTGATACCAAGTCCAAAGCATCGGCTCAAATAGGCAAAACATCGGCACATCGGACCTCCGATGCAGGCCGATGTTTTGTGATTTGGGCCGGTGCTTTGTGCCAGTGGCTAGCTAGTATCTACTGTATGATACCAAGTCCCAAAAATCGGCCCAAATAGGCAAAACATCGGCACATCGGACCTCCGGTGCAGGCCGATGTTTTGTGTATTTGGCCGATGCTCTGTGCCATGAGTAGCTGGCATGTACTGGAGTATACTGTGAGCTACCGAGCTCAAAACATCAGCTCAAATAGGCAAAACGTCGGCACATCGGACCTCCGGTGCAGGCCGACGTTTTGCAATGCAGCCTGATCTGTTAAGGTAGTATGTTGGCAACACATACTCTGATATACTATGTTCTATCAAGTTCAAGATGTCAGCCCAACTACGCAAAGCACTGACACATCAGACCTCCAATGTAGGCCGATGTTTTGCATTTTAAGCGGGTGATTTCAGCGCCTGGGTAGCTGTTATATACTGTACTATACTCTATCATGTCACATCCAAAACATCGGGCCAAATAGGCAAACCACCTTCCACACATTGGACCACAAATGTAGGTTGATGTTTTGTGATTCATCCCGAGATTTTCAGCGGGAAGGTACATTGGTGATATACCACAATACCACGCCATGATGGAACATCTCAAGGGATTGATATGAATGAGATTGATAATTCCCAGAATTTGAAGAATGTTTGATGAATGTATAAATGTAGGTTGATGATTTGTGATTTATCCTCAGGTTCTCAGCGGTTCTCAGCGAGCATGTGGCCAACAGTTCCATCATGGCGTGGTATTGTGGTATATCACCAATGTACCTTCCCGCTGAAAATCTCGGGATGAATCACAAAACATCAACCTACATTTGTGGTCCAATGTGTGGAAGGTGGTTTGCCTATTTGGCCCGATGTTTTGGATGTGACATGATAGAGTATAGTACAGTATATAACAGCTACCCAGGCGCTGAAATCACCCGCTTAAAATGCAAAACATCGGCCTACATTGGAGGTCTGATGTGTCAGTGCTTTGCGTAGTTGGGCTGACATCTTGAACTTGATAGAACATAGTATATCAGAGTATGTGTTGCCAACATACTACCTTAACAGATCAGGCTGCATTGCAAAACGTCGGCCTGCACCGGAGGTCCGATGTGCCGACGTTTTGCCTATTTGAGCTGATGTTTTGAGCTCGGTAGCTCACAGTATACTCCAGTACATGCCAGCTACTCATGGCACAGAGCATCGGCCAAATACACAAAACATCGGCCTGCACCGGAGGTCCGATGTGCCGATGTTTTGCCTATTTGGGCCGATTTTTGGGACTTGGTATCATACAGTAGATACTAGCTAGCCACTGGCACAAAGCACCGGCCCAAATCACAAAACATCGGCCTGCATCGGAGGTCCGATGTGCCGATGTTTTGCCTATTTGAGCCGATGCTTTGGACTTGGTATCACACAGTATAATCTAGTACATGCTAGCTACTCACTGGCTGAAGACATCGGCCTGAATCGCAAAACGTCGGCCTGCATCGGAGGTCCGATGTGCCGACGTTTTGACTATTTGGGCCGATGCTTTGGACTTGGTATTGCACAGTACAGTCCAGTACATGCTAGCTACTCACTGGCACAAAGTGTCAGCCCAAATCGCAAAACGTCGGCCTGCATCGGAGGTCCGATGTGCCGACGTTTTGACTATTTGGGCCGATGCTTTGGACTTGGTATTGCACAGTACAGTCCAGTACATGCTAGCTACTCACTGGCACAAAGTGTCAGCCCAAATCGCAAAACGTCGGCCTGCATCGGAGGTCCGATGTGCCGACGTTTTGCCTATTTGGGCCGATGTTTTGGACTTGGTATGATACAGTATACTACAATACATACCGATCGGCCCAAATCGCAAAACATCGGCCTGCATCGGAGGTCCGATGTGCCGACATTTTGACTATTTGGGCCGATGCTTTGGACTTGGTATTGCACAGTACAGTCCAGTACATGCTAGCTACTCACTGGCACAAAGTGTCAGCCCAAATCGCAAAACGTCGGCCTGCATCGGAGGTCCGATGTGCCGACGTTTTGCCTATTTGGGCCGATGTTTTGGACTTGGTATGATACAGTATACTACAATACATACCGATCGGCCCAAATCGCAAAACATCGGCCTGCATCGGAGGTCCGATGTGCCGACGTTTTGCCTATTTGGGCCGATGTTTTGGACTTGGTATCACACAGTACACTACAGTACATGCCAGCTACTCACTGGCTGAAAACTTCGGCCTAAATTTCAAAACATCGGCCTGCACCGAGGGTCCGATGTGCTGACTTTTTGAACATGGTATTGTGTAGTGTCCTGTAGTATATCCTAGCTACTGACTGCCTTAAGACATCGGCCCAAAGTGGAAATCATCGGCCTCCGCTCTGGGTCCGATGTGCCGAGACTTTGGACTTCATATTGCAGTCAAAACATCGGCCAAAAGCGGAAATCATCGGCCCAAAAGCAGAAATCATCGGCCTCAAGTGAGGGTCTCATGTGCTGAGGCTTGGGACTTGGTATTATCCAGTCTACTACAGTATGTGCTGGCTACTCACCGCCTCAAAACATCGGCCCAAAGCGGAAATCGTCGGCCACAGGCAGGCGTCCGATGTGCCAAGGCCTTGCTTCTTTGGGCCAATGTTTTATGCTTGATATAATCTAGTATATTGTAGAGTGTGTAGCCTAGTCACCGCTTCAAAACGTCGGCCCAAAGCGGAAATCATCGGCCACAGGCAGGCGTCCGATGTGCCAAGGCCTTGCTTCTTTGGGCCAATGTTTTATGCTTGATATAATCTAGTATATTGTAGAGTGTGTAGCCTAGTCACCGCTTCAAAACGTCGGCCCAAAGCGGAAATCACCGGCCTATGCTGGAGGTCCAATCTGCTAATGTTCTGGTCATGGTACTATCTAATATACTGCAGTATGTACTGGCTACCCACTGCCTGACAGTTTTGGCCCTAATCTCAAAACGTCGGCCTGCATCGGACGTCCGATGTGCCGAGATTTTGCCCCCTTGCATCAATGTACCTGTATAGGAATCATTGGAACCACCCCAGCTACCTCGCCTACTCCGCTTTGGTGTTCTCACACATGCTCGGACAATTTCTCGGGCTTTCCGATGTGCGGGAGGCTCCGCGCGGACAGTTCTTATTGGCTACAATTGTAACTTACCATATTAGGCAATCTCCGCTGAACTCCGCGCGGACTGATGCTATCAATACATTGTATAACTCCGCTCTGATGTGACTATTAATACATTGTTACTACCCTACCTGACGCACGAAACCCACTTGTGCGGTAAATGTATACTAACCTATGTTATAGCAAGTAGTCTTTCTCCCGCTACCAGCGCCGGAGATGCACTCAACTCAGTCGGGATCGACCAATATAAGGAAATCTTCATCAATGTAGCAGCATGGGGCGCCGACAAAGACCACTTCTCCGACATTGACATTTCTCTGAATGCCATCGAGGAAGAGCAAGGCCCAGAATCAAGTCTAACTTTCGTCAGCGAATATCTTGCTAAGTTGGACCAAAAAGCTCGTCTACCTCCTGAGGTTCATTCACGCTCTCTTATGCCCCCGCTGGTTTCTAACAAGTTAATTTCAAGGCTCGTAAGCGCTTCGATGCTATGGATCCCGCGTGTCGAACCACATATTTCGTGGCCACGGACGGATCGCCTGTTACAATCCAGGAAACCGAAGGTCGTGATGCCAAATGGCAAGAGGTGCTGCACATTGACTCATTGGCGTCGATGCCGTGGCAAAGCGTATGGCAACGTTCCATTTTGCCACTGAAGGAACCGCTGGCGAATGCCATGTTCTTCTTACCTTTTTTGTTAACATGCTCCGACCCTCAGTATGATCGCAATAATAAAGTGACTGCTACGTTGTGCGTTTGGTTGTCCTTTCTGGCGTTCACACTCAAATTAAATCTTACGCTTACAGAGGTACTTCCAATTGGCCTTTCCCGCTTATTATTAGGAAAACCTTGGCCTCTGGTCGCACAGAAATCCGCTCGTACTTGCCTAGGAGCGACTTCCGCCTCTCATATCAAAATCTTCCTCGAGTGCTCGTAGAATTTGATTCGGCGCCGTCGTCGACCGATCAATGGCCACGCGATCTTGTGCGCATGCTTTTGTGTGGCGCTTCCGTTGTCCGCTTTGCAAATGGCTTCATAGACCCCTTCAAGCAGCAAAAGAACTTCGTCCTGGCCGCTATCTACATCCGGCAATTTGGCTACGTGCAGTGGCACACTTTGTACCAAAATAGAAATCAAACAAAGGTGGGTACTCCGTTCTATCAACAATTCCATATGTATGCTAAGCATTGTAGGTTTGTTACAGGACAGAACGATTTGACTTCAACGAGCCGATCCATCGCATTAAATTTGCACTCCGGCTCTACAACTGTTATTATGCCTTCGAAGGCGAGACCGATGCGAACACCAAAATTAGGACATACAATCTCGAAGTTGATGCTCATAGGCCTAAGCTGAATTCATTTTACACTGGTCGAGGCACCAAGCGCGACGCCACCGACAGTGACGAAGGCAATCCTCGTCCCAGGACGCGGCCACGAGGGGACGACGCCACCGAGCTTGACGAGCTTGAAGCTCATGGTTACAATGTGGAACCCGACCGCATCGAGACTGAAGACGGCATATTTGAGTCCCTTCAAAAAGTTTGTGGTCGCGCATCGTAGCTTAGCTATATTGTACTGACGTCTCTTCTTCAGCTGCCTTCTAATCTTCTGACCGTTTTTCGTCCATCAGACCCGGATACAATGCTCGTCGCGAAGAAAATCCGGAAGGAGTCGAACGAGCTTGAGATTCTCAGGCTCATCCATCTCATTCAACCTCAGTCGGAACACATCATCACATTGTTCGACTCTTTCCATGGGCAGAGCTCGTCGTGGGTCATCCTCCCTAAGATAATGAACAATGTAGAAGATTGGCTATTGTATGATCTCGAGCGGTTTTCATCGCACTTTTCACCGGTCTGCTGGGGCCTCATCGAGGGTCTGGCGTATCTTCACAAGCACCACATCGCCCACAGGGACATCAAGCCTGAAAACCTTCTTGTCGACAACAAGTTTTGTTTGAAGATCATAGACTTTGATATTGCTGTCCAAGTGCGCGACGACGACGACGAAGTCGACGACCATTGCGGTACAGAGGGTTGGGTAGCGCCCGAGATCGAGATGAGGTCGCCAACTTACAGTCCGATCAAGGCTGACCGATGGTCATGCGGCGCCGTTATTCTGTACTTTTTTGGCAGGCTGCGACGAACGGACACAATTCTCGGGGCGATTGCGAAGAAGCTCAAGGCAGATGCTCCCGAACAGCGACTGTCATTGGTCAAATGTCTTAAATGGTCTGAACCTGCTCTGGTTGTCCACTCAAAGACCGTAATGAAGAGAGAACGGTTGCAGAGTTCTGACGAAGAAATGCTCGCTGAGCTTGAGCACGATGATATTGGGAGAAAGAGAAGCCGGATTGACAAATCGTATGATGATAGCCTTGCAGTCGAGGCAGGAGGTGGAATCGATATTCAGTAATCCCACTTTCAAACATTGACAATGTCTTATGTGTGCCTCAAAGACTCGGATGTTGTACCTTGTATTTGACTTGAACCTCAGGGAGAATCTCAATAGAAACCGACATCTCGTCACCCGTGGAACAAAGTAACTGACCGTTCTACACAGCACGATAACTCAAAATTCTACACTCAATTATTTTTTGAACAGTTTGAACGTCGTAAAGCACAAACCTTTCACGTTGATGCCGCGCCGTTGATGGGCCCTGCGCCGCGCTTTCTCGCGACTTCATCCGTTCCAATCTCCATCATGCATACAACTGATTAGAATTACTATGGCACTACCATTATTACAGCATTCAAGTGTGCTTCCAAATAGATATGACAAGTACGAAGAAACATAGGCAGAGCATTATCGGTATATAAGTCCAACGTCAGGCAGGTATCAATAAAGGTTGGTTCCGAACGATGTAGTGGAGAGTGGTACACAATCTATCGTTACTGCGGAAGGGGGGGAACGGGTGGTAGCTGTTCTCGTCTCGAAGATAGGGGTCTCTGCAATTTTCTACGCTCTAGATCCTTGGCGCGTTGCTCTTGCTCTGCCTGCATGGCTGCCATGATTTGCAGTTGTTGCGCAATGAAATCCGACGTTCCAGATCTGCGACGATATGTCATGTCAGCATTGATGAATAAAACCCGCCCCAAAGACTTGAACATGCCTCATGCGTAGGATCCTCATGATGGTCTCGCCATTGCCTACTTCCTTCTCTTCTTGCTTGACTTTCTTGCGCTGTTTGATTGTCCCTAGATTCCGTTGCTGGTACACACTCTTTGCGCGTTTCTTCATTGAAGGCAGCGTCCGTAGGCTTTGTTGCATCATTCGAACGCATTCCTCCATGAGAGCATCCCTACGAATTGTCAGACACGGTGGCATTGGGGAGGGCAAGCTGAGCGTACGTATGCCAATCATAGTATAGCCGGATGGACACGATGTCGCGATACTTCTGGTTCTGCAAGACTTCCAACGGCACAGGACCCTCACCCCCCGCGTGGAAGTAATCACGAAGAAACTTAAGTGGCGATGTCAAGTTACACATCGATAGAGTCAAAAGGGAGATGTACCTTCAGCCACTTGAAGACGATGTCTACCTCCTTGTCGCTGAGGGGCTTCATGTCACTTGTAGCGTCCGAAAGTGGAGGGATGAGCAATCCCTCGATGACATTGAGGACCTCCTTCCAGACCCTCGTCATGACCATTTCCTTCGTGGTGTCACTAAGATAGGTATTCAATGTCTGGAGGTTGGCGTCAAAATAGTCAAAGAGCGGCAGTATCGCTTGTTCGATCTCTACATCAGTGAGTTCTTCCGGGCGAATCCGAGGTTTCTCGTCCTGGGGCAATGGTATCTGCACCTCGCTGGCTGAGGCGCCCACCGCCTGTCGATACAGCGATGTTACGCCGCCCAAAGCCTTGTTGTAATCCAAGCCGAGACCACCGGACTTAATCAAGCCCTTGAGAACTGGACGAGAAACACATTGTTGGATGAACGGTGACATCTATAGATCAAGACATCACATACTGTACCACGATAGACAACACATCCACTGACCTTGTCAATGAATATTCGGACCATATCACCTTCAGCACGTTTAAGCGACCGAAAGGCACGTCCGAAATAAAACTGTATGTCGTCCTTCTCGCCCTCCATGCTTATTCGAACAAGAACTCGGCCTTGTGTATCTAACTTTAGCCAGAGGTCGTGCACAAGGTAATCGCCGAATCGTCGTGGATCCAAGCACAAATAATCACGACCGACAGTGTCATGTTTACCTATCAAGGCACGATCTCGGACGCTCAACATGAGCCAAAGCGGTTTCTCGACGGATAAATCGAAGGTTTCGTCCCCTAGTAAGAGCGTGGTTTGGGTTTCAAATTTTAGAAATGGACCATATGCTTACATCGAGGGTTTAGTGATTCGTAAATCGTTCTCGTCTTTGCTAGTCTGTTGCCTTGCTCGTCGCTAAGGGTTATGAATGTGTCCAGCTTTGATGACGGGCTGCTATCCAACGGTACCAGACCCTCTGCCATTACGATCTTCACAGCGAACAAAAATCTCGGATGTTCAACTTTCTCCGGTACTGGCGGGGCCAGTCTCTCCAAAGTATCCGCCATCTTGTCCACCTGTATCTGGTTGTACATGTTATCGAGCAGTCTTCGGGCGGCTTCGACATTGTTGAGTTTCACACAGGACTCGGGTCGGAAGTTGAAGGGCTCCACTTTCTTTTCACCAGTGACGGCTAATTGTCTGGCCTTCTCGAGCCAAGCCGATGACTTCTGGGGCTGGATGTAGTCATTCGGGCGAGGGAACATTTCCGTCATAAACAATTCCTCGACGCTGCGACAGTATTGCTCAACAGCTCTTGAAACGGTCTAGTTCATTGTCAGGGACAGTTAGTCATAACTTGTATGGTGTCACCAACCTTAGCCAAACTGGTAAAGAATCTAGCTTCCTGGTATTCATCGGACCATTCAAGGTCTTGCAGGAAACTTATTGGACTTCGGAGGGAGTCGAAGAGATCGACAATGGAAGAACTGTGGCCTTCTGTGGCCTCAGCTTCGAACTGAGGAGGTATGGGCGAGTTTAATATCGGAGAAGAAATGAGCGAAATATCGAACCTTATCGGCAGCAATCGCCTAGTAAAACCAAGTCAAAAGTAGGTATTAGAGGAGGGGCATAGGGACCTACTGCTTGAACCCATTGCTCGGTTGTATTATCTGTGTTGGCCAACCATTGACGGACATAGGGTTCGAAGAACGAAGCGAAGTTGAATTCCAATGTTCCCCTGCATAAGAGTTTAGAAGATATGTTCGACAGGGCAATAGGATTGGGCACACTTCGGACAAAATGCTTGGTACATTCCCAATAGTAGCTTCGTCCTTCGATATAGTGAAAATATATCTTGAATGGGGACGTCGGGGGTTGGGCCGTTCATGGAAGATTCAAAGAGTCGTCTTTGGGAGTTCTGCAAGTCCGTAACAAAATGAGGGATTCCAACATCTAGGACCAGTGAAACGATGTCAATGCGCCTGGATCCAAGTAGGTGAGTTACGATACGAGTTACCCAGCTGAGAAGACATACCCAAGCAACGGATCTGGGAATCGCTTGTCGAGTGCCTTTGCTGTCTTTTCTAATTCATCCGTCATAAGCAAGAGAGGAAGGGCCCTGTTCACACCAGGCGCAGACTGGAACTCCTGCATCTTAGATTCATAGAAGTGTGCCGCTACTTGCCGTATCCGCTCCTCGACGTCGGTGATTCGCGCGCCTACATCTACGTCAAATCGCTCTAGGAGGCCACTATCGCGCACGTGTTCGAGGATAGAGAGATATTGCTCTACGTCAGCACGTTTGAGGTTTGGGAGAGCGTCCATGGCGTGGTATAACGACGAGAGGAATATATTGAATAGAGCGCCGTAAGTGCTGGTGAGGAATTCGGCCTAGCGTTGGACTGGGTTAGCACACCGCCTTCGGTGCTTGTGAAAGACTCACGTCTTGGATTGGCCAGCTCTCCACGTCTATTTCGCTGATGACTTTGACAATACCCTGTATTGCCTCAGGAATACACTCCAATGGTACATCGTTTCGTTCGTAAAATTGTTTCACGAGATCGAGGAAACAAGCCGCACGGTATGTGTGACCTATACGCCATCGCAAGGCGCACTCGCCGATGAGGTCGAGGTGAGTTGCCGAAAGTATCCCAAGCGAAACCTCATCATTGTCGTCGACCTCGGGGCTCATCATCACCTCTAAATCGGAGATTAAGCAGTACTCTACTAGTCGGCGATAATACTTCTTTGGGTTAGGGGGAATGAACGTGAAATTGTGCCCCAAAGGCACATCATCCTCGCCATCATCAGCCGCGATATCGTATAAGGAGTACCGGCTCCCAATCGAAGGGTGTCGACCAACGGGGATATCATAATTCGAATAAAGGGAACCTGGTCGAGCAGCATTAGGTGACGTATAAGATGTTGAATCGGAGGAAGAAGATTTCGCGAGTTCTGGATTGGTTTGCACCATTTGTACGACGAGCTGCTGGAGATGCGTTGTTTCTAATGTTCGCCAGTGTTGCCAAGCAGCATCGCTCCCGAAGTCATCCCGATGACCGGGAAATGGTAGTCCGGCGTTGATATTCTTTAAACATGTCTGGGCAATGGAAGTAAAGCGACGCACTCGTGTGTGTTGTAGGGACTTACTTTGAGGTCAGTGAGTGCAGCCTAAGTAGGCTAATTAGTTCCCAGCCATATAATACTTAGGCAGGCTTTCGCACCTTTTGTGTAACGATTGGTTTCAGTTGATCAACCTCCTTTTGGACTGCATGTTCGGGCAACTTGAACAAAGCAGCAACAGTCTTCACGAGAGGCATATCATCAACACGAGCTGCAGGAACAGTGGGAGAAAACACCGAATCCCGATCGCGGGACGTGGAGGCAGAATCATATCCCGAATCGCTTGAAGGATGCGGAGGGGCCAGCTTGGA
Source organism: Pleurotus sapidus (assembly GCA_026743855.1). Lineage (NCBI taxonomy): Eukaryota > Fungi > Basidiomycota > Agaricomycetes > Agaricales > Pleurotaceae > Pleurotus > Pleurotus sapidus. Next base: position 261,966 of record JANBWZ010000034.1, on the reverse strand, counting down.
GACGTACACATCTAAGCGAATGAGGAGTTCGCCTGGAACTAGATGCATTCCGCGCAAGCAATCACGAAGAAGTTTGAGAAATTGAGATATTTGATTGTTGAGCTCGATCTTCCAACCATCGCCAGCGAGTGTAGGTTCTTTCTTAAGCACTCCAGTCGCGTGGGCAGCATACTTCAGTATGAGCTCCTCTAGATTTCGGCTCTCCTTCAGCGATCGCTTGAAACTATCGGCCATGAATTGGTTCCAGAAGGCGGCCATTGTCCTCCGTACTAGTTGGTCCGAATATCTGATAAAAAGACAAACGATGACACGCAATGGCAACGGAATAGCGACGTTACTCACGTTGGGTCTTTACCCATTGCCACATCTTGCAACTTCTGCTCGAGCACCTTCAATAACTTCTCCGGGTATTTGACGGTCTTGGGTCCATCCCGTACGTCCTTAAACAGGTCGCCTATGGAGAAGTTTGAAATGGCATCGGATATTCGCGAGTAATGAATGCTGTCCCGGTCGCGTTCGCGAGTCACTACCGATGGTGATTCTATCGGTTTCGGTTGCATGACATGACTGAGCAGGCTGCAGAGGTCGTGATATTTCAGTTTCTCGGCGAGCCAAGGATGCAACAGAGCTACACACGTACGCTACACGCAATACATAGCTGCCAGACAAGATGATGAGCACTAATCCGCTAGTCCATAGCCGTCTAGTAGACGCACTTGAATAGATCCTCATCCGTCACACGATGACTTGACAATCTCTTCTCGTGGGCCATGCTGTTATAACTGCGCCTTGACATCCTCGACATGGTGCTGCTGGCTACGCTGTAGCCGTGGATTGAAGGTATAGAATGCCCCGGGGCTATATCCGCGTATTCTTCGTGAGCCTCAGCGTGTCGTTATATCAGATACAGAGAAAGAGTCGGGGAGTGGCTGAAAGCATAAAAGGGAAACTGATAACTACCACTCGCATCTACGCGTGAGGACCGTGAGAAATAAATATAAATCACTGACTTAGCAGACTCAAGTGCTCAAAAGTCATTCTATTATACGTAGATGCATGATCTCTAGATTCATGTGCAGAGTAAAATAACCATTATACTACAGTTCGTCGTGCCCTTGTACTGGTGGGGCTGTCTCTTGTTCTGGTGGGGCCGCGGTAGTCGCTGTCGTCCCTTCACCAGATGTATTACTCTCTGCTGTTGGCTCTGCTGGAGTCGAACTCGTCGACGAAGTTGTCGCGCTTGAAGTAGTCTTGGGCTTCGTCTGCTTAGGAACTTTACGCTTTACCAGCTTCTGCAAGTGTGTCTCTAGAACCTTTGCCCTCGCCTTCATCTCCGTCGTCTCAATCACTGGATCTTCGTTGAACTTGACACTCTTTTGTTTCTCAACCCATTCGTTGAGCCACGACTCGTGGTCAAGCAGTGTCTTTTCCAAAGCTGCTAGCTCCTCCGCAGTCCACTTCGACGGCAGTCCTGCTGCGGCTTCGGCGGTCAAATTGGCCTTGGCTTCCGTCAAGAAAAGACGAGTGCTCCAGTTCCACATTTGGCTGGTGTTAAGAGCGCGGGGGAAAGCCTCGATCTCTTGGTAACGGTGTATTATGGGCCGTTCAAGTGTCCTGGAACGAGGGTAAGATCCAACAGCATCAACGGGCTCTAGAAGACTTACTCAAGGGTGCTGCGCTTGTCAAGGAACTGCGGCGTATCGGCGTCATCGCCTTTCTCGTGCAACCAGTTGAACGACGAATCGAGCTTCTCGGAGATAGTAGCACGCTCGGACTCCTTCGAGCACTTCTTAAAGGGCGAAGTCTGGTTCTCATCTTCAAGTAGATCCCGAAGGCGGTATAAATAAGCCTCAAAGCTATTACGAGCTTCCTCTCGGCGTGTCTTTGCGGCTTCCTGTGCGTCGGCGGCACGTAATCTACGAAACTGATAAGCCACAAAAACAGAACGCGACGACGATGATGAGCACGTACCTGCTGCGGGCAGCCTTTTTCTCTGCAACAGTCATGGGAGGGATGGACACAAATTTGACGGTGATGTTGAGAGGGATCGTGTTTTCCTTTGGTACGGGCTTCTTGACCTCGGTCTCTTCCGGCGCTGATGAATTGGATGACGCAGAAGGAGACGCCGTTGAGGAGGTGGCCTCGGTGGTATCTCGGGGTGGCGTGTTCTCAGCTGAACCTGTTTCCGTCTCCTCAGGCGATGCAGATGATCCAGCGCCGAAGAATCCCTTGAGCTTGCCTGGACACAGAAACATTGGGTCCAGGAGAGCAGCCAGATGAACAACCAAACGCACCAGTGAGCGATTCATCCTTAATCTCTCCAAACGCAACGGCGTCCGTTACAGAGACAAACCCAGACTCGGATAGCGAGAGGGTGGCCTTGACAACGGGTTCAACGGCACCAAGATCTGTAAGGTTCTGGAGGGCCTCGCCAACACCACTGATTTCTGCTTCTAATATTTGCATCGGGAAACCTCTGTATCTTTGGTCAGCGGGGATGACGAAGGGATGGCGGAACTAACTTACGGTGCCACGAGATTCTTGTAGTCTAACCAGATAGCAAAATCTTCTTTGCGCTTGAACGTCAAAGTTTTCTTTGTTCCGACTTTGGAACCAGCAGGGAAAATCAAAGTGCTGATGGTCCGGGGTCTAGCGGAAGGACTGGCGGAAGTTGCAAAATATGAAGCCTGTATATTGTGCACGCTGATATCGGAGACTTTGAAACTCTTGGTCTTGAATTGTCTGCTCAAACTTGCGCCATGCAAAGCAGCACCTAAGAAAGGATGAGCAATGGTGTAGGCTGGTCGGTCGTCCGACTCCACTTACCAAGGACAGCTGCTTCGTCTGCGTTGACATTCAGAGCAATTTTATCTCTGCCCAGTCGCTCAGTTGGTTGAAAGCCAAACGAAGAGGAGAGAAACTCACTCTCCAACGGCAGCTTTAATAGCAGCCTGTATCATCGGTGTACGGGTGCTTCCACCGGTTAGGATAACGGAGGAGATATTTTCCTGAATCGATGTCATGGTGAAACTCGGGAGTCAGCGTTCATGGAAAGGACACATACCAGGCTGAGACCAGCATTGACCAGAGCATCCCATATTGGTTGAGCAAAGCGAGGAACGAGATCGGCACACGCCTCTTCGAATTCTGCTCGTGTCACCTTGGCCTTGAAATCGAGGTCGAAAGCTGCGCTCTCAACCGCTGCCATCGCCTCGTTGTTGGCGCTCAGAATCGCTTTCACCCGTCCAGCCTCCTTCCAAAGCTTGGCCATTCCTTTCTGGTCCCCACGAATATCCCGTTTATGCTTGTTGTTGAAAGCAGCGATGAGAATTTCCCTCAGTCGTCTGTCCAGCTCGGTGCCGCCAGTGATACGGTCGTATCCCACACCAGATACGGTAATAGTTGTCGTCTTCGAAGCGTCCTTCATTGTATCGAAAGTAACCACGGTGGCGCGAATGGCAGAAGCACCAGCGTCAAAGATGATATGCGTTTCGGGCGCTGTGAAGGTACGAGTCATCGCGTAGTTGACCGCGACAGCGGTTCCATCGTTCACCAAAGCCAGCGTGCGAAGGCCAGCAATTTCAATCGCGTCTGCGACGGCGTCTCGTTCGAATTGGGAGTAAAATGGAGGTACGGTGACGATCACATCGTAGACTTTCTCTCCCGCTACCGCTTCTGCTAGGTGTTTGATGTACGCAAATTGCATGGCAATGAGTTCTTCGACGCTCCACTCCGACCCATCGGAACGCTTCAGACCAACCGTCCTCCTAGACGTCTCCACTAGCTCTGCCGATGAGATTGTACCGTAGTAGTTTACGATAGGTGAGTCATAAGGAGCGGCTTGTAGAAACTTGAGCGAGGAGAATGTGTCCTTTGGGACCCGGGAAGCCTGGAAGGGGGGTAAATGAGTAGAACTCGATATATTTACGCAATGCTTGCCATGTTATACGCGTCTGCGCCAAACAACCGATCGCCGTTCTTCCATGCTACAGAGGCTTGTATCTTCCGTTTCGAATCCTTGTTCAATAGGACGTCAAATGGTACACCCGGCTTCATTAGAGAAGCCTTAATCCCGTCCGCACCATAGTCGATTGCGAGGACAGAGGCGTAGACTGAGGAAGGCAAAAAGGCCAGAAAAGAAAGGAGGTTGCAGATAAATAGCAGATGCATTTCGAAGGGAATTGTTCAAGCAAGAAACTGGAGCATCTAAGGGACTTGGTTTGCTGTCGGAAGGCTGAAGTACGAGCTGTCGTCGTGGACGACACGTCAAGATATTTTGACATCACGTGATGTACACCTGGCATCCCAGCCACTTACACGATCACTCTGTGCCCCATTCAGAAATTGTACCTTTGACAAACGTCTTGAACATTCCTCACTTGTGTGCGGGCTCTAGATTATTCCTCAAGGCTGCAGACGGGAAGTGATAAGCTTTTTCAACGTTGACGACGGTCGATGGTGCGTACAACACTTACAATTGTTCAGAATCCAGATGTGTGATGGCCCTTTGTAACTGTCTGCGCAACGACGCAACCTCTATATTGTACGGACTCCCAGACCTATACTTCGTCCACAACACCGATTCTGACGCGCTGGTTCGCGGCGAGTGAGTAGATCTTTTACCGGCGAGGGAACACATCCAGTTCGAAGCAAGCAACCATCAGCCCACGTCCCACGGATCCATATTTAGAGGTACTTCTGTCTTTGTTTGCACTCATAGCCTACTACCCTGTGCCCTACTCCTCGTAGTATATAAGAATTACCTAGTCAGCTTGTAATGGACAGAGTCGGACTGATACCTTAGCTCCACGACTGCTCTCGTAGCACGAACACCACGAAATGACTATCCGTGTCACCCTTCTGCTGAAGAGGAAACCAGGGATAACCAAGGAGCAATCCAACGAACACTGGTGGGTTCCTGGCCATAACCGGGCGACTCGGCGAGAGAATGTTTAAGTGATGCCCGCAGGGGGACACACCACGCACGCATATTCACCGGCTTGAAGGCTGTAAGGACCAACCTCGTTCGCTATAATCAAGTATCTCCTCACAGTAGGCTTAAGAGTGACTTGCCGACACTCCTTGTAGCTTCATATTTTTCCAGAGGAGTCTGACTGTCTTGCGAATCTCGGGTGGCGTGCGGCGCCATACGATGGTGTTGCTGAGTTCTTTGTGGAAAGGCTCGAAGATTTATTGTCTTTATTCGGTGATGAAGAGTACCAGAAGGTCAGTTCCTAACTTATGCATCGTCTAAATCGGCATGTGCTGACGTGGGTGATATCAAGGTTGCTGTGCCAGACGAAGTCGAATTCCTTGATAGAGAATCAGTAGAGGTAATTGTAGGTGAAGATCAAGTAAAATACCTGAAGGAGACGGCCTAAGTAAAATGCCACCCAATCATCGTGAGGCATAATTATAACATAACCATCATGACTGTATCAAGCATGTATCCGCGTTCACTATAGCTACCCATTTATGGTGGGAAATGGAAATTCTCATATGTACCAACACACTTCACCATTTCCCCAAAAATTGCGTGGTATTGACGACATGGACTCGAACATCTCAACGATAGACATGCGCCGCTGTCACGTTTCCACAAGAATAGACATCGTTCTCGATAGTGATAAATCCGCTTTATTTGCTCAGAACTTCGGCGGAGATCTGTTCAGTCACGTCCCAGAGTTTCTTAGCAAGATCCTCGTTTTGGCCGTCTGCACTAGGGGATGTCACTTTGGCCAAGGAGCCAATATAGGCACCACCGTACGTGGCTGAATGCTTGCGCACATCTGGGGACGTGGCGGCATGCAAGGCGACCAACGCTCCGTCGAGGGGGGATTTGGCGAGCTTTGCGACGAGGAACTTCAACACCGGGCCCAGGAATGGGACGGATTCCTGGTCTTCTAGAACAGTCTCCGTAGCAACGCCACCTGGATGGAGAGAGATGGCGAGCGCCGTTGAAGAGGAAGCGTCAAATTCCTTTTGCAATTGTTTCGCGTAAAGGATATTCGCTAGTTTCGAACGGGCTGTGAGGTGTCAGCGCGTGCTCACGAGCGACAGTGAAAGCGGCGCTGACCATAGCGAGCGTATCGTGCGATGATCCCGTCCTGTGAAGATGGAGGTGCAAGGGGGTCATTGATCTCGTCGAGTGTGGCGAATTTGCCCGCGGCCGGGGCACGCGAATGAATCGTCGAAGACACCTTGGAAATGCATAAGAGTGCTGAAGGAGGAGAGAGAATACTGATCCCTACTATCACGACCCGAACATCACTCTCCGGTTGCTTGGAGGTTTCCAATAAGAGGGGGTAAAGCGTCTTGGTGAATACAAAGGGCGCGAAGTGACTGTATATATTAAATTACTGAACACTGTTCGAAATGCGTGAACATTCGACGTACTTGATTCCCATAGAGTCCTCCAGTCCATCACTAGTCTTCGCGTACGGATGATTCATACTAAACAAACGTCAGATCACAGAACTTACACTGCAACACGGGGCGCTCACATTCCCGCGTTGTGAACTGGATCCAAAGGTGTTGCAGTAGTGCGTGTCATCTGAAATGGGTAATGCCTACCAATGATGTCTACTCGCTGTTCTAGTTGCAAATACTCATTTGCGGAGTCTTGGGCCGATTTGAGCGTAGAGAGATCGAGCTTCAAATATACCACGCGATCCTTTCCCTGGAGCTCAGGCTTTTCGGCTTCCATGCGCTGGATGGCTTCCCTCGCCGACGCCTCTGAACGGGCAGCCATGTAAACTTTAGCTCCGTGGGAGGCGAGTTGTTGTACGATGTGGTAGCCCATACCGCGACTGCCGAAACAGCTTGTCAGCTATTCCTCGTAACTTGAGATCAAAGATACAGACGTACTTGCCACCGGTGACAATGGCAACTTTTCCATGAAGGTCGGGAATGTCTTCTGGTTTGAACTTGGCCATGGCGCAGAAGTGTCTTGCAAGTCTGCATGTAACCCAACTTGAAAGCAGCGATTTATACAGCTGAATCCCGCTTCGCCGGCAAATGTCGTGGGGCCGCCATCAGAGGCTTGGTGAGCAATTATGCAGCACCGTCGGAGATATTGAGCATATTTCAACAGATATCCCTTTCTTCAACCACATTGTCGATGTTGTTTCAGTATGGTCATCTTGGGCTGGTGGGCGCTTGAGCGCTTGAGCGGCCTACAAGAACGAGAAAGTCGCTGTAAACAGAGTCAAACACCGACGCTGAGACTCGATCATCGGGAAATCCGAACTGCCATCTAGCAGCTAGAGTTGCCCGCACATCCCCACCTTTCAAGATGCTACGGCTCGTGGGATGGATCGAAGGGGAATCTTTACCGTCCAAAGCTCAACATTAGGATGGGTGCTCAATTTATTTGGTCGACGTCCCTCATGTGTTCAGGTATAAGGAGAGGAATCATTTAACAACGCGCTATCTACACAATCTTCTAGCTTACTATTAAAAACGACGAGTGCGTACGCGACGAGGTGAGTGGGTTGTTCGTCGAAACGAAAAACTTACATCCCACCTAGATCGTCTCACAAAAGCCAGCGGACAGTCTGGTCCGCGACGAGGTTAGTAAGTCTTTTCTTGTCGAGGTGGTAAACCTACGTACCACCTAGGCGAGTTCACAACAAACAATAGCGGGCATTCTGTCGCGAATCGGTTAGTAAGTCTTTTCTCGTTGACGTACAAGACGTACGTACCGCCGAGGATTCCAATCGCAACCTTCCAGGCAACTGCATCTTGGCTCATGCACATCGCCTCCGGTGCGAACGGGCCGACGCATGGAAGTATGTTTGGCTATGTCTTCGGAAGGAGGCTCCCTCCACGTCAAGCTTGCCGTACGATCGTTTGCTACTCGTCAACTTCTCTACTCCTTGCTTGCTCTACTATGGGGCCTCTATCTTCCCGCATTGACACTGTTTTCGATGCCGTACCCCCCCCCCCCCCCCCAAGACGCTGTCGTAATGGTTGGTTCCGCCACAAATGCATGTCTATCTGGCCGTCCCTGCCTTGTGATCTAGCTCAGCCCGATCTGCCCCTTGTTTTTTTTTGCACTTGGCCAAGTTGACGCAAAATGCGATTGAAGGTCCCCGGAGATCTATGTACATACATCTACTGTGTATGTATTCCTATTATCCGTGCAATCGACGGGACAGTACGAGCCTTAGAGCGCTTGCGGATCCAGAGTCAGCCTTCGCCTTTTGCCTGCCCCGCTCTTGCTATCTTGAGCTTGAGGCGTCCCCTCTGCGGCGCGATCAACACGGTGAACTATTTCTTTCGGGAAAGTGTTGATCTCCAAGGGATTCGCGGGCACAGAGGGAACGGGTCTGTTTATCTGTGATTAAACATCAAAGCAAGCAAGTAGAATACTCACATCATTTTGCCACCCGACGCCTTTGACAACGCAATGAATGATCGCCTCACCAACTGGCCTGCAATACACCACATCACCGACGGTAAAAGTTCAGGCCCTCCGTCGGATTCATATATCATCCCGATCGCTGCGTAAAACATCTCTGCCGCAGATCTAGGAAGCAGTGGCTGATTGGAGTCGTACAAGGTGTCCATTCCGAGCGTGTTGACGAGATACAACAGGCATGCATCCGAGGCCGCAAGATTAGCAAGTGTCTATTTGCCAGACTGATCAGTGCTGCGCAAATCGGATTCACAAAACGGGACCAAATCACCGACTGAAATTTTGCCACTCCCTCTGTAGCGGATCGATTGAGAGTGCAACTTCGGTCAATGTCTGTCACTATGTAGTAGCGTAGTAGGGTATGCCCGAGAAGCTGCAAGCGTTGATGTGTGCCTTGAATGTTACCGTCATCATCGAATCGTATAGAGGGTCCATGTTCAAGTGCCGACCGTAAGTCCGTCACAGCAGTTCCAAGCGGTCGGTTGCCAGGAATGCCCACAAGTTCCGACATTAGGTATTTGATGTGCTCTTCGTCAACTTTGGCAGCGTCTCTTTTCCGGTAGCTTTGAATTTGATATACAAAGTGGTCTGCTGGAGTGTAGCGAGTGCTGTGGGGTGGGCAATAGAACAATCTCTCGAACATCGACAATGCGGTGGGAAGGAGTGGGGAGAGCAAAGCCTTCATGTGGTCGCGTAGGGCATGGAATCCATGGACCTGATGAATTAGCCATGCATTTGCCTCGAATAAGTCCGCGAGAACCTTCGGAGGAGTACTTCCATAGTTCGCCTTGACCCAGGCCCGGCACGCGGCTTTGTCCCAGTAGCTGATACGAAGTTTGTCGATATCGTTGTGGCCTGATTTGTAGTGAATCCGAGCGAGGATGTTGTTACTGACCAAGCGGCTATGAAGATACTGTGTAACATGAAACACGGTTGATTAAGCTTTGTGGCCCAAGACACCAGCCGCCAATATTGAACTTACGACGGCAGCAGCATAGGACTCGTCTGCGCTGTATTCCTTCTGGTCTTGGATGAGCTGCAGATACTCTTTGATGACATTCAATACTGCCATGTTGACATACGCATCGCCGATGTTCTCCACGCCATCGTTGTTTCCTGGTGAATTGGGCACTGCGTTCTCCGAGAAGTTCAAAAGCGTTGACATTCCATCAGAGGAACTTGAATAGAAAGCAAACTTTGACGGCTTGTAGGACGTGCATTGTATCAACCTGTCCAGGTCATCCATGCTTAGGCGGGGAATTGCACAGAGCACAATGAACGGTAGTCCTGTGGCGCTGGATGTAGTGTCGAAGCTAGAAGTAGGCAAGGGCGCCGCGGGCTTACATAACAAAGAGCAACTCTCTCCGCCCGGTGTATGTCAGCGACCCTGGAACCAAACATTCAACTCGTATATAGACTGGATCTTGGGATCAAGTCCTCCCAAGTTTTTGCCCACCAGAAACTGGTAAGTAACCACTGCTCTCCTCGCCATATCCTCTGTTCATTCCCTATTATCTAGGACGAGTTGGAGGCTCGAAAGGCGTAGGCGGCGGTGCTGCGTAGTCGCGCCGTCAACTACATACAAGCCTCGCGTTCTGGGTGGCTGGCGCACCTCGCCTTGGTTGGGCCGCTGCCGCTGTGAGGGTCGTCGTCGCTCGCATGTACCCGCCAACGGGCGTTTGCGTTCATCTCTCTCGTCGGGGCCCTGGTGGCTCCGAGGCCCTTGTGGCTTGAGGAGATGGATTCCTGCGTTCCGTTGCGGGCGAAGGGCGGCGGCGTATCCTTCCAGTTAGGCGTGGTGTCAGCCAGGGAGAGAAGCCAGCCGTCTGTCCGGGGTTTGAGTGTTCTGCGTCGCTGTCCATGAGCCGTTCGATTCCAGCCGGATTCAGCTGTGATGACGCGGTGTCGTGTGTCAGCCAGGTTCCAGGCGACATGTACGGGGGTGCTGTCGTCTGCACTGCAACACTTTTGGTGTGTGATGGTGAGCTTCATCTTCTTTCGTCTTCCCTTCCAAAGACTGATCATCGCGAGTTTCCTAGTAGATCGCCAAGCGCGTCTATGGGATGAGGCCACATGTCTCGGTGGCATGGCCGCCGGTGAGTACATTTCCTCCTTGGACAAGAGGAGGCTTGCTAATACCACCTCTTTCCACGTCTCGCCAACGGCGGTTCGCTGGAGTCCTAGTGCCTGGTCCTGGCGATGCGCTCGGGTTCTTGTGCGACGTGAAGCGTATTGGGAATGGGTGCTTCGGCGGTCAGCAGCACCTGTACCTAGTAGAGGGCGATTGTAATAAATACTCGCTGTGCTTCTGTAACGCGTGGGTCACTTCCAGTACAGGCATGTAACTGAAAGCAAGCGAATGCATTCGATTCCTCCACTCTCATGACGTGGGTATTCTGCAACTGTGTTCCCACAAAAGCAAAATAAGAGGGAAATAACGAGCGGAGCGGAGACGGAACGCAAAACAGACAGCGCTACTCATGTGACTGCTGAAATTGACTTCGCAACGTAAATGAGAGGGAGAAATCTGTGTCATTCATAGTAGGTATGTAGATACTGCGGATACTAGTAGCACATGTAAGTTATGTGTTTCAGAAGCGTTGACATTCAAGTTCCATCGGAAGAGGAAAATAGAGAGTTTAATTCCTTGTACTATGAGTAGTGTATCAGCCTTTCCAGACGATTCATCCTTAGGCGGGGAATTTCACGGAGCATAGTGAAGGGTAGTCTTGTGTGTCGAAGCTAGAAGTAGGCAAGGGACCAAACAGTGGCCCCGCGGGCTTACATAACAAGGAACAAATCACTCCGATTGGATGAGCCCGGTGTATGTCAGCAACCCTGGAACCAAACATGCAATTCGTATATAGACTGGGTCTCGGTACCAAGTCCTCCCAAGTGTCTCCCCGCCAGAAACTGGTAAGTAACTGCTACGCTCCTCGCCTTATCCTCTATTGATTCCCTCTTCTCTAGGACGACGAGTGGGAGGGTCGACGGGCGTAGGCAACGGCGCCTGGTGCGCCGTCGCCAGACATACAGGTCTCGCGTTTCGGGTATCTGGCGCACCTCGCCTTGACTGCGCCGCTCCGGCTGTGAGGTTCGTCGCCGCTCGCATGTACCCGCCAACGAGCGTTTGCGTTCATCTCTCTCGTCGTGGCCCTGGTGGTTCCGAGGCCCTGGTGGCTTGAGGCTGAGATGGATTCCTGCGCTTCGTTGGTAGGTGAAGGGCGCCGGCGTATCTTCCCAGTTGGGCGTGGTGTCAGCCAAGGAGAGAAGCCAGCCGCCCGGCCGGGGTTTGAGTGTTCTGCGTCGCTGTGCATGAGCCGTTCGATTCCTGCCATAGCGGCTGTGATGACGGGGTGTCGTGTGTCAGCAGGGTTCCAGCCGGCATGTACGAGGGTACTGTCGTCTGCACTGCAACACTTTTGGTGTGTGATGGTGAGCTTCATCTTCTTTCGTCTTCCCTTCCAAAGACTGATAATCGCGACGTTTCTTAGAAGATCGCCAAGCGCATCTCTGGGATATGGCCACATGTCTCGGCGGCATGGCCGCCGGTGAGTACATCTCCTCCCTGGACAAGAGGATGCCTGCTAATACCAACTCCTTCCATGTATCCCCGACGATGGTTCACTGCAACAACTTCGTGAGATGGCAAACTACACCAAGGTATCTTCCCCGCCCGATGCTAACATACGACCAAAGTACCTCATTGGATCGTACACGCAACGCGAATGGTGAGTACGGAGCAGCTCAGAAACTTACATGAAGTCGAGACATTGCGCGACATTGAGTACAGTACCTGCTTGTATTGTACCGTTCAAAGTCCACGTATAGAAACCCCATGCACGAGTACAAGTATCTGAGACGGAATATGATGTTTGCACAAGCAACTTCCCGACGGCCGCAAACTCTGATAATTAGTAACGGCAGATGAGGGCACATGGGACACAGGTGGTGTACATCTTTTACCAAACCCATACACTGGTGGAAGTACTAAGTAGCGACATGATGTAGTCTATCATAGTACCACGCGCGAAAACTGGAAATATTTGACATAAGCCACAGGGCAGAAAATAAACGATGGCCACTCAAGTACTCACTCCTCTACGTTGGGCACGTGCTCTCACTGGAGGCCACCCAGTGAGAGTATTTCATTCAAGACCCTCATAGGCACGGCACGGAAGGTATCGTTGCTGATTGACAACTCGGATGGATCACTGAAGACTAACAAAGGAACGCCTGTTGATTTCTGCCAGTGCGGCCAAAACAATGATGACTCGGGCGCAAGAGGATTTGCAGGGACGTTGGGGTCGAACGTATTGATGAAATTGACTGTCTTCATAATTGAATTGTGTGGGACAAAGGGCTGGACACACTCACTCATGGCATCAACGGCGAAAGTTTCCATGGCACTGTGCGATCCAAACCATTCACTACTGTCCGATGCATGCGAGGCGCCCAAGATCGAGGAGGTCTTTCCCTGTTTGTTTACTGCATATTATAGCGTGGTTAGCGCTGGATCACTCCATAGTTATACACACGGCGTACAGTAGCTCCAGGCGTTTTGGGTCTCTGAAGCTGTCTCAAGTAGAAATCGTCGTGGGCCTTGGAAGAACATATCACCTTGAACGGCGGCGAGCCGCTTGAATTGAGGCCTGAACCATGGTATGTTGAACTTTAGCTTGCAGTAATTGCTTCGTCTTTTTTTTTTTTTTTTTTTTTTTTGAATCCAATTAGCCTCCGTAGTGGCGTTGCCATATGTGGGAGGGTATGTACTACTGTGTCTACCGCCTATGTCTAGTCCGTGCCATATCCAAGAGAAGTAGTCCTCTGACCACTGCCTGGCGCCGCCGTTGGCAGCGCCGTGGCGGTTTATACCGCATAATAGCATGTCTGAGGTAGTGAGCCCCGTGCATGTGTCGAGTATTGTAGTAGTGAATTATTCGAGGTGTATCATAGATGCGCCTATTCGTGTACGATCCGCCGTGTCTGTGCCACAAATTTCAGTATGGCTGGGTAGTGCTTGATGTTACCCAGGATTGCCGTCGCTGTTCCCGCTGCTCTCCCAATCTCCCCCCGCAGTGCCTCCCTTGCCACCCGGTGCGCCGTGCATTTTGCCAGGTAGTGCGTGACTGTCTCTTCATATAGACCACATGCTGAGCACATTGGCGATGGGACGGCCCCGATTTTGTGTAGGTGCTTGTTCAGAGGCGCGTGTCCGGTCAGCAATTGTGTGATGATGCTTGCCTGCCGTCTGGTCATGCTTTCAACTGCCTTCTTGTGCCCCCTTGACGTCCTCCCTAACCCCAGTTCCACCATCCTCCCATACCTCTCCGACAGCTTCCATCCCTTCCTTGCCCTCTTCTTCAACTTGACCTCGTATGCCTGAATCGCCGCCGCTTTGCTCCTCTTTATCGCATCTTTCTCCCGCAGTGGCGCTGGTAGGCTGCCCTTCTTGCTCACCCATCCCTCCGCCGCTTCCCTCGCTGCTTTGTCCGCTCTCTCGTTCCCTTCCACTCCCTCATGCCCCGGTATCCAGCGTATCGTCAGCTTGATCCCTGCGTTCCTTCTTCGCGCTGCTGCAAACACTGTGTGTGCGTGATCAAGGAGGTAGCTCCCGGGGTTGGCCTTGCGCGACCCCATCCCTATGATGGCTGCTTGGTTGTCAACGTATATGCTTGCTGATTCGATCCCTGTCTGCCGCCTGATTAGCTCCATTCCCAATACCAATGCCGCGCACTCCCCGTTGTACACCGTGCAATCCTTCTCTGTGCCCAGCCTCATCTTGAGTACCCCCATCGTTGCTCCATTCTTCGTCATCACCGCTGCGGCCCCTACCTGTCCCTTGTACCCAGAGCCGTCCGTGTATACCTTTATCCTTGTCCTGTCGCTGCTCTCTGCCCTCACCGCCTCTATCCTCGACCCTGCTATGACCGTCTTCAGCCTTGACCTCCATGTTGCATTGTTGGAAGTTGAGGTTAGCGCCTGTGCAAACCGTGCTACATCTGGAATGGTCCAGTATCGAGGAGTTAGAGATTAGGCTCATACGGTACATTCTCTCTTTCATTCTCGGTGTCTCGTAATATGTACTTAATGTGTAGTTTATTATCTTATCACCTCAGTCCGTTTACCCCGAGACTGAGGTGAGTATCTAGTATTATCCATACCACTCCACGTACTGATATATTTGTAGTTTACTTTGTAATAGGTAATTACGGCCTGAATAAAGTCCGTTTACCCCGAGACTGAGTTTACTTTGTAATAGGTTATGGGCCCTGAGCTTATCCTATAAATCTATAAACCCAATCTCCTACGAACTCGTACTTGCACCCTACGTCTCATCACCATCTTCCTCGAAATGACTTCCATCAAACTCGGTGACGAATTCTTGCGTGTTCCGAAACTCGATGCTGCCGGTAATAACTGGGTGACCTATCGGGACCGTCTGATGTGGGCTGTGGACGCACGCGGCTTGCTCAAGCATCTCGATGGAACTGGTTCTGCACCAGTCAACCCTGTTCCTGCGCCGGCCAGCCCCGTAACCGATGCCCAGACTACGGCGTTGAACCAATGGAAGGAGGATTTGAAGGAGTGGCGTCAGGGAGAGGCTGTGGTCAAGCAGCAAATTGCTGGTACGATTCCGGATTCACTATTCATGAAGATCCGTTCGAAAGGATCTGCTCGCGAGATATGGGAGACGCTAGCCGCGGATTTCCAGAAACGTTCTCGCCTGGTTGCCATAGATCTTCGGCGTCAGCTGCAGGAGACTCGATTGGCGGAGAAGGGGGATATGCGTGTCCACCTTGCTCAACTACGTTCGTTACGCGAGATCCTCGCATCGATGGGACATCCACCAGATGACGACGACTTCTTCGCCATCATCCTTGGCTCGCTTCCCGATTCCTACGAGAACTGTATCTCTGCTATCAACGTATCAACCGGTGTTTCTGGCGAAGCACTACCCTGGGAATCACTTACCATGACTTTGACCGACGAATATGACCGCCGAGTTATCCGCACCAAAACAGGAAAGAAGGACGACAAGGACGCCGCCTTCTCTGCCGCGGGATCTTCTTCAAAGTGGAAGGGGAAGGCACAGGCCGGCTCGAAGAAGCTTGTTGAATGCTTCAATTGTCATAAGAAAGGCCATATGAAGGCGGACTGTTGGTCGAAGGGTGGTGGAAAGGAAGGGCAAGGCCCCAAGGGCAAGGGGAAGGGGAAGGAGAAGGACACGGCTAACACTGGGGAGGACAAGGGCGAAGGAGGCTCGGAACAGGCTGCGTGGGTCGCTATGGAGGAGTGGGATTCCTCCGAGGACTTCGATAGTGATTTCGAGCTCTTCACGATGTCAGATTCCGACGCGGATGCCAAACTCTTCGAGATGTCAGAAGACGAGATGTCGCCGCTAAGTTCACCATTCATTAGCGATGTTGAAGATGAAGACGATCTCCCCGACCTTATCTCTATTGCCGACTCTGACTCTGAGGACAACTCGGAGACCCTGGTCGACTTGGAAGTTCCAACACTGAACCATGGGATGTACGCCAATTACAGCACAGCATTTTCGGCGTTCGAAGCTGCGATGCTGACTCGATCTGGCATGATTGATATGGATGTCGATCTCTATGACTCTGGAGCGTCGAACCACATGTCGGGTGACCACCACCGGTTTGTCAATTTTGAAGAAATCCCGCCGCATTCGATCACCGCTGCAAACAAGCAATCCTTTAGCGCAATCGGGAAGGGGGATATGTATGTGGTCTTACCCAATAACGGTTCCTTCACTCGAGTCTTACTTCGGGGAGTCCTATTTGCTCCTGCGATGGCCATGACGCTCGTATCCATCAGTCGCATCACGAAAGCGGGTTCTTCGGCAGTCTTCAAAGATGATTGTTGTTACATCTACGATGGAAACGGCAAATTGCTAGGGAGTGTACCGGTGAAGGATGGGCTGTATCGTGTCTTCACCCCTCGAAGCCTAGACCAAGACTACGCTGGAAAGGTCGCGGAGGTTCTAACCATTAATGAACTGCACCGTCGCTTGGGTCACGTATCTCACACCGCCGCGCGAGACATGGTCAAGAAAGGATTGATCCATGGTGTTGAGCTTGACGAGTCGAGCTCCCCCACACCGTGCGACGCCTGCGAGTACGGGAAGATGACCCGAAAACCAATTCAGCGGGAGAGGGAAGAAACGGAGAGGGCGAAGGCGCTGGGAGATGTCATGCATGGGGATTTGTGGGGACCGGCTTCTACAGAAACCATCGGTGGACGTCGATACTTCTTTGGCCTTACAGATGAATTCAGCCGCTTCTCTCACGTCTATCTTCTACGATCCAAGAATGAGGCCTTCCGCTTTTACAAGGAGTGCGAGGCTTGGTGGAAGACACAGAAGGGTGTAACTATCAAACGGTTCCATTCTGATCGAGGTGGTGAGTTCATCAGTGATGAATTCGAGGAACACCTGGCGAAGCAAGGCACAACTCACCGACTCACGACTCATGACACCCCCGAATACAATGGCATCGCTGAACGACTCAATCGTACACTTATGGAGCGTGTTCGGGCTATGTTTCATGACAGCGGTCTTCCGAAATTCCTCTGGGGCGAAACACTACACCATGCGGTCTATTTGAAGAATAGGATGCCGACACGGGCTCTGGGCGACACGACTCCTTTTGAGGTGGTGTTCGGGGAGAAACCCAATTTGGCGCAGACTCATCCATGGGGATGCAAAGTTCGTGTTCACTCCCGCGATCCAAGCAAGCTGGATGGTCGGTCTTCGACGGAGCGCTGGGTTGGCATTGACCAGAGAAGTATGGCCCACCGCATTTATTTTGCTGATCGTCGTATGGTGAAGGTCGAACGGAACGTGAAGTTCAACTTTGCGGAGGAGGATGAAGTGCCGATTGGGGGGGAGTGGGAGATGATGGGCAATCGGCGGACTCAATCTGAAGCTCGACCGACACCTGCACCTGCTACCGCTCCCGAAATCAAGCATTTACCTGCTGAGGAGAAAACAGATGAGGTTAATCGTCAATCAGAACCAGAAACTGATTACCTTGGTCCAGATTTCCAGCCCGCTGCCCCAGAAACCACTGAAGAAACTGGCCGCACTCGTCGTGTTCGAAAGGAATCCGCATATGTGCGCCGACTTCGTGAAGGAGAAGGTGTGGCTAGTGAGAGACCGAGTGCGCCCTTGTTGCCAAAGGGGCTTCAACCGGCCGCGTCGGACACTGCTAGCCTCGCGGAGGACCTGGGCCTGGTCTCCACCGAAGACTATGCTATGGCATCGGTAATGGGGGGGAGTGAAGGTCTCGAACCATCCTATGAGGAGGTGAGGCAGCGTCCCGACTGGCCGAAATGGCTTGAGGCTATCAAGAAAGAAATTGCGAGCTTGGAGAAGAACGGCACTTGGACACTTGTCGATCGGCCTCCCAACGCCAACGTAGTTGATGCGAAATGGGTTTTCCGCATCAAGAAGAACTCCTCTGGTGAAATCGAGAAGTACAAAGCTCGCCTAGTAGCTCGAGGCTTCACTCAGATCCACGGCATGGATTACTATGAGACGTACGCACCCGTCGCTAAACTCTCATCGTTCCGTCTCTTTCTTGCCATTGCTGCTCGTAACGGTTGGCCAGTTGAATCCTTCGATTTTGACAGTGCATTCTTGAACGGGATCCTTGGCGAAGACGAGGTTGTCTACCTCGAACAGCCGCCGGATTTCGAGTATGCAGACCGAAAGGCGAAGGTGCTACGCCTGCACAAAGCATTATATGGACTGAAACAGGGAGCGAAACTGGTACGAGGCGTTCTGCGAGGCTATGGCTGATTTGGGGTTTCGTCGAACAGAGGCAGATCATGGGGTTTTCTATCGCAAGACGGAGCGAGGTTTGGTAATCTTGGCAGTGCATGTGGATGATTGCATGATTACGGCGACGAAGAAGGAGCTTATCGAGGAATTCAAGAAAGGAATGGGGAAGAAGTATAGTTTCACTGACCTCGGTCCTATTCACTGGCTCTTAGGAATCAAGGTCACTCGAAACCTTGCGAACCACTCCATTTCCCTCTCCCAACATTCCTACATCGATTCTATTCTTGCTCGCCACAATTTCCTCGATTCCAAACCCTCGTCTGTACCCATGATTCCCAATAAACCTCTCAGCCGCTCTCAATCTCCTACTTCAGTTACAGATATCGCGCGCATGAAAAGTGTTCCATATCGTGAAGCCATCGGCGCGTTGATGTACGTGGCCATGGGAACTCGACCTGATATCGCATTTGCGGTATTGACGTTGGCGCAATTCTCGGATAATCCAGGCTGGGCACACTGGGAAGCGGTCGGCCTAGTCTTCAGGTATTTGCTGGGAACGAAGAGTTTGGAGCTCGTGTATGGAGGAGACCAGAATGGATTGGTTGGGTATGTTGATGCTGACGGCGCGTCACAAGATCATCGCCGTGCCATCTCTGGGTATGTCTTCTTGGTGGATGGCGGCGCTGTGTCGTGGATGTCGAAGAAACAAGGCTTGGTCACGCTGTCAACAACCGAAGCCGAATACGTGGCTGCTACCCACGCCGCGAAAGAAGCGCTCTGGATTCGGCGTTTGATCGGCGAAGTCTTTGGCTCACTCCCTCATCCAACAACGATGTACAGCGACTCGAAGTCAGCAATTGCACTTACGGAAGACGGCCACTACCATGCGCGCACCAAGCACATCGATATCCGTTACCATTTCATCCGTTATACTATTGAAGCTGGATCTATCCGACTTCTTTACTGCGCTACCGACGACATGACCGCGGATATCCTTACCAAGGCGTTACCTAGCTTGAAAGCGAAGCACTTCGCATCTGCGCTGGGATTGCGCACGGTTTGAGGGGGAGTGTTGGAAGTTGAGGTTAGCGCCTGTGCAAACCGTGCTACATCTGGAATGGTCCAGTATCGAGGAGTTAGAGATTAGGCTCATACGGTACATTCTCTCTTTCATTCTCGGTGTCTCGTAATATGTACTTAATGTGTAGTTTATTATCTTATCACCTCAGTCCGTTTACCCCGAGACTGAGGTGAGTATCTAGTATTATCCATACCACTCCACGTACTGATATATTTGTAGTTTACTTTGTAATAGGTAATTACGGCCTGAATAAAGTCCGTTTACCCCGAGACTGAGTTTACTTTGTAATATGCATCCCACCTTGTGGCCTTGACCGTTTCCACGCCACGGATGTCTGCCTCGAAGTCGTTCATGAGGGCGTGAAGTGGGGTCCGGTGCCGTTTGACATCGCATTTTGACGCCCTCTGCACATGCTTATACAGCGGGTGCCCCTCAGGTAGGGTTGCCATGCGTAGCGCTGCTCGAAATCGGTGCCGTTCCACCACTAGATGGAAGGGGAGGGACCCGGTGAGCACCTCCATTACATCTGTTGCCGTTGTGCACATCGCCCCCGTGACCATGATCATGGCCTTCCGCTGAGCTGCTGCGAGCTTGCGAACGATTGCTCTCTGCACCTGCACCCCTCTCGCCTTCTGCGCTTCCGTTGCTCTGCGTTTCGGCGGGGTCAGATAGATTTCCGCGCCATATAGGATCCTAGGTATTGCGATTGCAGTGTACAGCCGGCCCGCGTACTTTGCCGTGATTCCAAATGATGGTCTCGCCAGCCTGGAGAACCTTGACATCCAGTCCCGCCCTTTCGCCAGCGCCGCCGCACCCTGTTGGTTCCACCGTAGCTCCCTATCCAACCAGACACCGAGAAAGCGCACCTGCTCGCTTGATACCACCCTGGTTCCATTAAGTATCAGGTCCTTCCTTACCAGCGGGATTCTCTTGCGGGGGCGCATTGGGTGCGGAACCTTCTTTCGCGACATGTCGAGGAGCTGGAATTTGTCTACCCCGAACTCACAGTTATGGTCCTTGGCCCACTTGAAGATGCCCTTCCTCCCCATCATAATCTCCCGGATCCTTGCGTGGGTGTCCGCGAATGTTGCTCCTGTCACGATAATCGCTGCGTCATCGATGAACAGCAGCCCAAGTTCGGTTTTGTCCCCTTTAACCTTCGACAGTATCCCTGCGTTGTATAAGAGGTAGAGAATTACTGACATTGCGTCGCCCTGGTCAAGTCCGTTCGTCACTGGGAATGCGTCCGACTGGTAGTCGTCAAACGTAAGCCTTGTCGTCCGATTTTGCAGCCGCCTCAGCACCCAGTCGGAATACTCCCTTGGGATTCCTGCCATCCGTAGGTTGTGCTCTAGCCTATCCACCGCCACGCTGGGGAATGCTCCCTTCACGTCCAAGAACAGGGCGGAGGCAACCTCCCCTCGCCGCCATGCATCCATCACTGTCTCCGACATGAGGTGTATAGAGTCCATGGTGGATCTGCCTGGTCTGCCCCCAAAGTGGTTTGCTGGTAGTGTGTTGGTCCTCTCTGCATGCGCGACCAGGTCATCTGCTAACGTAGCGTTCAGTACTCGTGCCATGCCATTAGAGAGGGTTACCGGTCTCCAGGCATTGGGGATGGTGTAGTCTGTTTTGCCTGGTTTCTGGATCACCACTGATTTGGTTTCTGCCCACTCGGCCGGGTAGTATTCGAGTTCGAAAGTCGCTCTGTATAGGGTTCCTAGGTATGGCGTCAGTAGGTCTGCACAATGAGTAAAGACACTGTTGGGGGCTGTCCCTGGTTTCGTCGCCTTGTACGGTGACAGACGGTGGATGGTGGTCTCTATCTGCTCGTTAGTTATTACTTGGAAGTCCCACCTTGCCTCTGGGTATCGCGCGTTCCTTGGGACTGATGATCGCTCAGGTGGCGGGGGGTAGAATAGCTTGTAAAAGACCTTCGCCTTCTCCGGGTTGTTGTGAATGTGCTCCTCCCTTCCTCCTACCTTGTTCCTGAGTGTCGGCATACGGAGCGCTCCTCCATCTGATCCTGATCCGCTGGCCATCCTTCCTGCAACAAAGACGGTGCTGCCATCGACTCCCTCGAGGAAATTGTGCCAGTGTTCTCGTTTCGCGGTCCTGATGTCCTCCGATAGCTTGTTCCGTGCTTTCCTATACGCTTCATGTATCGCGTGATTGGCCTCGTTACGCTTCTGGTATGATGTCCTCGACATGCGCCCTACCTCCCTGCGCTGCTGCCCCAGGTCGCTGTTCCACCATCGTTTCACGAACGGGCACGGCTTCGTGACTGGTACTATAGCGTCCTTGCTGATTACCTCTTGGATGGCTCCCTCTAGCGCCACACGTTGCTGTTCGAACTCTGCTATCGTCCTTGGCTTAGCTGGCTGTCCCAGCTTGTCGAGCTCTTCCCCCAGCGCCTCCCTGAAAGCTGGCCAGTCAGCCGCTCGAAAGTTCCTGCGTGTCCGCACCTGGTTCCTTATCAGCTCATACGCCAGCTCCGTTACCACTGGGAAGTGGTCCGTCTTTGGTGGCCTCGCCTCTGGCTCCGTGTCACACCGTACTACCATGCCCTGCATGGCCTCGGAGCACCAGACGTTGTCCACCCTTGTGTAGTTCTTCGTGTTGAAAGACCGCAGCGTCGGCAGCCCCTTCTCGAGCTTCATCATCATGCCGAACCGGTCGGCAAGGTCTATGAGCCGCTCTGCTGCCTCCAGGTTGCGATCCGTGAATAGGTGATGGTTTCTCTCCTCGTCCCACATTGGGTGATGTCGGTTGAAGTCCCCAGCCCATATCATCTGATCGTGGCGTGCCTCGTTGTTGTCCTCTCGCTCGCCAGTTAGAAAGACGTCCACTGCCTTCAGGCTTCGGTCGTGCTTGCAATCATTGTAGATGTTGATGATACGAATCCAGCCGGCTGGCCCGCAGTTCACATCCACCCCCACCACGTCTGGCGAGTCTATCTGTAGCAGAACATAGTGGTCAGATGCAATTTCCGTTGTCAGTAGTATCACCGCTCTTGCTTCCCGCCGTCGTTCGAGGCCAATGTCTGGGTAGATCACATTGTACCGTTGGGTCGCTCGTGCGAAGCTCCTCCAGTCGAGCCAGGGCTCCTGTATTAGTATTATATCGTGGCCTTGTAGTGTATTGATGAGGGCATCCTGCGCGTCTTGAGATTTGTTGAGATTGATTTGAAGTATACGGCACCCGAATTTGTTGTTGGCTTGATCGTTCATTGCAAGGGGGGGGATGGTGGGAAGTAGAGTCCGGCGTCGCCGTCGTCAGTTGGTTGGGTTGGTGTTGCTGTCGTCTTGAACGTGTTCCCTAGGGTCGTCTGCGTCGTCTTCGTTCTGTCCCTCGCCGCCCGCGGTGCTGTTGGGAGCCCCGTCATGTCCCATTTCTCCTGGCCTACCTTACCGCCTACCCATCTGCCGAAGCCCCCTGTGCCTGCTGTCCATCTTGTCTCCCCCCCAGTGTGCGGGCTCCCCCATGTCTCTGGGTTGTCCCTTTCCACGAAGTACCGCTGCCCTGCCTCTGGGTCTGCTCGCCGGATCATCTCCAGAGTCTGCATCCTTGACTCGCATGTCCTGTCGCCTGCGCCGTGTCCCGCCTTCTTGCACATGTGGCACCATCGCACTCCCGGGTTTGGGCACTCCCTTGACCGGTGCTCTGCGCCGCAATGACCGCATAGCTCGACCTCCGCCGTGCAGCTCGCCGCGAAGTGTCCGTCCCCGACGTTATGGCATCGGTAGCACATTGGTGGTTCGCGCTCATCCTTGCGCACTGATACTATCTTCCCTCGAACGAAGATGCCGTCCCGTATGGCCTTGTTTGCCTGCGCCCGGTCGTCGAACTTGATCTTCATGTGGGCGTAGCGCTGCCCCGCCGTCCGCTTTCGCTCTGGCTTGATGTATGAAGCCTCCTTGATGCTCCCTGTTTCGAGTCCGGCGTCGCGCTCCAGCATCCGTATCTCTCCCTGATCATCCGGTCTGAACTCCACCGGGACGAATTCCGCTACCACCGTAAGCATTGGGGCTCGTATCTGTGAGGACGCGTCAAATCCCTTAATGAAGGTGTCGAGGTTCCCGTCGCATAGCCATTTCCTTGCCTCCGCGGTGTTCATTAGGAGCACTGTGTCCCCGCCCTTGAGCTTCCTGGCCGCGACGAACGCCGTTGTCTCTGGCTTTGCCGCCGTTGGTCCGATCGCCTCGATGGCCAGATTTCCCTTCTCGACTAGCTCCCTCTCAGAGAGCCCCACTAAGCTGTACTGGTCTTCTTCGATCCCCTTCCCTCGTCGTATCACCACCTGTCTCGCCTTCACATTCTGCCTGTCCACCGCCGTTGCCAGCCTCGTTGGGAAGACTGCCTGTCCATTGCGCGCAGCATCTGCGTACGTCCCCGCTCCTGCCTTTGTCCTCATCACGTCCCTAGCCCCTTCCACCATCCTGTCCGTAGCGCTGTTCATCCCCCTCTTCACCTCTTCCATCACCTCTCTCACACCTTCCATTGCTTCACTGACCCTGTCACCAACGTCCGTCATCCCCTCCATTGCTCCCTCCCTGGCTCCTCTTGCTGCTGCCGCCGATGTCATCTGGTTTGTTTCTCGCTTGTCCAGCATCTCTATGATCTTGGCCGCGGCGATTAGACCCTCCTTCGTTCTGACAACCTTTGTCCCAGCCGCTATCGCCCTTATCGCTCCAAGTGCCGCGTGTATGTCGACCGTGGAATCATCTGTCGCTTCGCGCAAGTTGTGCTTAACCAGGGTGCTCGTGGCTTCTTTGATGGTCTGCGGGCCGTCTTCCATGCCTCCTCCCTCCGATGCTATGCTCGCTCGTGGTTTTGTGATAGATCTATTACTCATTCTTTCTTATGTGCCCCCTTCGAGTGTATTTTCGCGGTTTTTATGCCGTGGGAAAATTTCACGTCGCGGTGGTAGGAGAAGAAGAAGAGTCCAATTGCTTCGTCAATACACACGTCAACGCGTTGGCGGCGCCTGTATCGAACGGCGAGCCCTGTTGCTGAATCAGGCCATGGTCAAAGCGATTGCGGACTGCGATCTTACCTGACTAGGATCATCCGGGTACACGTCCGCGATTCGTCCTAGTTGTTCAGCCGTTGCAGAAGGGAGGTAGCTGGATGACTGAGCGTCTAGGTCTGAGTTGACGCTATTAAAAACTTACTTAGAACCAATATAATCCAAGAATTCGGGCGTCGTCCTTCAAGATTATTAGCTCTATGTCATTAGCACCAAGAGGACCGGGCCACGGACGTTATGTTCATCGTAGACAACGAGAACAGTCTTTGAAGCACGTTGCGGTTATTAGATCGCCTGATGTAAAAGACGATGCTTACGTTCCTTCGTCATCACAGTTGCCTGTGATGAAGGGGACCTAAACTGCCATCAACGCCGAGACTATAACGACAATGATAGTGAAGAAATACCCGGGCATACGCACTGCGGCGAATAAGAGCGTATGGCTCTTCCTTGATCAAGTCACCATCAATGCGAGGTATCCAGGCGAGATTAAGGCTTGAGAACGAGAAGATATCTCGCGTCTTATTGATGACAGCCGCCAATGTATCGTAGGGGACCGTGCGCAAACAAGCTAATGTATCTTGGCGATGGGTGCACCCCACAGAATCGACGATGAAATCATAGTCCTTCTGGCCGTCGGATACTTTGGGGACCTGTAGGGGACCACCAGATTCCTACAGAACCTCAATAACGAACACATTTGTTTGGAAAACTGCAACACACCATGAAGGCAGCATGGAATAACGGCTGTCCCGAGTTAGCGTTGGGGTCGAGTAGGTGCAGAGCTACGGACACCGCCCCTGCGCTTACACCCCATCTTAATTTGATGCCGTGAGCATATGACCACTGATCATTGGTGGAGAAACATGCATGGTCACTTTCTGGGGGTCGCCTCCGAAATGCGAAATGTACTTCTGTATCCACTCAAGTGCAAAGCGCTCTGAGAATTGGGTATGTCAGCGCCGAAATTCGTGGGGCAGGGACAGGTAGGTTACTGACGATCGTGCAGCCCCAAGTTGCTTACACCCGCCTCGAGAATCTCCCTCCCTGCCAAGAAGCCCAGTGCTAGAAGGCAGTCAGTCTATGCCTATATATGATGAATTATATCAGACCATTGATCCGATAATTGGGAATAACGACAATAATAGGTTGTCCCCGCGCAATGGAACGCTCGACAAGGGTGCTTGTAGGCGTGTCAGTGGCATCTCCAATTTCAAATCCGCCTACAAATGATTAAGATAGCAGCAACACATTGAGCAGAATTGTGCGCACCTCCATGAAAGAACTAAATTTCATAGATAAGCATTTTCCAGGCGAAGCTTTCAAGAGTCCTCACCACTACGACAGGGTACCCTTTATTCGGCTGTGCGTTGGGTTGAGCCGGGCGTAAGACGTTGATTGTGAGGCCTGAAGTCATAGATTAGCCTCAACAAACGGGATGGTTGGTAGCATTGAATCTCACAATCTTCAGAAATGGAAGAATAATTTCCGCGAAAATCGAGACCAGGCAATGGTGAGAGTACCTGCTGAGGACAGGCGGGGCCAAACTCTGTCGCTTGTTGCACGCCGCTTTTATGAATAGGTGGGCTTGGTCTGCGAAACCTCCATTGTCCAATTCTGAGTTCGCGAGGTCAAAACTCTGCAGTATTTTGAAATAAATTATCGTACGGAGGAGCCGCGAAGGGTATTCCCAGATATTGAGAAATATTGCCGACAGTAAACCCTTCGAAGGTTGAGTAGTCCAGAGCAACGGTCGGTGTCTTGGGAGAAGAGGCTGCGGAGACGGCAAGTGCCGTGACGCAGAGGACTGGCAAAATCAATGAGTAGAGCTTGACGTTCATCTCACCACAAATACCGAGGTTCTACTAGCACTGCTCTCGTTATATATACGCATTCAGCGATATGATGCCAACTGTGATGTGTACGCGTAGGCCCTGCTCAGGTTGTTTAGTAATTCCTTACTAATTTCTTGCTGGGTTTACGACACGGCCCACCAGTTTCCAAACCTTTGCGTGTGCTCCCCTCTGCTCGGCTGCACAACAGGTTGATCCAATGATTGGGGTGACATCGTGCCGGTTTGTCATTCGTGGAATTTCCCAGGTAGTCATGAATACACGAAATGTCCCCAGCTTATAAGCCAACACGCGCGTTCAACGTCAACCGCGCTAGTGAAGACGATTCGCCATGCGACGGCCAGCTTCAACGTCGCTTCGGGCCGAGCTGACCCATGCTTGCAATCTTGGTTGGTCCAATATTTGTGGCCCTATACTTGCTGCTCAGACGATAGGCCACTTCGCGGACTCCAAGACATGGATATGCACGTTTGCGACGGGGCCGATACATGGTACCTACGTGACCTACGTAGCTAATCAGCGAGCCAGTATTCCCGTATTATTCGATACTACTTAGGGTAGCGGCAATGCAGGTGGGACAGGGAAGACTCGTAACTAGCATACCCAATGCCGAGGATGGATCCAACACACCGTCCTTGAGTCCATACATGCCACGAATTTGAGTCGAGGCAACACAATGACCAAGCGGAGGCACGAGAAACTGCTCGGCAAAACATTTGCAGATGAGTAGCAACGCGGACACGAACGCATCTATATTTGTTCGCCCAGAGCTTCGTCCGTAGTTGCTTGGAGATGAGAACCGAGCAAGGGCAAGGTGATGACCGGCTCCGCTGGGGTCGGCGACGAACCACATTTCGACACGCAATTGTCGGCACATATGGGGCGTGCGGTCGCTGGTGGTGGGGACGGAGAGGGCGAGGGGGATGGCGATTGGGACAGCGACGTGTCATATCCAGCGGAAGACGACGTCGGGGAGTCAGCACCTCCATGCAAGAGCCGAGGAATAGAGCATGCGTTTGCTTCATTGTCCGCAGTGAATTCTCTTGCAGGTGGTGGAATAATAGGGAGGGTTGACGGGGGAGTAAGTAACATAGGCGGCGAGCGGGAGCGCGACCTAGATCTAGACCGTGTCTGAGACGGTGGGGGCGTACAGGAATTAGTAGAATGAGACGTTAAGGGGGTGGATGATATGGGTGGCGGTGTGGGAGCGATGATAGTTGCATTAGAATGCGAATGAGAGTGTCGAGAGAGCTGGGAAAGGGGGACAGCCGAGTGTATTATATTGGTCGGCGTGGGGGTATCAGGGCCGCCAGAAGACCAGCCTGCGGTCTCTCCTTGCCCTCCGCGCGAGCTCGTCCGCGACAGCAGTGGTGGATGATCCATTGAAAAGATATCTTGTGGTGGGTGATGATTTGAGCTATGTACATAACTTTGGTTTTGTTGGTATTGAGACAAGAAAGACGGATGAGATCCAGAATTCGGGTATAGCACAGTGGGACGGGGTGAGCGTGTGACGGTAGTTTGATAATATACAGTAGATGGTTCAGTAAATCGAAGGCGTGGACTTGAGGGAGAGTCTGGTGATAGGGGAGGAGTGTTTATTGGGGACGACCAATTACTCCTGAGCAAACGGGGAGCGCCGGATATCGACCGCCTGGCAAGCTCAGCCTTGGCAGACAAGCCGTGGAGCTCAGGGGAGGCATTCTGTGAGGGAATTTGCGTGTCAATCCGTTGATCAGGGAATTGACGGGGCAGCCGGCGTGAACTGTATCGTGGAATATAGTCCGGAGAATCGTTCACATGCCATGACGGTCGTCGTTGAACAGTTTGGAATTGGGGAGACGTCCCCTCGGTATATGATCGAACAGACTGCACATCGTCAGACTCCGGAGCCTCTGGCTCCTCATCGATCCCAATGTCGCTGTTACTCGAGGATGAGGCCGCATCACCCAGAAGTCTTTCACGTGCGACGCTTGCAGCAGTCGCCAGTTCGATACCCCTACCTAGCTGGCTCTCGAACGAGGTGTGAATGTCAGAGGACGCCTCCGCAGGCGGCGGACTTGTCCATTTGCTACGCTTCGGTGCCATGTGTTCTGGCGGTGAACGCGAGGGAACATGAATAGCACCGCGTGGTCGCGATCCCGATTCAAAGAATTGCATAGGAGGGGAGAGCTTGTCGGCCTGAACCCCCTTCGGCCGCATGGAACTGCTCCCAAAGGTGTATGGCGTCTGAGGGGGGGGGGCCCTCGGAGGCACGGGCGGTGAGATGAGATGATCGTCTGCCCGTTCTTCACATAACTCAGCAAGCGCAACGATGGCTCGCTCAGGTCTTGACGCCAAAATTCGAGAAGCACGCATGAACTCCCCGCGAATCTAGGAGAGTGATACGGTTGAATACATGACGAAGAACAGTTAGAACATAGCGTACTGTGTACAGCCCATCTTTGGTTACACATCGCCCAACGTTGAAGTCTATCTCAAATGGATCCTATACCACTGGTCAGACTTGTATAGCCTGTGAATTTGAAATATCACACACCTCTATACATAGACGGTTCCGCTCGCGGGCATCGTTGTATCGTTGATTGGACAGGTCATTCTGCCACCCCTTGGAATCCTTCTTCAATAACCCGGCTCGAATAGAGGCGACCCCCGTGTTATAAGGGAAATCGCGAGAATAATAGCGAAAGAAATCTATTAGCCTGCAAAAGAGGTCAGTCATGGGAGGTGAGCCTCTAGACGGGTACATACAAGTCAGCGACAGACTCGTTATTGTCTGAATGCCAGCGTTGACGTAAGAGTTCGATATCGTCGAAAAACCAGATGTTATGCCCATTTAGGTGAGTATCTTCCTCAGATATCGGCCGTAGGGGAGGCATTTGCTGAAGGTTTGGCAGCACCGGAGGATTCTTGACATGGACCAGAAAATAAATGACCAGTAAGACATATCCATACGACGATAGCGTGCCCTTGTATGGAGAGTTGATTTTCCTGACGTGCAAGTGAGTTTAAGCAGTAGTGATGGTGGGGTGTTCACTACACACCGTCGTTTACTCCAAACTTTGAGGAATAGCACCATCGTCCTAACGCGAGCAGGATCGATCATTGCGTAGCACATCAACAATCGTGTGTTTTCCAGGGCAAGTCGGTTCTCAAAACCGATGTCGCATGCTATCCCAAGGGGGAGCCCCGGCGACGGGTCTAGCGAAAGTTTCACTATTGGTATCCGGGCATGCGGGAGTGATTTGACGTAAAACTTGGTTTCTGGGGACAGCAATTGGTGCATATATGCGAAGACTATGTAACATTGGACATACCTCGTTCCAGTAGATCACCCAACATGGTAACAAGATCGGAGGCAGCGAGCCGTTCCTCAGAGTCAATCAAACAGCACAGGTCCATGTCTATTATCGTTAGTATCCTTGATGAGGTAGATTCATAAATGATGACCACTTACCAGAATTGCGCAGACTGAACCCGTTGGCCGTGCTTCCGAACGACAGTAGGCGGCTCTCAGGTTCTATGGTTCGGATGAGTCTCTCCAACAATTTACGAACATCTTCTTTCACTGCAAGCTCCTCTTGTGTAGGCAGAAGCTGAATCACGAAGTCGAATAGACATTGCGACAGGTCTGCGACGAAGCGTTGCCTGGAACCGGGGCGTCGTTGGGTGGGAGAACCGAGCGCGACGGGAGACCCGTCATGGAAATGGGCGTTGGGGGAAGACATCACGGCCTGCGGATAGGGCATGGGTACGACGAGGGGCGACGCTCTCTGTCGCTCGTTCTGTGGTGGGGACTGGCCTGATCACCGTCAGAATCAAGTCGAGGTGCTATTGATCTCATTAAAGCAGGGCCACAATCAAGACCAAACAGTCGGCATCTTCCGAGCGCCTTTGGCCACTCCCAGAGCCCAGGACTGGTACAGACGGTTCTGGGTACTTGGTGAACAATCAACACCCCATTCATGCACGCTACATGAAGTTGAATGAGAAAAGTGTATTAAAGAACATTGCTTGTGGTCATTGTTGAGTGGCTACTCATTCATGAATCATATTTCCGGCGTATTTGCGGCTTAAGTATGCCCAGGGTTTTGGCGGTATCTCGTCACGATCTTCGAAACAGCAGAAATCTCACCGAAAGGCTATGCAGATTTATGGCGTTCTTTGGTGTACTTTTGATCTCTGCGCAGCACTTTTTGTGGCTTAGCAGAACTTTTCTAAATAGCTATTTATATTCTAATTAAGTGCTATCTCTGTACTCAGTAATGTTCAAGTTGATGCTTATTTTGAGACACTAAAACTGTTATAAACGCGAAGGCTCAAAAGGGAGAGATAGGAGAACAGGAGTTCACGTGCTCAGATGGATCTTTGTCCTCAGTCGCCCACAAGCACAAAGAAGAGCAAATACTGCCCACTTCTCCTCCTCGTACCTGAGAGGCTTCTGCAGCAAATGGACTACTTTAGGCCTCAGTCTGCTTCATCTGCGGTGAAAATCGTTGACCCATCCACTCAGAACGATCGCTACCCCAAGAACGGCCCAAAAGGTACGATTCGTCATTTCTATGGCTGCGAGTGATATGGCAACGAGATGCGCGTTCAGATTCAGTTCAGCGCCAATGTAGGAATGTAATGATATATGGGTACGTTGCTCACAACCCTCTCGCTTCGCTCATGTCGATCCCAGCGAACAGATCATGTAAATTTCAGGACAAGGGTTGTACATTCTATCATCCTCCGTCGGTGAGGGGCCCTGTTGGATCATTCTCGTGTTCTCGCTTACCTTTTAACAGGACCCGGATACGTTAGTTGAAAGAGCTTTGTCTGAGGCCCTCGATGACACGCCCCATACAGGTCACAAGCTGAAGAAGCCTTATCTGCCTCAGTTAACATCAACGCCCCCGTATTCGTTCCCAAATCCTCAGCCGATACCTCTAGCCCTACTCTCGCTAACCTGTAAGAGGGCTGATTACCACTCTGCCATCCACTGAGAGCCCCACAGGACACCATCGAGCCCGCCACCCGATGTTAGCTACACATACTCTGAGAACGGGACGGCGGAAGTGGCGGATCAAATGCAAGGCACACATATATACGATGACAACTACGCGGCGCAATTTGACCAAGGATATTATGCCGCCCAGCCTGTATACACGAGGGCGCCGGTATGTAATCCCCCTCGCGTGCATCTTCGGTAGCTTCTTAATATCCGTGTTCTCAAGTTGGATTACCACCTGTACTCCGGCCCCCTTCCATCTGCCTTTTCGCCAGCGTCGACTGATATCCATTTCATGCCCTCTTCGGCATCCATTCGAGAGACATTACAAACTCGCTCCGAACTAATCCGGAGCGTTAATCCTTCCGCAGTACAACTCCCCGAAGAACTGCAAGGGTATCACTCGCTCTCACCGCTGGAGACCGTCACAGTCACCACGGAACGGAGAAAGTTCGGCAACTGGTATTCAACAGTTTATAAAGCCATCAATTCTTCGGATGGAGGGGCTTACGCTCTGCGTCGCATTGAAAGTGTGGATCACAAATATGGATATCCAGCGTGCTGTCGATCCCTAATCTCTCTTCAATCACACAGGTTACCGAATGACCCAACAATCCGCGTTTGCTCCCATTGAAGCGTGGTCTAAGATACGGCATCCCAACATCGTTTCTGTATGTGAGGCATTCACAACGCGCGCTTTCAATGATAACTGTATGTTGGTCGGATGGCTTGGGCTTACGAGCTGAATTTACGCGATCTGATAGCTCTGGTCGTTGCGTACACGTATCATCCCAATGCACAAACCCTTTTCGACGTTCACCTGAAGCCGAAAGGTACTCATACTTCCCATCACCAACATCAACACTGGTATGCTCCTGGTCGCAGCACGGCCAGAGGCCCGAGCCGTAACGCCCAAAGCAACGGGCTCCCGGAGCGCACGATCTGGTCCTACGTCGTGCAAATAGCATCCGCGATCAGGAAAGTGCACGAAGCGGGGCAAGCTGTCCGAACGATCGAGCCTTCGAAGATACTCGTCACTGGTCGAAATCGGTAAGCACACACCCGTCTCGTCGTTTCGAAACTAACACATTTTTTCCCAGCATCCGTATAGGCTCCTGCGGGCTCGTCGATGTGCTGATGCACGAAATGAACCAGGATATGGCAGTATTGCAGCAAGAAGACTTTATCAGGTTCGGGGGGCTGATCCTCGTCCTGTGTTGCAACAACGCCGCAGCGTCCGCTCCAATGAATCTTCAGAAGAGTTTTGACCTTGTCGAAAGGGCGTATGGCGCAGACTTGAAGAACCTAGTCGCATTTCTGCTTGGAAAAGCTAGCGCTCAGAAGGTATTTCCTTTCTCGTGATAATGTAGAGAGGGTTTCAACCCGGGAGTTCCAGCTTCACCAACTTTTCGATCTTCTCTCAAGCAGAATCGCCACTGAGATGGACGATGCCCTAGAGTGTGTTCATGATCAGATCAACTCCGTGCCATGCTTATCTTTTGTAGTGCTGTAGATCGCTTAGAAGGCGAGCTTATGAGCGAGCTGGAGAATGCCCGCTTGGTCCGTCTCATGGCGAAATTCGGCTTCATCAACGAACGGCCAGAGTAAGCCCATGCACCAGGATAGAAGTCCGTACCCATACTGATGATGAGCAAGATTCGCTCGTGACGCACGATGGTCAGAAACGGGAGATCGCTACATCATCAAACTGTTCCGCGACTATGTCTTCCACCAAGTCGACGAATACGGCCACCCTGTGGTTAGCTTATCGCATGTCTTAACGACTTTGAACAAGGTACGCCTCATGGGGTCACTCGTCTATTGTGTCTCATCTTTCCACGATGATTTCTAGCTCGACGCTGGTACGGACGAGAAGATCATGCTGGTGGCCCGTGACGAACAGAGTTGTCTGGTTGTATCTTATAAAGAAATCAAAACCTGCATGGAGTCCGCATTTAGGTTAGTCCTATGGTCAATATGCTCCGCAAGCGTACGGTCCTCACTGCTTCTAGCGAACTTGCTGGTAGTCAGCAGACTAAAGCGAAGGAGGTATACAGAGGAGGCGGATGAAGGAGGCGGTCCGACCGAATACCCTTACGTCGTAAAATGGCTCAATTAGAAAAAGATTAGGAAAATTAGAGAAAATGGAACACATGTTGCGACTTGGACTTGGCAGCGAACATTAGAAGAATGGGGCCTCGTCAATGGCTCCTGAACTTGCCGTTCATAACTCCCGCAAGGAGAGTGATGTCTCCTTGTCCCTCTTGTCACTTCGTTTATGAGTGCCCCAGTGCATGTAGTTCACAGTGGATAATGGTCCTTTCAAATGCTGGACGATAGAGCCACCCATCTCATAACATATTTGACACTCCGCGCTCCCGAAATCTTGATCAACCACGCACTATAGTAGATAACATTCGTCGCAAGAATACTCAAGTCCGTCTTTCGTAGCTGCCAGAGAGCTGGAGGGAGGAAACATTGCACTACTATAGAGCAGCGGTGCTCATCGCCATTGAAGGCCGCTGGAGAGATCCTAAAATGTCACCTACGCCTTTCTACTCTCCTACGATGGGTTACAAAATGACCATTGGCTATCATTTCATCAAAAGGCCTTGCAGCAAAATTGAGCTTTGCTTGCATATACTGTGCGGCTGACATATATGGCGCGCATTCCGAAATCCTGACATATCCGATCACTATCAGACCTTTGCCACTGCTTGTTTCCCCCGTTCAAACTAGTGTTCCCTCAGATGCCCTCCCTGGATCCCTGTGAAATCTATCTACCAAGTATCCTTGAAGTCGCCGTTCAATCCGCTGTTCTGTCAATTCGCCAGCGTGGGGATCTTCAGTACCTGACACTGGTCAACCGGATTATCCATCTACTCGGGAAACCTCATTGTATGTACCATGGAACAGATATGGCGAGTATCGCCCTCATTGGACACTTACCCGGAACACTTGACCATGGGCTCACGATCTACAAACGCGGGGTGGTCAACGCGTGCAAATGTGTTGATACGTCCGGTTCTGATATGCTACGCTCGGTACGCACTACGATGCAGCTCTGGAGTAAGTACCAAGCTGACTTTCGCACTAGAATATCTGGAATGTCATGGCGACTTCTACCGTTCTAAGCGAGCTCGGTGGCCGCTTTGGAGGGGTGATACCTACACTACTAAGTCGCGATTTGTTGGCGACCATGGACTCGGACAACCGATACACAGCCGAGACGTTCTACCAGCTGTTCCGGGCGAACTCCTTGCTCGCCTTGATATACTGTCTCAGCCGCTGCAATTCGGACGCTTTCTTGATGGACTTACTTCTCGACATTCTCCAGCCCGTCGTCATTTCTGTCTGGGACCAGATCACGCAACCTCGGAGTATTCTGTATGATTTCGCAGTTTCCACCTTGGCTGGCCTGAGCTGACCGGAGTCCACAGAACCCGTCAGATCACTACATCCTCCTCCAAGTCCACCGCTTCATCGGCCGATAAACTTGCTCTACGCGAGCACATTCCTGCCCTCTGCCTACTCAGTCCCCCGGCGGGTGTAATATCATATACACTGTATCACATCCCTACACGACCCCTAACCACGCTGCCTCCTTACACAAAGGCTTCGAAAGCGTCTTCGACCCGGAGCGCGTTTCCGATAACCCAGGCCGATGCTCGCGTTCTTGGTAGTGTCAAGCTCGAGGACGTACTCGGCAAGAGGACACGCTCGGATGACTACGAAGGTATACCAGCGCTCAAGCGCCTAGGACGAATGGACGTCGACGCTATAAAAGAGAACATCGACCCAGCTTTTGTCCCTAGTGGCGCGCGCTAGGACCCTCCTCTGGCAGCCATGTCTCTAGACCCGTGGTTCTTAATTCATAACCTATATACCACATAATCATAGCTTATATATTCCACATTTTGTACCACTAGCCAGGATCAATTGCCGTAAATCACTACTGGGGGACTCCTAACTCCTATAGTAGTAGGTCCGATCTCCGAGTTAAACGGAAGTATTTCTGCCCGACGGCACTACTCGTGTGCATGCCACCTTCATCCTTCACCTTGTGAGCGTGTCAGGGAGCATGTCGCTGAATTTCCGATTTATGATGCTTCAAGTAACGTAACTCATACGGAGGGGCCGAAGGTGTACTAACAACATCTGTAGCTGTTGCCAACGAATTGTCAGAAATTCCTCGTCTGTCGCCAGTCGCCTACGACCGCAATTCAGCCTCTCTTGCGAATCTCTCAATCAGTACGTCAGCATTGTCATTATTAGCATTGAAATATTGAACATCCTCCACTGTCTCTCGTACTAGATATAGCAGCAGTACGTGCCAGGACCCGGTGTTCTTTTCGGCTTACTTCGCACTGGCTCTCCGAGATGTAAGCCTCGTGCTAGAAAGCCCCCACTGGAATTGCTGAGTCTAGGGGTCTTCCTCGTTGCAGAATACCCATGTCATGAGAGTGGAGGAATCGAATGCATTCGCTCGCTTTCAGTTACATGCCTGGACTGGAAGTGACCCACACGTTACAAAAGTACAGCGAGGATTCATTACAATTGCACTCTACTAGGTACATGTGCTAATGACACCATGCTGACCGCCAAAGCACCCATTCTCAATACGCTTCACGTCGCACAAGAACCCGAGCGCATCGCCAGGACCAGGCACTAAGGCTCCAGCGAACCGCCGTTGGCGAGACGTGGAAAGAGTTGGTATTAGCAAGTCTCCTCTTGTCCAAGGAGGAAATGTACTCACCGGCGGCCATGCCACCGAGACATGTGGCCACATCCCATAGACGCGCTTGGCGATCTACTAGGAAACTCGCGATGATCAGTCTTTGGAAGGGAAGACGAAAGAAGATGAAGCTCACCATCACACACCAAAAGTGTTGCAGTGCAGACGACAGCACCCCCGTACATGTCGCCTGGAACCTGGCTGACACACGACACCGCGTCATCACAGCTGAATCCGGCTGGAATCGAACGGCTCATGGACAGCGACGCAGAACACTCAAACCCCGGACAGACGGCTGGCTTCTCTCCCTGGCTGACACCACGCCTAACTGGAAGGATACGCTGCCGCCCTTCGCCCGCAACGGAACGCAGGAATCCATCTCCTCAAGCCACAAGGGCCTCGGAGCCACCAGGGCCCCGACGAGGGAGGTGAACGCAAACGCCCGTTGGCGGGTACATGCGAGCGACGACGACCCTCACAGCGGCAGCGGCCCAACCAAGGCGAGGTGCGCCAGACACCCAGAACGCGAGGCTTGTATGTAGTTGACGGCGCGACTACGCAGCACCGCCGCCTACGCCTTTCGAGCCTCCAACTCGTCCTAGATAAGAGGGGATGAACAGAGGATATGGCGAGGAGAGCAGTGGTTACTTACCAGTTTCTGGTGGGCAAAAACTTGGGAGGACTTGATACCAAGGTCCAGTCTATATACGAATTGAATGTTTGGTTCCAGGGTCGCTGACATACACCGGGCTCATCCAATCGGAGAGTGTTGTTTCTTGTTATGTAAGCCCGCGGCGCTCTTGCCTACTTCTAGCTTCGACACTACATCCACTGGCAGCGCCACAGGACTACCCTTCATTCTGCTCTGTGCAATTCCCCGCCTAAGCATGGATGACCTTGACAGGTTGATATAATGCACGTCCTACAAGCCGTCAAAGTTTGCTTTCTATTCAAGTTCCTCTGATGGAATGTCAACGCTTTTGAACTTCTCGGAGAACACAGTGCCCAACTCACCAGGAAACAACGATGGCGTGGAGAACATCGGCGATGCGTATGTCAACATGACAGTATTGAATGTCAACCAAGAATATCTGCAGCTCATCCAAGACCAGAAGGAATACAGCGCAGACGAGTCCTATGCTGCTGCCGTCGTAAGTTCAATATTGGCGGCTGGTGTCTTGGGCCACAAAGCTTGATCAACCGTGTTTCATGTTACACAGTATCTTCATAGCCGCTTGGTCAGTAACAACATCGATCCTTGGTCTACATGGTTCGTGGATATGACATAAGAGGCGCTACTGAATACATTTTCTATGATTGTTTACAGAATGCATGATACATATCAATAATTTAGGAAGCTTGGGGAAATGACAACGAAGTTGTGGGAACAAACCTTCCCTGGTCTCTGTATTCTACTGCTTGCTGGGGTATCGGAACGTAAAGGTGGTTGCACCCACAAAGTCTGCCGAGTCGTCGATGATATCTTCAAGCCGAACGGAACTGGAAGAGGGCTGTGACGCGCCATTGAAATCGCGATCCTGAAGGGTGGAGGGAGCAGTGCCATATTTCTTCCTTCTTGCCGTCGTCTTAGCAATCTTTCTTGCCTTTTT
Source organism: Pleurotus sapidus (assembly GCA_026743855.1). NCBI lineage: Eukaryota > Fungi > Basidiomycota > Agaricomycetes > Agaricales > Pleurotaceae > Pleurotus > Pleurotus sapidus. The sequence continues at coordinate 224,435 of JANBWZ010000034.1, read as the reverse complement.
TGAAACTGTCGGTGGGTAGGTGTTAGATTTGATCGCTTGCTTGACTTCTTCATGTTCACTGATCATTGGAATTCTATTAACATAATTGGGGTCGCAAGGGACCACGACGGAGGGAAACCTGTAGGTCGTTGAGAATATTTTTCTAATGAAGAGAATAAGGAAATTGCACACGGGACTTTGAATTGAAGCAAGACATTGTGCGCCGTGCTTATTAGGCGTTGGCTCAACAAATCCAGAGTATCCTCCAAGCCGTCGGGGTCTTGCAAAGAGAACAGGGCAACAGCGGCCAAGAATACCTCTGCGCCGCGACGGGCCATTACCTCGGTAGAATCGCCTTGGACAGAGGGAATAGAAGGCTGAGGCTGAGATTCATTGCTGTATAGCCCAGCTAAGGTGGCAAGCCGGCTGAGGCACAGATCACAGGTTGCAAGCTTGGAGATGACCTACAGGACGGGCATCGGCGTGTTTAGAAATAGTCAATGAATGCATGCTTGTGGACTGACTGTTTGAAAGTGCGAGACCCCGCTTGTTCCAGCTCGGAGGATAGGGAAAAAAGCGTCAAGGGCCTTGACGGTGTAATATTTGAGGGTCGTGTGTCCCAAGAGTTGGAGGTGCTTGTAGCGACCCTGAACTCGGCCTCCCGTGTTGAATTGAATTGAACCGAGCTCTCGACGAGAAATGATCCCATTGAACAACGATATCATGTCGCCGAATTCTTCGGAGGCGCTCTCCACGGTCTTGCATAAAGGTCGTGCATGGTCCGGATTCACATCTGATGCGTAACTGTCTCTGTGGCATTGAGTCAAATTGGCGAAGCTTTCAGGATGTCGAGCAGATTCATAAGCCTCCTCGAACATAGCCAGTGCCGAGGGTAGAAGAGGAAGGAAGAGCTCCGAGAGACGGTCGAATAGAGCATTAGGGCCCAAGAGCATTGTAGTTAGCCATGCGCCTGCCTCGAAGAAGTCGGCATACACCTTCGGGGCCTTAGTCTTCTGGTGAGCCGATAGCCAATTGTTTATCATGGTTTTATCTGAAATAGACATCGACCGCTCGCCCGTTGCGTTAGCCGACGCTTTGCATTCGATCCTCGATAGAATGTCGTTCGAAGTAAATTTGAGAAAAAGAAACTGCGTGCAGGGTCATTCGCCTATTCTAAGTGGTAAATAGGGTTGCTTACCTGGGTGCAGCCGTACAGCTTCGCATCATCGTAAGTGACAGCATCAAGGAATCTCATTATGACTTGGAGAGTGCCGTAGTTCACAAAGGCATCTCCAACGAATTCAACGCCGTCGTTGTTGCTAGGTGCCGTGCTGTCTGCATTCTGGGTGAGCCCGACCAGCCTATCAAGCCCAGAGACAGGGCGATTCGGGATCTGCAGCGGGTCTGGCGAGTACTCTTGAGATGCGACGGAAGCTTTTAAGGTGTTCATTCAGAGTCTGGCGGGTGGGTGTCGCAGCCCCCACCAGGAGGGTGTTACAGGTGGATTATCGCGCACGGCGGAAGTAGGAGTACAGTGACTCCATGTCGCAGGACAGGTACCCAGTCGATGCAACCCACGTGCTTGACAGGGATCGGGTAAATCCCAACATATACGTATACAGAGATAGATGTGTACAAAAAATCAGGAATCAAATCTAATAGAGGCACGCCCAGCTTCGTCCAAAATGTTCACCAGCGGTGATATTCTCTTTGTTGGCCCTTTTTGCCCTCTTCGCGATGTTGCCTTCATTCTTGGACCGCTGTCTCTTTCCGAGGGTTAGAACTGATGACTGTGCCTGCGACGTGTCACGTCGAATTCCTCCAGCAAAAGGACTTGAGAACGCGGCTCCAGGATTCATCGTAACGGCAGCCAGAGCATGCAAAGGAGCGACTATCGGTGCAAGGAAAAATTCGGTGCTAGGACTAAATGAATATAGGCTTTCGGGGATGCCGATGCACGAGGTGGCCGGAACGTGTCTTGATAGTACGTTGATGTCGATAGGCAAGAATATACTGTAAGCATTCACCTGAGGGTGACTCCTGGAAAGCATGTGTAAGGAGGAGGGGAAAAGGTGGAATACGAACATACGGGGTGTATTGACGTGTAAACCACATGTAGACGGCATGCACAATGGGGAGAACCATATATGCAAGGAGGCGGCGGGCAGCCGCTGGGTTCCGTCCATGGAGGAGAGAAATCGTGGTAAGGACTGTGTTGGCCTTGAGAAGTTTTCCGAATCTTTGAATAGCTGCGAAGCCTTGAGAACCACGATTCAACGTGTCGGTTATCGGTTTGCTGAGGAGGATGGTGCACGCTCCTTCGAAATGCTCTTCGAATTCCGCCAGAACGGCGGATGTCGACATGACTTCCTGCATTGTCTACAAGTCGGGGATAAAGAACTGAGCGGTTGTGTGCAAAATAAGCAGCAGTACCTCTAAGAAGGGCGAGTAGCAAGCGATCGCATGGCAAGTTTTCGAAATCGCATTCCTGTAGATGACCTCGCCGTGTTTGACCACCCCAGGCTGAGAGTCCAGGAGGGTGATTTCCGTGCCCTGGGTCGCGTCGAAGAGACATACAGTCTCGCCTAGGATAAAAGCAACAAAGGCGACCAAGGGAGTAAATTGATACTCGCCGCCTTGGCGAATTGCCATAATAGCGGCGCGGACTCCGTCCCTTAGCGGGGCGACCATGCTGACTGCGGGCGAGGTAGCTGTGTTGGTAGGTGAAGAGAGAGCAGATGCAGATGCAGGAGGGAAGCCTCCTTCAGAAACATAGACAAACATACCTTACTGCGTCGGCCCGTTCGCACCCCGCCCCAGCGTATAAGAAGGCGGATCGCGCGTTAACTTGTGCTCCGTCTCTTTCTTCCCCCCCCCATCTAGCTTTCTCATTTTTCTAGGGGTAAGTCTGCTTGAGTTGTCCGCTCGCTCATACTCACCCGCCCATCTCTAGCGAGACGGAGGTGCGCTGACGCATCGCTATACAATACGCACCAGGGCTGTAGATGACTCGTCGTTTGAGCTTGCGTCTCTGTCGTCGTGTCGCATGTGCTGCCCATGAGCCTGGGGTAGCTGTGACGGACCCTTAAGCGTTTCCTCTCGCGGCGAGCTCAGCTACTTTGGGGTTATGGGTTAGTGAAGACGGCGGCGGTGCGCTTGCTTGGGCGGTCGAACATTTGTGGCGTTGGGCGTGTTGAGTACCGTGCGTGGCTGTCCGGAGATCAGTGAAGTTTATGCAGTCGAGCTGCTGTAGAGGGTGTCAAGAGGGCAAACGCTTCGCACTCGCCAAGAATCTGTGTACTCTCGTCGCTGTTCCGAGGCCAGCAGGGCGGAGGCGATGTGCATGAGCCAAGATGCAATCGTCTGAAAGGTCGTGTTTGTGGTCATTGGCGGTACGTATATCTCTTATGTCGACGAGAAAAGACTTACTAACCGACTCGCGACAGAATGCCCGCTCTTGTTTTTATGAACTCGCCTAGGTGGTACGTAGGTTTACCACCTCGACAAGAAAAGACTTACTAACCTCGTCGCGGACCAGACTGTCGACTGTCCTTTTTTTGCGAAACGACCTAGGCGGTGCGTCAGTTTCATGCGCAAAGACTGAGTTCGTAGTGTACGACCCTTCATTGGAGACGTATTAGGTCATAGGCTGTATCACTGTATGGGCAGCGCGCCATATTTTAATCATCTCCCTGCATCTGAAAGCGTGAGCACCACTGAGAGCAATGCGAGAACATGGGAAATATACATCCTTAGATACTGTCGTCGTTGCTAGCACCACTCCCTGTCACTTTATCGCCCGTGGATCCAGCATTGTTTAAATTTTGTAGATGATGTGCTGAATATTGTCTAGTGCCAGCCCCCAGGTATAGGTATCTGAAGTAGACAAATACAAACTTAAGTATCCCATCACAGTACTACGATCCATTGGAGGTTGCGCCAAAGAGGACATGCGTCATCGTGCCAACGCCTGGTGGTCTCTTCACTGCTTGCACAGTGATTGTTAACATCTAGTCATGATTGGAACACATCCCCAGATTTCGACCACGCACCGTTGATCAAACACCCGCGTCAGCAGAAATATTTCCTTACAATAGGAAATCAACTCTTACCTTAGTATAGGAAGGGCCATGAACCCAAATGGAATGGGTTCCGTGGTGTCGGAGAGGTCCTGAATGTGCATGGGGCCGCATCGTCAGATTACAGTTCACCCAGATTTTGAGCATCCTAAAAACATTGAATTGCCTTATTGTTTACAAGAAATAGCTGACGGCGGGCAGGTATGGCACCATGAGGGTGTATCTAGTGTACATTCCACAGGTAGAGGCTCATAGGGATGTATCGATCCAGGCTGTCATACGCTATCAGCTTGGCGCGGGAGATGGCATGATATCTTGTATACACACCTTGACACAGAAGGGTGAGGCTATTCCTGGGCGACGAAGGGATTCGCAATCTCTGCGGAGCCATCTACGGGGCTCAACAGGGTGATAGTTGGGCCTCTGAGAACGACCAATCCTAGTGAACGTGTACGGGGCTCGGGGTCTGTAAAATACGACGTGCCATGAGCCTACCACGACTATTCATCGTGCACAATAACCGACCTACCCTGTAGCTCTTCTGTCACTTCATCAAGTACCAGGTTCAACAACTGGTCGTATCCTTTCAGCATGCCCGTAACTGCAATCAAAGGTAAACTTTTGACGGCCTTCACAATGAGATAACTATGTACCTTCGCGCCCACCGGTGAACTTGACACGAATCCTTTCATTCTGGTATTTTGCGAGGTCTAGAATTGCCTCTCGTTTCGGCTTGTCCATTGTCGGTTGTGAGCCAGGTGGGCCACGACCTTTCGGTGCTCCCCCTCGTCCACCTCTAGCGAATCCGCGCCCCTACGAGTTTAGTCCATATGAAGTGCGAAAAATGGTCGAAGAAAGCACTCACTCGTTCCATTGTTTCTCTTGCGATACTGGAGACAAAGGGGATCTTGAGCTGATAGCAGGAGATGAAAGAACAAGCGCGCTAAAGTGGGGTGTGACTTGAATAAATAATGAAAAATTGAACTCTGGACCAAATATTCATTTGTTCCGTCTGCACTACCACGATCTTGCCTCAACCATCCTTTTCTCATACCATCGACCGCCCCTGGTGAAAATACACGACCTTTAACGAGGATCTACTGTTATCCACCCTTATCAGTATTGAAAACGACTAGAAACGTCCGACAACAATGAATGCAACCGAACTCTTAGCAAATACCATATCTCCAGGTGCGCCACTCTGCAGTTTTCGCGTCCGTTGACGAGCAAATCATCTTACTGGGACTTTTCGACTCCTTCAGATAATGCTACGCGTGAAGATGCGACTACCAAGCTCGAGAATGCACTGCGGGACAATCCTGTAAGTTCGCTCGTCTCATTCGCCCTAGGTTAACCACTTGCTAATACCGTCCATGCATCAAAAAGCCTCAGTATATGGCGATGCTTTCCTCGGCTTTAGTGGACGAGAATGCGCCGATAATTGCACGAAATGCAGCTGGTATAGCCCTGAAGAATGCTTTAAGTGCTCGAGTACGTGATTGCTCCTGCTCTGTCCATGGAACCTAACAGGTTATTCGTTGCTGTGACGGTTGACAGGATGCAGCGCGACAAACGGATTATTCCAACAGATGGCTTAGTCTCAACCCAGAAGCAAAGTCAAAGGTCAAACAGGATGCTTTGATGGCGTTAGCATCTTCGAACGCGAAGGCTGGAACGGTCTCCGCCCAAGTTGTCGCCGCTATCGCTGCCGTGGAGCTTCCGAATAACCAGTGGCCCGACTTGATTGAAATACTTCTTGGTTTTGTAAACAACGACGCAAACACCAATCTGAAAATCTCTACGCTACAGACCATCGGGTTCATCTGTGAAACAATAGTGCGTTCTATAGCCCGCCCCAGTGTTTCTCGCTTTCTAACTTTACCTTTAGAAGCCTGAGATTCTCAGTCTTCGAGCAAATGAAATTCTCACTGCAGTCATTCACGGTGCCCGTAAGGAAGAACCATCTCATGAAGTCCAGCTTGCTGCTATTCACGCCCTATTCAATTCTCTGGAGTTTGTTCGCGAGAACTTCGAGCGCGAGGTAAGAAAGTCACGCCACTGGCCGAGTGCTTCCATACCAATCAAGAATTTAGGGCGAGCGAAACTACATCATGCAAGTCGTGTGCGAGGCAACCCAAAACTCCTCGGTTCAAGTACAAGTCGGCGCCTTTGAGTGCCTCGTGCGAATCATGGGGCTTTACTACGATAAGATGGGCTTTTACATGGAGCAAGCATTGTTCGGTGTAAGTGCTAAAGATCACCACAAACCTTTCCATCCATGCTTACCATATTTCAGCTTACTGTCTCAGGAATGAAACACGCCGACGAACGTGTTGCGCTCCAAGCCGTTGAGTTTTGGTCTACCGTCTGCGAAGAGGAAATCGAATTGGCCATCGAGGCCCAAGAGGTATGTAATGTATATCAGCCAGTGAATAATTCCTTGAACACCCTTGCGATTGTGAATTAAGGCTCAAGACTACGGCGAGGCGCCCGAGACTGAATCCCGACAGTATGCCAAGGTTGCTCTCGGCGAGACGACGCCAGTCCTTCTACAACTTCTTACCAAGCAGGAGGAGGACGCCGATGAGGATGAGTGGAACGTCTCCATGGCTGCGGGAACATGTTTGTCTCTGATGGCTGGTGCTGTCATGGACGCCATTGTTCCGCATGTGATCCCTTTCATTGAAGCCCATATCAAATCGCAAGATTGGCACTTCCGAGAGGCGGCGGTGATGGCGTTCGGTTCCATCCTCGAAGGCCCAGATCCCATAGTCCTTACGCCTCTCGTCAACCAAGCTCTGCCTCTGCTCATTGATATGATGCTAACCGATACCAACATCCACGTCAAGGATACCACCGCATGGACTCTTGGTCGCATCTGCGATCTGCTTGTCCAGACAATCAAACCGGACAATCACTTGAACCCACTCATCACTGCTCTAGTCAACAGTCTTCAAGATAGCCCTCGGATAGTTGCAAACTGTTGTTGGGCACTGATGAATTTGGCTGATCAACTGTCCCTATACTACGAAGAAGAAGGCGAGAACGTCACGACTGGCCCGTTGTCACCCTACTTCGAAGGCGTGGTGCAGGCTTTGCTGCGTATCACCGAGACGTATGTTCGCCGCCCTTCTCTCCCGAGTAAAGTTGTTAACCTAAACATATTAGCTCTGGGAACGAATCCAATTTCAGAACTGCCGCATATGAAGCCATTACCTCATACGTCACCCATTCAGCACCCGATACCATATCGGTCGTGCAGAACACCGTCGTCACTATCTTGCAACGAATGGAACACCTTTTGAGCGTCCAGGTAACCACTCTGACGCCCTTTCGCGACAATGCTTGCTAATTATCTCCCTAGAACCAAATCATTGGCGTTGATGATCGAAACAATTGGAATGAGTTGCAAAGCAATTTCTGCAGCGTCGTAATTGTAAGGACTACCTTTCTCTGCAAGTAGTCCATACTAATCCTCCTTCTAGAGTGTGATCCGGAAACTTGGGAATGGGATTCAACCGTTATCCGACCGTATCATGACGCTCATTCTTCAACTCATTCAAGCTGCTGGCAAGACTTCAACAGTGCTAGAAGATGCTTTCTTGGTTGTTGGCTCACTGGCGTCTGGTACGTCCTTTGATTCGCGTTCTGCGCCGCGTATTGACATTCTCCTACTTAGCTCTTGAGGCTGGCTTCGCACCATACATACAAGCCTTCTTGCCATTCCTATACCCCGCCTTGAAAGCGCATGAAGACACACAACTATGTACAGTGGCGGTCGGCATCATAGGGGATATTTCTCGTGCTCTGGGAGAGCAAAGTGCAGCCTACGCAGGGCCGTTCATGCAGGTTCTACTTGAGAACCTCCAGAGTGATATCTTGAATCGCAACGTCAAAATATCGATCCTGTCATGTTTCGGCGACATCGCTTTAGCAATCGGCCCGCAGTTCGAACCGTATCTAGAGACGACGATGAGAGTGTTGGCACAAGCAGGATCCGTGCAGCCGGCGCCAGTGAGTGATCCTGGAAAAAACATTCATCAGGTGCTAATTATGTTTGCTATATAGCTCGATTACGATCTTGTGGATTATGTGAATCAACTCCGTGAAGGCATTCTGGAAGCTTACACCGGAATTGTCACTGGGTTCAAGAATACACCGAAAGGTAAATGTTGCCCTTCTCTGATAAGCGTTATCTAACTTTCCGCTTGCAGTGTCCCTACTTTTGCCTTATATTCACAGCATTCTTGATCTCCTCCAGCGCTGTTTAGCAGACGAAGAGCGTACCGAATCGCTAGCCAAGTTGTGCTACGGATTGCTTGGGGATATCGCTGATTGCTTCCCCAATGGGGAGATCAAGCAGCTCCTGCTGACGGAGTGGATTGCAATTGAAATGCGTAGCAGACAGCGTGTGTCTGGTGAGACGAAGAAGACAATGCGGTGGGCAAGAGAAGTATGATAACTTGCGTTCTATTTTCTTCGATCACTCGCTAACCAGGTTTGCATATGCAGATGATCAAGCGAGCCACAGCATAAGCACCTTTCGGTCCTCTGGCGTATCCACCCCAAACTTCGGCTAGTTATCTTTTCTTCTTTGATGTCTTGAAACGATGACTTGTGGCGCATTTTCCTTGCCTTGAAACGATGACTTGTGGCGCATTTTCCTTTTATCCTTCGTACGGCACCCTTCCGCCGCCCCCTTTATCGTCCATATACTCTCGTCCATATCGCTTGTTTCTCTACAGCCGTGCATGCATCTATCGCAAGACTACATTCTCATTCATTTTTACTGGTATCATTTGATTTCGATCCCAACACATCGGCTCTGGCTTTACGCATTGATTTCGCTTCTCAAGGAGGCACCTGGCATATCTTCTTTATCATGCATGTGTATGTAGCAGATAGAAATACAATTTCTCTTTTTCTCTCCTTTCAGCCAAGTCTCGTTTGACTAGTCTCGTCATTCGAGACGTTTCTGATTCCATGTGAGGACATTTGGAGATCGACCGGCCGGCAAACAAAGAGCCACCGAACCCGGGGTTGACTAATATAGAGCTTCCCCGCCGCATACATAATTCCTCCGCTTAGCCACCCTTTTCATCGCTACTCATTCCATGTCGTCCTCTAAGCTGCCACTTCTCCCGCTCGTTCACCCCCTCGTCCTTCTTCCCGCCTCGAGAATATCGCTTCCAGTCCCCACAAAAGTTGGAGAAGCCCTTCTCTCGCTCATCGACAACTCGGACTCTTTGCCAATCGTCGCGGCCGTCCCAACCTCAAGCACAAATCAACTAGCCGAATGGGCCACAGCAGCTAGGGTATTGAGGCTTGTGAAGCCCCCCGCAAGGAATCCAAGACAACCATATCTTGTCAGTCTGCATGGCTTAACTAGGGTTCAACTCAAGTCTCCACTGCCGGTATTGGATGCGAGCAGCATTTTGCTGACTCACGACATCACTTATCCTCCAACTGAGAACTTACCAACGCGGGAGGTCGTCGATAAATTCAAGACTGCTGCGCTACGGCTGCTCGACCGACTTGCCAGGGACTCTGTTCAACAGGCGCGGAAAGATGGATATCACAAGATTGCAGGCATGCTTGAGGATATTACGGACGCCAGGGCTGCTTGGATGGCAGATGTACTCGCCGGGACTGTTGGAGGGGAATATGAAGACCGACTCGGTAAGCTTCAATCCATCCTGTCTTGTGATGTTCCAGACCACCAGAGACTCGGGGCGCTGCGTGGGTCAAACTTGCGCTAGACGAGAACTAGCTCTGCAATTTGACAAGGCTACTGAGCTTGTGGCTCTGTCCGCATTCGTTTGCTGAGATCTTGCATCGCCCCGTCGCTCTGCTTTCGTCAGACTCTGCGGAACCCTCCTCCGTCTCTTGCGGAACTTGTCTAACTCCATCTTTTTTAGCTATTCTTTCCACCCCAGACGCCACGGACCGGCTCCAGCTCGCTACTACTATATTCATTAAGCTCGCTTCTATATCCGAAGTGACGAAGAGGATATCGAATGCTGTCGACGAATCACTGTCAAAGCAACAGAAGGAGTTCTTCCTACGACAGCAACTCGCTGCCATACAGCGAGAGCTTCAAGCTTTACAACGCTCCAATGGCGACAAGTCTCCCAATAGCACACCACGCTCAGGGGCTAGCGAAGGCACGACTTCAGAGCTAGACGATGACGAACAACACGATGCAGATGACATGGCCGATTTAAAGCGTAAGATTGAAGCTATGGCTCCTGGGTCTGAAGAAAGGAAGATGGGAGTGCGTGAGTGGCGACGACTTAAGCGGATACCTCAAGGCAGCGTGGAGAATGGCGTTATCCGCAACTACGTCTGTGTTCTGACTCATTGAATCCCTCGTTGTGTTGCTGACTTTGCATCTGCGTCCGTAGCTCGAATGGCTAACCTCTGTGCCATGGCCGAACTCGACTCCATCAGGCGATATCCCTGATACTCCATCTGCCACGAGCCAAAAGAACTTTCTCTCTAACGCCCGCACTCAGCTTGATGCCGATCACTATGGCCTTGAGAAGATCAAGAGGCGTTTAATCGAATACCTTGCTGTTGTCCGCTTGCGTGAAGCAGCGGGGAAAAGAGAGGAAGAACACCAACGCCAAGAAGATGTAAAACTACAGGCAGAAGTAGCGAAGTCTGAAAGCTCTAACCCGGAGAAATCTCTTGTCAAATACACACCCAACTCAGATACTGCCCCTCGTCCGAGTCTCCTGAACGCACGGGCGAAGAAAGCTGTTCGAGGTCCAATTCTTCTGTGCGTCAATCTCCATCGAGGGTCTGCACGTACTGATATAGCACATTGTTTCAGGTTCGTCGGTCCGCCAGGCACGGGGAAAACATCGCTGGGCCTTTCTATCGCGCGGGCGTTAAACCGACCCTTCCAACGCATCTCGTTGGGCGGCGTCCGGGATGAAGCGGAGATTCGCGGCCACCGTAGGTGAGTTACGTCCTAGAATATCTGTCGGTGCCGTCGACATCGTGCCTGCCTTATCGTGCTTTCTCTGACAACAACGATAGGACATATGTCGCTAGTGGTCCTGGTCTCATCGTGCAGGCCCTAAGGAGAGCTGGCCGAGCAGATGGTGTAATATTACTGTAACCAGCCCCTTCCATCACGTCCTCTTCATAAACTGATTTCGCTGTAGGGACGAAATTGATAAGGTCGGCCAGAGTAACTTCCATGGAGATCCTGGTGCCGCTTTGTTGGAAGTCCTTGATCCTGAGCAGAATCATTCTTTCAATGTGCGTTCATGATCCCATTACAAAATGATCCCCACACTCAGTCATCCCCCGATTCCAGGATCATTATGTCAATGTTCCCATCGATCTCAGCCAAATCTTGTTTATCTGCACGGCGAACACTTTGGAGACGATCTCGGCCCCCTTGCTGGACAGATGCGAAGTTATCCAGTTGTCTGGTCAGTTGTTTCCCGCGTTCGCCGCCCCCTCTCACTGACAATGGCTGCGCGCAGGCTACACTCATGATGAAAAGCTTCACATCGCACGTCGTTATCTCCTTCCCAAGCAGCTGAAGGCCAACGGATTGACTGATGCCGAAGTGGAGATCACTGAGCCCGCACTTCTCAGAATAGCCACTGGCTACACTCGAGAGGCTGGGGTTAGAACACTTGAGCGTGCGATTGGCGCCGTTATACGGTGGAAGGCTGTGGAGTGGGCGGAGTGGGCGGAAGATAACGATGTCTCCAACGGCGATAACTCCAGCGATAGTAAGGTTACATCTCGAGCATTGGTCAAGGCCGATGTCAAACGGGGTGAGTATAAGCGCCTAGTCGAAGAAAGCGAACTGGAGAAGATACTCGGCATCGCACGATGGGACGGTGATGAACGCGATAGGGAAGAGAGACGCGGCGTCGTGTATGGTCTTGTAGTCATGGGACAAGGAGAAGGCGGTATTCTTCCCGTGGAAACCATCATTGTCCCAGGTCAAGGCGGATTGAAACTAACTGGTAGCTTGGGAGATGTAAGTTTCGTCTCGGTGTTTGATGCATACCCATGTATTAAATTCGGATCATTTTAGGTCATCAAAGAGAGCGGCGAACTGGCGTTGAGCTGGGTCAAGAAGCATGCATACGACCTGTGCATTACCAACGAACGGTCTCAAGACCCCCTGAAACTGCCCGAGCCCATCGATATACATCTGCACCTCCCAGCTGGTGCAACTAAGAAGGATGGTCCCAGTGCTGGTGTTGCAATGGTGTGTCTTGTATGTTTCCCCTGTTGATCGGTCTGTTGAAGTTGATTGTAGACGTGTGCCTTCGTCTCGCTGCTCACCGGTGCTTGTGTGCCCGCCCACATCGCCATGACTGGCGAGGTTAGTTCCACGTTGTTATCCCTTGCTCTCCCTTTCTGAACCTTTTCTTAGATAACACTGCGTGGCCGTGTCACACCCGTTGGTGGTATCAAGGAGAAAGTAAGTTCTTGTCACGACTAGCTGAGCAGACTCCTGAGCACATATTACTAGGTCCTTGGTGCTCATCGCGCACAGATAACCAAGGTGATCCTGCCCTACGCAAATCGCAAGGACGTCGAGCATGATGTCGCTCTTGAGATTCGAAACGAAATGGAGTTTGTGTTTGTGCGTACCGTTCGCGAAGCACTTGATGCTGCCTTTGGAAAGGGAGCTCTACCCTGGCGAAGAGATGCCCTCCTGTTGGAGAGTAGGTTGTAATTTTCGATGTAGTTCTATCTTGCTATTATTTTGTAGTCAGTCTTTCTTGTCACTGGATGCTCTTGTTGTACTGACCGTTGACGAATGTAATTTGCCTCTCTAAGAGGGGGCTAGTAAAAGTCTTGATAAAAATCCATCGCAACGACAAGGTTTCTCTTTTCTCATTCCCAAGTATAGTGTCCACTATTCTCCTCCAAAGCTACCGAATATTCGGTCGATAACATACCGCGGAAACTCCGGTGCGGAGGTGCCAGCTCATTGAACGATCGATCGTGATCAAGCTACCCCGAGCTGGTAAATTTGACTCTTACTCGCGGCCACGACCAACAGTGCGCCCATTAAACCGCCTCATCAACGCCGTTCCAGAATCATCGCAGAGATGTCCTTGAAAAACGGAACAGCGGCATCCAACGACTCGGCCTTTCGTTTCCGTGCGTCCTGTATATAGTCCTGGAGAGCCTGATCATTTACACCACACACACTACCAGCGATTCCCCCAGAGCAATCGGACGATATGGGCAAACCTCTTGTACCAGACTTCTCTGACGACGAGAAGGTCAAGCAATACATCCATGATCGTCGGGTTATCGGGGTACATATCGTCGCTTGTTGTCCCCCTGACTCATACCGAACTGACCGCGCACAGTACGACCCTCTCCTCGCTCCGTCTTTTTTACTACACAAACTACCGACTTCTTCTGAATCGCTCCGCACAACGGCCCTAGCCCGCTACCGTGCATCCCAGATCATTCAGGGACAATCGTCAGATTTGCTTGTGATCGTCGGTCCATGCTCGATCCACTCGCCAGCACAGGCTCTTCACTATGCGAGACTACTCAAAACACAAGTGGATGCTGGTAGGCTCCTTCCTTCTCGCCGACCGTTACCGTTGAATTCTTCACTGAGCCGCATTCTTGCAGGACGCTTTCCTCGCCTCCTGATCCTCATGCGCACTTATTTCGAAAAGCCGCGGACGACGATTGGATGGAAAGGGCTCATCAATGACCCCAACATCGATGGCTCTTTTGCTATCAACGACGGCCTGCAAACCGCCCGAAAGCTTCTCCACGACATCACTTCGATGGGCATCCCCGTCGCCAGCGAGCTCTTGGATACCATTAGCCCCCAGTACATATCCGATTGTCAGTGTAGCCATTCTGATCCATTGGTTTCTTCTAAACCACCACAGTGTTGTCTTGGGGTGCTATAGGAGCACGCACAACGGAGTCTCAGCTGCATCGCGAGCTTGCTTCTGGTGTGTCTTTCCCTATCGGGTTCAAAAATGGTACAGACGGAAGGTGAGACACACACGGAGTCTGTGGTTTTCATGACCTGACTCTTCCTCCTCAGCATTTCTACTGCAATCGATGCCATGTCATCGTCCTCGCACCCGCATGCCTTTATGGGGGTCACGACGACTGGTCTAGCTTCCATCGTCAAGACCAGAGGAAATGACGACGTTCATATCATCCTGAGAGGCGGTTCAAGCGGTTTGTTTATATTGTTCTCAATCTATCTCCCCACCACTCACATTCCTCACGATGAAGGCCCTAACTTCTCATCGGAACACATTCAAGATGCGTTCGAGAAAATACAGAAATCCGGGACACGCACGTTCCCAAGTATCATGGTTGATTGCTCCCGTGTGTAGCTTTCCTACGATCTCACCATACCTTTGACTGATCCATTTGCTTATGTTCAGACGGCAATTCGCAAAAGAACCATCTTAATCAACCAAAAGTAATCACCTCGCTGTGCAAGACCTTGACTTCTACTTCGGGTCCAGAATCATCTCTGCCGCCTCACGCTCGACACATCACTGGTGTGATGATCGAATCAAACATAAGGGAAGGGAAGCAATCAATCCCCTCTTCTTACTCCGCAACCAGGGATTCTTTAGTGAACGGCGCGAAGATCATCAGTAACCTAGATGAACTGGAAACCGACAAGGACGATGGCGAGGTGAAGCTGAAGTACGGAGTCAGTATCACAGATGCTTGTGTCGATTGGGATATGACGATGACAATGTTGGATGAACTGAACGAGGTAATTTCTTCCTGACGCCCCAGACTTTTTTGATGCTGATAGATTTCTCGAATAGGCTGTGGAAAGGCGACATCAGTTGCTCCGCCCAAGCACTTGAATATGAGCATACGATTTTTAGCCGTTCGTTTTGTTGTGATGTTGTACAGGTTGTTCATTCCTATAAAATCTAGATCTATGTATGTTTCTACATAGTCCCGCCTGATGCAAAGATCGGTTGCCTCAGCCTAGTACTTGGGCCCAGTCTCAGGGAATACGGTCATGTGATTGACGCGAATTTCTCGCGTTCGGTGTGAGGTCACGCGCATTGTCACAGTAGGGTGGTCACACGTTCGTTCTTCAGCTTCAACCACCAGCTTCCTTCGCTCGTCACCGACGGCCCCCTCAAGACCTCGACATCAACGCAATTCTCGACGTCGGCGCTGCAAGTTTCTGACCAAATTACGCAGAATGTGGTCGAAGCTCAGCAATGCCCTCGGTAGGCACCGACATGAATCCGACGCCTCAGCCTCGAGCTCGCAATCTCAGCGAAGCGAGGTGCTCGACAAAGTCTTCGAGCAACACCCAAATCTCTCCGTATTCCATACCCACGAGGAGGAACACCAAGAGGAGAGTCCAGAGGTCCCATTTCCCAATAATCCTAGCCCACCGAGTTCACCGTCAAGACATGGCCGGGTAGGTCTGTTCAAACGACACTCGAGGGTGAGGGACGACGAATCAATACGAGCCCCGTCGCCATTACTTGGGTTTCCTAAGAAGGTCAGATCTACACTCAATCTCAGACATAATAGTGCGTTCGTCTTCGAATGTGATCTCCATTGTGCTAATGAATCTCAGATTCCCAACAATCACTTTCTCGCGCGTCTGGTGATGCAGCGCGCGCATCACAGGATACTATCTCTAGAGCCTCTGTCGACTTGCTTTCCCCGGGTGAAGCGAAGCCACCCCCGCGAACTTCGTCTCGAAGTATGTTCGGGTCGACCAGAGACATATCTTTCGAATCGGCCGACTCCTCATCTAGTAGCAAAGGCCCCCTGCAAATATCCACTAACGTTCCCCGTAACACTCCGTCTCCCCTCGTTGTCGACACCAAACTTGGTTCAGTAAGATCTATCCTTCGTGGACCAAACACACCCGGCACAGGTCAGAACGTTAGGTTTTTCTCAAGAGATGCATACAAGGTTCTCAGTCCTGAGAACTCCGTGGACTCTGAAGCCTCGCACCCTGCGCCGTCGACGGAGCTCTTCGACCGCCTGCAACGCGCACGACCAGGGTTGGATGAGCCACCTCGGTCTGCATTATCCCCGAAATCTTCTCGACCTTCTCTGGCTGAGGTGTTTTCTCCAATGTCGGATTCATCAAAAATAGAACTTCCAAGTAGAGACCAAACGAACCTATTCGACATTTCGCAGGGCTTGGAACTACCACCTATACCGTCCGACCTCGACATTAATATCGAGGAGCCAGACATGGAGCCCCCTGGGTCGCGTTCCGATACTGGAATGTTTACTTCGACTCCGTTCAAACAGGTGAAGCCAAAGGAAGAATTTGTACTCGAGGCACCAGTCGACGATACTATTTTCCATTCGCTCGAGAAATCCCCCGAACTTCCGCCGGTGTTGCACGACCGTAGTCAATCATTTAGCTTTGGTCAAACTGTCTTTTTCTCGATGAACCAAGAACAGGCGGCGGCGGCGGCTGACAACAAAGCCCAAGTATCGCCAGCGAACTCGTCACCGATGATGAGGAATCGAAGCCGTGCCATGAGTGACACTGTATTCCAAAATATGATGCGTTCTCCCCCTCCTAAACACCCCGAAGCCGATATCAACGACGAGCAGTCTTCCGACTTAGTTGTTTATTCGGCGCCGAAACCAGAGCCAGATCCGTTCAGCGCCAACGCGAACACATACTACACCCCTCAGACCCTGATTCCGACAACACCACCTCAAGGACCACCAAAACATGTCCGCAAGTCGTCCAAGGAAGAAGGGATCATTGCTTCGCTCCAGACTCAGCTGACGCTGCAAACCGAACTTTGCTCACAATACGAAACCGACTTGCATGCGCGCGACGAATTGGTGGATATACTCAACAAGAAATTGAGCGATCTCGAGAAGGAAGATGCTAAACGTCGCAACGTACTTCGTAATTGGAAGAAGAAGGTCGCGGAGCTCGAGAAAGCGTGTCGTTATCTCGAAGAGGAAGTTGAGGGGTCTCGACAGGCAAGCTTCGAGCGAAGCGTGATGGACGAAGCCAGTGGCGAGGCTTTGCGAATGCTTCATCGACAAATTGCCGGCCTTGAACGGGAGAAATCGGATTGGGAGCGGCGAGAAGCAAACCTTCAAGCTGAGGTTGTGGGCTTGGAGGAACAGATGAGGGCTCGTGATGAAGAACTAGCAAGACTTCGGGAAGTCGGCCAGAATCAACGCGAGCTGCAAGAAGGTATTCTCGGTATCTCTCAGCAATGGGAGCAGATGGGCAACACGAGCATCGGTACACTGGACGATACGATAATGCGTAAGATCAACGCTGCCGCCGATGGTGATGCAGAGAGAGAAGCTCAAGCCGCCGAGCAGCTGCGTGTTGTACAGCTTGCTTGGGAGGCTGAGAAGGCCGAACTCATCATCAGGACCGAAAACATGCAGGTCGAGAGATCTGCGTTGGAGGACAAGCTCACCGAGACCATCGATCAGTTGCACGCCCGGGATGAGGAGTATCAGACTCTGAAGTCAGAGCTTGAAGCTCAATGGCATCATACGGAGAAAATGTCTGAAAGCCTGCAAGGTCTTCAACTGGAGCGCAACGAGTTGGAACAGGAGAGGGACACGCTGAAAAGCAAGCTTGAAGATCTCGAGCAGCAACTCTCCGCTACCGGTTTTGACATGTTCCAGATCGATGCTCTGAAGAAGGACTTTGCAGACTTGGAGCAACGGTACGCGGACTTGGAGGCGGAACGAGAGGGACAACAAGTGGAGTTCGAGGCAGAGTTCCAACAAGTCACAGAAGCTAAGCACGCTCTTAAAGCTGAGAAAGAGGAGGTATGTTGCCTGCGCGTGTGTCGTATCTTTATTGACGTCTGCCTGCAGCTCGAAGACATCGTGCAACAGGAGCAAGAGCACGCCGAGGAACTTACATCAGCCCTTCAGGAACGTAACGATCAACTTGAGCAAGCCCAAGAACGATGTGAAAGTCTTCAGCATGAAATAAACGACCGTGAGGACCGCATCACCGAATTGGCGAGAGAACACACGCATGCTCTGAGTAACGTGAGCCGCCTCGAAGGGCTCATCCGCCAGCGCGACAACGAGATAGACGAGTACTCCAAGCGCATCCTGGAACGTGAATCTGAAGCGTCGGCTCTTCGGGAACAAATGACCAACATGAAGCGCGAGCAGACTCGGGTAGTAGACGATCGAACGAGAGAACTTCAAGAGGTCCTCCGGCAAGAAAGCGAGTCTCGGTCTCGAATGGAGACTCTCATCAAGGAGAGAACGGAAGCGACGTTCGAAGCGAGCACCTTGAAGGGACGTGTCGATGCGCTGTCGGCCGAGTTGGAGAAGCTGCGCCGTCACGTTCACGAGTTGCAGCAAGAGAGCGCAGATAAGGAGGTGAAAATAGTGCAGCTGAATAAAGCGCGCGCACAGGATAAGGAGGATATGCAGGGTTTGAATATCGCCCTCGATTCTAAACAGCAAGAACTCGAATTGGTAAGTGGTTTAGTTTCGAGGATTCGTTCAAATTCTCATTTGCCACTTCAGATCAAACGCAAGATGGGTGTCCGCGGTACCGCTGGGAGCACTCCGGCGCAACCATCGAAGACAGCACACCACCGTCGTGATTCGTCTGCGTTCTCCACTCCCAGCATATCTCGGCCGTCTTCCAGGCCACCTTCCGTAATCTCAGAGTCGGGACTGAGCATCAAAGAACGCAAGGTCACCGATACTCCCGCTGCTTCGGCGAAGATCCCCGCTCTCGGTAAGAGCATTCGCGCTAATAGCACTGTGACGCCGTCTATCGTCAGTAAGACCAGTCGAGGCATAGAGGGCTCTATGGGACCGCCGCCTAACAAACGGCTCTCTCTTGCTGGAACACCAACTCCTAGTGGTAGAGTGTCTTCGCTATTTCGAAAGTCATCGATTGGTCCAGGACCTTCAGCATTCCCCGTTCCCCCGACACACAAGCCTCTTCGTCGTATATCCTCCACTAGTTCTGAGAAAGATCACTCACCTCCCGATACACGATCCCTTCTCGCCAACGTAAAGCTTCGACCCGTTAAGAAGGCGGATCCAGACGCAAGCAGTTCTCCGCCACAACAAAACAAAGAAAACGTCGAATCCACTCCACGAGCCATACCCGCTTGAACATCATGCATCATGACCCATCCATGTAACATATCTTTCGTTCGTCTCCGTATATTTATAATTTGTGCTTTGCTTTGCGACTTGCTGTGACTTGCGCGCTGCCTTGGTGAACGGTGTGGGCGTACGTAGAAATGGACTAGCATCTATATCATGTTTATTTACCTGTACGTACACAACAAGCAAATGTACTTTATGCATCTCTGCAGGACCCCCGATTATCCCTACTGAAGTCGGATCAAAAAATGCCGAATTTCCGGCCAAATGGGTGGATTAGGGAATTACCATATAAGGAAATTCCATGGGTGGATTCTGAACCGACATCCCAATTAGGAAACTGATGGGTGGATTATTCGATCCAACATTGGGAGGTCGAATAAAATAGATAAAAATAGGGAAAAAAAATCAGAGTAGTCGCTAATATCATATAAACTATTATTCGCCGTCGTTGAGCTCATATGTGTGCTTTTTGCCCATCAACTTCTTGACTGCAGCAACCACAAGCCCCTCTTTGGTATTCAGGGGCCGAACTACCGAGTTAAAGACGTTCGCATCGAGTTTCATCGACTGATCGTCTATGATGGTTATTGAATTTGTCTTGAGCGCATGGAGAAATGCCTTTGAGTGAACTAGACCGAATTTCAGGAGGCCACGACATGTAGAAGATCGGAATGACAATGTGGGAACAACGTCTTGGCGGTGTGTGAACATGCGAGCGGCATCAGGCGGCATCGTGGACTACCATAAGTCCATTACTGGCTCACGCTGACGATGTTGGCATTTTTTCTTATCAGTCAATGGGTGGATCATGATCCGACCTTGGGCGTGAGGGCCCCAAATGGGTGGACTTTTGGATCTAACATCGAATTTTTCGCCCAAAAATGGGTGGATTATTTGGGCGCTTGATCCAACATTATTACTATATATGGAAGGTGCGTGGGTGGACTCGGATCCGACTTTAGTAGGGATAATCGGGGGTCCTATCTCTGCTTTCGTTATCAATCACCTTTGCCCCATACTTCCCAGTGCTTGAAAAAACCAGGTCAAAGACACGCGCCCGTGCTCTGCATCACGAGAAAAATCCACGACTCTCGTAAGTACGTGACACATCTTAAATTTGAACTGGGCTCTCGGTCCTTTTCTTCTCGGCCTGCGAGGCTGCGAAGGAACTTTATGTTTGGACGCAAGGGGTCCACGTGACTGCTTGCAGCCGTTCCACTAATCCTTGACTCGCGCCAAATTCTTTGGTTCCCATTTATCGACGAGTCGGGGTGCAAGTTTCCGAGCGGCGGCTTATTTCTACACTTCACATGGTCAAAGGTCGTCAAGCCTCACACGCGGCCGCTCCTGGGAACGACAAGGCAAGACAGCACGGATTGGATGCGGTGGTCCTTCGGTTGGAGATTTGGCAAAGGAGCCCAAGTGGAAATATCCAGGTCCTCCGAGCCCTGGAACTGGAACGAGTCGGACGAATTTGATCTTCAATCCCTTTGCCACTGGGGAATAATCTCATGTCTCGGTGTACCATACAAGGTGTGCATTATGATCTATCATCGTGCACATCTTGAGGTAGGCTAATGCATACGACACAATGAAAGACAGCTCGGCCGATGCATCTAGACCATTAGCCTTCAGCTGCTAGACGATGGGATACTTAAGTTTGCAGTTGTCTACTTCAGATACCTATACCTGGGGGCTGGTACTAGACAATATTCAGCACATCATCTACAAAATTTAAACAATGCTGGATCCACGGGCGATAAAGTGACAGGGAGTGGTGCTAGCAACGACGACAGTATGTAAGGATGTATATTTCTCATGTTCTCGCATTGCTCTCAGTGGTGCTCACGCGTTCAGATGCAGGGAGATGATTAAAATATGGCGCGCTGCCCATACAGTGATACAGCCTATGACCTAATACGTCTCCAATGAAGGGTCGTACACTACGAACTCAGTCTTTGCGCATGAAACTGACGCACCGCCTAGGTCGTTTCGCAAAAAAAGGACAGTCGACAGTCTGGTCCGCGACGAGGTTAGTAAGTCTTTCCTTGTCGAGGTGGTAAACCTACGTACCACCTAGGCGAGTTCATAAAAACAAGAGCGGGCATTCTGTCGCGAGTCGGTTAGTAAGTCTTTTCTCGTCGACATAAGAGATATACGTACCGCCAATGACCACAAACACGACCTTTCAGACGATTGCATCTTGGCTCATGCACATCGCCTCCGCCCTGCTGGCCTCGGAACAGCGACGAGAGTACACAGATTCTTGGCGAGTGCGAAGCGTTTGCCCTCTTGACACCCTCTACAGCAGCTCGACTGCATAAACTTCACTGATTTCCGGACAGCCACGCACGGTACTCAACACGCCCAACGCCACAAATGTTCGACCGCCCAAGCAAGCGCACCGCCGCCGTCTTCACTCACCCATAACCCCAAAGTAGCTGAGCTCGCCGCGAGAGGAAACGCTTAAGGGTCCGTCACAGCTACCCCAGGCTCATGGGCAGCACATGCGACACGACGACAGAGACGCAAGCTCAAACGACGAGTCATCTACAGCCCTGGTGCGTATTGTATAGCGATGCGTCAGCGCACCTCCGTCTCGCTAGAGATGGGCGGGTGAGTATGAGCGAGCGGACAACTCAAGCAGACTTACCCCTAGAAAAATGAGAAAGCTAGATGGGGGGAGGAAGAAAGAGACGGAGCACAAGTTAACGCGCGATCCGCCTTCTTATACGCTGGGGCGGGGTGCGAACGGGCCGACGCAGTAAGGTATGTTTGTCTATGTTTCTGAAGGAGGCTTCCCTCCTGCATCTGCATCTGCTCTCTCTTCACCTACCAACACAGCTACCTCGCCCGCAGTCAGCATGGTCTCCCCGCTAAGGGACGGAGTCCGCGCCGCTATTATGGCAATTCGCCAAGGCGGCGAGTATCAATTTACTCCCTTGGTCGCCTTTGTTGCTTTTATCCTAGGCGAGACTGTATGTCTCTTCGACGCGACCCAGGGCACGGAAATCACCCTCCTGGACTCTCAGCCTGGGGTGGTCAAACACGGCGAGGTCATCTACAGGAATGCGATTTCGAAAACTTGCCATGCGATCGCTTGCTACTCGCCCTTCTTAGAGGTACTGCTGCTTATTTTGCACACAACCGCTCAGTTCTTTATCCCCGACTTGTAGACAATGCAGGAAGTCATGTCGACATCCGCCGTTCTGGCGGAATTCGAAGAGCATTTCGAAGGAGCGTGCACCATCCTCCTCAGCAAACCGATAACCGACACGTTGAATCGTGGTTCTCAAGGCTTCGCAGCTATTCAAAGATTCGGAAAACTTCTCAAGGCCAACACAGTCCTTACCACGATTTCTCTCCTCCATGGACGGAACCCAGCGGCTGCCCGCCGCCTCCTTGCATATATGGTTCTCCCCATTGTGCATGCCGTCTACATGTGGTTTACACGTCAATACACCCCGTATGTTCGTATTCCACCTTTTCCCCTCCTCCTTACACATGCTTTCCAGGAGTCACCCTCAGGTGAATGCTTACAGTATATTCTTGCCTATCGACATCAACGTACTATCAAGACACGTTCCGGCCACCTCGTGCATCGGCATCCCCGAAAGCCTATATTCATTTAGTCCTAGCACCAATTTTTTCCTTGCACCGATAGTCGCTCCTTTGCATGCTCTGGCTGCCGTTACGATGAATCCTGGAGCCGCGTTCTCAAGTCCTTTTGCTGGAGGATTTCGACGTGACACGTCGCAGGCACAGTCATCAGTTCTAACCCTCGGAAAGAGACAGCGGTCCAAGAATGAAGGCAACATCGCGAAGAGGGCAAAAAGGGCCAACAAAGAGAATATCACCGCTGGTGAACATTTTGGACGAAGCTGGGCGTGCCTCTATTAGATTTGATTCCTGATTTTTTGTACACATCTATCTCTGTATACGTATATGTTGGGATTTACCCGATCCCTGTCAAGCACGTGGGTTGCATCGACTGGGTACCTGTCCTGCGACATGGAGTCACTGTACTCCTACTTCCGCCGTGCGCGATAATCCACCTGTAACACCCTCCTGGTGGGGGCTGCGACACCCACCCGCCAGACTCTGAATGAACACCTTAAAAGCTTCCGTCGCATCTCAAGAGTACTCGCCAGACCCGCTGCAGATCCCGAATCGCCCTGTCTCTGGGCTTGATAGGCTGGTCGGGCTCACCCAGAATGCAGACAGCACGGCACCTGGCAACAACGACGGCGTTGAATTCGTTGGAGATGCCTTTGTGAACTACGGCACCCTCCAAGTCATAATGAGATTCCTTGATGCTGTCACTTACGATGATGCGAAGCTGTACGGCTGCACCCAGGTAAGCAACCCTATTTACCACTTAGAATAGGCGAATGACCCTGCACGCAGTTTCTTTTTCTCAAATTTACTTCGAACGACATTCTATCGAGGATCGAATGCAAAGCGTCGGCTAACGCAACGGGCGAGCGGTCGATGTCTATTTCAGATAAAACCATGATAAACAATTGGCTATCGGCTCACCAGAAGACTAAGGCCCCGAAGGTGTATGCCGACTTCTTCGAGGCAGGCGCATGGCTAACTACAATGCTCTTGGGCCCTAATGCTCTATTCGACCGTCTCTCGGAGCTCTTCCTTCCTCTTCTACCCTCGGCACTGGCTATGTTCGAGGAGGCTTATGAATCTGCTCGACATCCTGAAAGCTTCGCCAATTTGACTCAATGCCACAGAGACAGTTACGCATCAGATGTGAATCCGGACCATGCACGACTTTTATGCAAGATCGTGGAGAGCGCCTCCGAAGAATTCAGCGACATGATATCGTTGTTCAATGGGATCATTTCTCGTCAAGAGCTTGGTTCAATCCAATTCAACACGGGAGGCCGAGTTCAGGGTCGCTACAAGCACCTCCAACTCTTGGGACACACGACCCTCAAATACTACACCGTCAAGGCCCTTGACGCTTTGTTCCCCATCCTCCGAGCTGGAACAAGCGGGGTCTCGCACTTTCAAACAGTCAGTCCACAAGCATGCATTCATTGACTATTTCTAAACACGCCGATGCCCGTCCTGTAGGTCATCTCCAAGCTTGCAACCTGTGATCTGTGCCTCAGCCGGCTTGCCACCTTAGCTGGGCTATACAGCAATGAATCTCAGCCTCAGCCTTCTATTCCCTCTGTCCAAGGCGATTCTACCGAGGTAATGGCCCGTCGCGGCGCAGAGGTATTCTTGGCCGCTGTTGCCCTGTTCTCTTTGCAAGACCCCGACGGCTTGGAGGATACTCTGGATTTGTTGAGCCAACGCCTAATAAGCACGGCGCACAATGTCTTGCTTCAATTCAAAGTCCCGTGTGCAATTTCCTTATTCTCTTCATTAGAAAAATATTCTCAACGACCTACAGGTTTCCCTCCGTCGTGGTCCCTTGCGACCCCAATTATGTTAATAGAATTCCAATGATCAGTGAACATGAAGAAGTCAAGCAAGCGATCAAATCTAACACCTACCCACCGACAGTTTCAAAAAAGGCAAGAAAGATTGCTAAGACGACGGCAAGAAGGAAGAAATATGGCACAGCTCCCTCCACCCTTCAGGATCGCGATTTCAATGGCGCGTCACAGCCCTCTTCCAGTTCCGTTCGGCTTGAAAATATCATCGACGACTCGGCAGACTTTGTGGGTGCAACCACCTTTACGTTCCGATACCCCAGCAAGCAGTAGAATACAGAGACCAGGGAAGGTTTGTTCCCACAACTTCGTTGTCATTTCCCCAAGTTTCCTAAAACGTTTCCTAAATTATTGATATGTATCATGCATTCTGTAAACAATCATAGAAAATGTATTCAGTAGCGCCTCTTATGTCATCTCCACGAACCATGTAGACCAAGGATCGATGTTGTTACTGACCAAGCGGCTATGAAGATACTGTGTAACATGAAACACGGTTGATCAAGCTTTGTGGCCCAAGACACCAGCCGCCAATATTGAACTTACGACGGCAGCAGCATAGGACTCGTCCGCACTGTATTCCTTCTGGTCTTGGATGAGCTGCAGATATTCTTGGTTGACATTCAATACTGCCATGTTGACATACGCATCGCCGATGTTCTCCACGCCATCGTTGTTTCCTGCAGTGAGTTGGGCACTGCGTTCTCCGAGCAGTTCAAAAGCGTTGACATTCCATCAGAGGAACTTGAATAGAAAGCAAAGTTCGACGGCTTGTAGGACGTGCATTGTATCAACGTGTCGAGGTCATCCATGCTTAGGCGGGGAATTGCACAGAGCACAATGAGCGGTAGTCCTGTGGTAGTGTCGAAGCAAGAAGTAGGCAAGGGCGCCGCGGGCTTACATAACAAGAAACAACACTCTCCGATTGGATGAGCCGGGTGTATGTCAGCGACCCTGGAACCAAACATTCAATTCGTATATAGACTGGGCCTTGGTATCAAGTCCTCCCAAGTTTTTGCCCACCAGAAACTGGTAAGTAACCACTGCTCTCCTCGCCATATCCTCTGTTCATTCCCTCTTACATTCCCTCTTATCTAGGACGAGTTGGAGGCTCGAAAGGCGTAGGCGGCGGTGCTGCGTAGTCGCGCCGTCAACTACATACAAGCCTCGCGTTCTGGGTGGCTGGCGCACCTCGCCTTGGTTGGGCCGCTGCCGCTGTGAGGGTCGTCGTCGCTCGCATGTACCCGCCAACGGGCGTTTGCGTTCATCTCTCTCGTCGGGGCCCTGGTGGCTCCGAGGCCCTTGTGGCTTGAGGAGATGGATTCCTGCGTTCCGTTGCGGGCGAAGGGCGGCGGCGTATCCTTCCAGTTAGGCGTGGTGTCAGCCAGGGAGAGAAGCCAGCCGTCTGTCCGGGGTTTGAGTGTTCTGCGTCGCTGTCCATGAGCCGTTCGATTCCAGCCGGATTCAGCTGTGATGACGCGGTGTCGTGTGTCAGCCAGGTTCCAGGCGACATGTACGGGGGTGCTGTCGTCTGCACTGCAGCACTTTTGGTGTGTGATGGTGAGCTTCATCTTCTTTCGTCTTCGCTTCCAAAGACTGATCATCGCGAGTTTCTTAGAAGATCGCCAAGCGCAATGGCCACATGTCTCGGCGGGCATGCCCGCCGGTGAGTACATTTCCTCCTTGGACAAGAGTAGGCTTGCTAATACCACCTCTTTCCACGTCTCGCCAACGGCGGTTCGCTGGACCCCTAGTGCGTGGTCCTGGCGATGCGTTCGGGTTTTTGTGCGACATGAAGCGTATTGGGAATGGGTGCTTCGGCGGTCAGCAGGATGTGATTAGCACCTGTATCTAGTAGAGGGCGATTGTAATAAATACTCGCTGTGCTTTTGTAACGCGTGGGCCACTTCCAGTCCATTCATGTAAGTGAATGTATTCGATTCCTCCGCTCTCCTGACATGGATCTTCTGCAACGAATGCAACTCTAAACGTAAGAGCCCTAGACCCAGCAGTCCCAGTGGGGGCGTTCCAGCAAGAGGCGTATGTCCTCTGTCATCTCGGAGAGCCAGTGCGAGGTAAGCCGAAAAGAACACTGGGTCCCGGCACGTATGTGTGTCTAGCGTGACAGCAAGTGAATGGTATTGGCTAGAACGTATTAAGTCGAGTAACTCCCAGAATGGTTGGGGTTCGATATTTCAATGGCAATAATGACAATGCTGACGTACTGATTGAGAGATTTGCAAGAGAGGCTGAATTGTGGTCGTAGGCGACTGGCCGCGACAGATGAGGAATTTCTGACAATTCGTTGGCAACGGCTACAGATGTTGTTAGTACACATTCTGCCCCCTTCCGTATGAGTTACGTTACTTGCAGTATCATAAATCGGAAATTCAGCGACCAGGAGCCATTGACGAGGCCCCCTTCTTCTAATGTTCGCTGCCAAGTCCAAGTCGTAACATGTGTTCCATGTTCTCCAATTTTCCTAACCTTTTTCTAATTGAGCCATTTGACGACGTAAGGGTATTCGGTCGGACCGCCTCCTTCATCCGCCTCTGCTCCCTCCACCCTTCAGGATCGCGATTTCAATGGCGCATCACAGCCCTCTTCCAGTTCCGTTCGGCTTGAAGATATCATCGACGACTCCGCGGACTTTGTGGGTGCCAACTTTACGTTCCGATACACCAGTAAGCAGTAGAATACAGTGTAGGTGCGAAGGGGAATTCGCGGCGTGAATGCGAGGACAGGGAATGGGTGGTGTTCCCACCAAAAGCGAAGTAGGAAGGAAAGGAAACCGAACGCCACGTGACGAACGGAACGGAGGACGAGAACGCAGGAGGCGCCGCGTGCGCACTGCTAGACTCTTCGCGACGCAACTGAGGGGGAGAGAAACTTCTTGTTTTTTTCATAGGTATGTAGGTAGGTACTATATATACTTGTAGTATATGTAAATAAGCACGCTAGTTCTGCGTGTGCTAGTAACTAAGTAATACCTAAGAAACAATGTGCCGCAGCAGCTCGTGTTCGAGTGCTCGGACCGAACGAGGAAGTAAACGAAACGATATAATACGTACAATAAATCGTGTATCCGACCTCGAACAGGGTGCCAACCCTACAACAGAGACCAGGGAAGGTTTGTCCCAACAACTTCGTTGTTATTTCCCCAAGTTTCCTAAATTATTGATGTGTATGATGCATTCTGTAAACAATCATAGAAAATGTATTCAGTAGCGCCCTCTTATGTCATATTCACGAACCATGTAGACGAAGGAGATCGAAGATGAGCCGTGCTGCAGGAGCGAAGTTCATTGCACTAGAATTAAGAGGTCACGATCACACTGCTGTGTCTCGTAACCCTCCTAAACCTGTTCAGAGGCCAAACTAGACCGTCTCAGATTCAGAACTTTCCATGATGCCACCATGAAAAACGAATGGAACTTGGAACTGTATCGGCAGACGGAGCATCAACTGGGATGCGAGCGGTCGTCCAAGCAGGACCAAACAGCGGCGGAATCCATAACGAGACGGCGGTCTATGTTGTCAACAGCTTTGGCACCAAACAGGGCATCCGTATATAAGGGCAGATCCTCCCAAAACATTCCTTCATCCTCGACCACCACCATCTCGTAAGTATCTGCCACCCGCCTTGCCCAATATCCTGCTCATCACCTCTCCTCAGCACGCTCGACCTCTCAGGAAATAATGCAAGGCGCAGCTTTACGGCGAGTTGTCCGCAGTAGAGTCCTGGGATTTCTTAGCATCTCCTGGGATTCCTACGAACGAGTTGTATAAACATACAGCGAACCTCTCCAGTCTCTGATTCCAACCCTTGGGCGGCCCACTTCCGTAGTTGTCGCCGATTCCCGCGTGTACTCGCCAAAGACCTACGGGGACTCTGGCGGGCGAAGGGCTTCGGTTGAACTTCCGCGGCGGTGGGGGGTTCCGTCCCTGGCGCGCCATCGAGTACGGGGAATCGATGAATGTACTGCGCCGCTGGCCGCGCGCCGTCGATGACGCCTGCGAGCGGATATTCCCTCACATGTATTCAGCGCGGTGTCCTAAGCCAGCCGGGTTCCAGACGATGTGTACCGGGTACAGTCGTCTGAACTGCGACACGGTCGATCGTGGTCGGTGAGCTCCTTGACATTTTCAACCACGGCAGCTTTGTTAATTGATGGTCTTCACAGATTGGCAAAGGCGGTCTTCGGAATGTGGACATCTGTATCGGCGGTGACCCCGCCGGTGAGTGCAGCTCCTTCTTCAACAAGAGAAGACTTACTAATACCATTGAGGCCGGCTTTCGAATGCTCTAGCTTTGCTTGAGGTGGAGTGACGACAGCGTAAGCGTAGGGTAGATTGTGTTATTGATGTAACCTGCCTTGAGCCGTGCTATAAGTTACAATGATTACTTTGTTCTGGACCTTCAGTTGGCTATCTGAGTATCATAATTCCAATGGTCGCCATCACACAAAGCATCTAAAACCCACGCGACTCACAAGAATTAGACGGATCGATGTCGTCTGAAGTTGGCATTTCCTTACGAGCCTACAGAGACATAGGAAAGCTTGATATGTATTACTTGCACAATGAATCTACATCCTTCACAAAAGGCTAATTGTCCATCTAAAGAAGCGCGTTAATTGGGTTCACCGTTGAAACGAGAACACTCACGAAGCGGGTACATTCACAGCCACCTCTTTCACTTGCAAGGGCAGTGTCGCAGGCCCGTCCGTGACAAGGGCCACTCTACATTCATCATCGACCAAACCACAGTTCTTCTACATTTAGCAGTTATGCCGTTGACATTCTATGTAACGAGCACAGCAAGTTTGACCAAGGGATGTGATGGCATGAAACTGTAGATGCCACTGAGACCATCGATGAGAGTGTACAAGGGACATCGTGGGTTTGACGTGCCGGGTTCAGAGCGGGGTCAATCCGTAAGGCATGGGCCAGAAGCATGATGCGGGGAGTATACACCTGTTGACCTGATGATCACCCCCCGTCGACTTCCAGCGGGAGTTCGCCCATCATTTCTAATACTCGAGAGGAGCGAGGCCATCCCCTCGGCGAAGAGTCTGCCGCCCTTCTAGCAAGGGATCCGAGAGGTCATCCTGCACCCAGGACGTTAGCTTCAAGTTGGCGAAGTTTTCGCGGACAGGCATCTGCTGAGGTCGGAGACTGTGCCCCCTCCGTCTAGTCTGGCCCCGTCCCATCCCCTGTATCCATATTGAGGTATTTTGTGGACCATGAGCATCTATACTTCCGCTCCTTGAACCGTCGAGTAGCAAGATTATCGATTGGTCACTCACCAGCCTACATTCTAGGTATGACAGCTGAACCAGCCTTTTAGCTTCTCTACTTTCAGATGCCATGGGGTCAGAAGCCGAGAGGTCTACTGTAGCTAGGCAGTCATCGCGTGCAACGGGGAATGTGTCTGAATCGCAATCCGAAGCAATTAGAGAAGACGAGAGCTGTGCGGAACTCAGTGAAGCAGTTGACTCAGTGAATGAGCCCAAAAGGCCGCGCAAATGAGGCCGATAAGCTAGAATTTACTGGTCGCTGGCCGAGCAGGCGAATTGGTGTCTGTCATTGAGAATAGTAACGCGGAACCTCAAGCAGAAATTGAACGAGGTCACACTGTCACGCTCTCCCTTCAGCACCCCTTCCAGCCCTTCCTCAACGTCTCCTTTTGATTCGCAAAAAGTGGCTTCCGTCCCATCCAGAACCAGCGAAATAATGTCTAAATCACTGGATGCAGACCTCTACGAAGGTGAGTGGTCCAAGAATCCCAATGTCTCCCTTTAGGACTCAACTTTGGGGCAGACATATACGGCGACGACAACGAGTTTCTCGACGGAGAGTCGGCAAATGGGACGTCGACGGCACAGCCAGATGGGGCCGTAGACGAAGAGCCTGTTTCTCCCGTCTCTTTGGGCAACAACAGTCCCACTGCCGCATCTCAGACACCCAACTTGGCCCTTCCAGCGAAGCCTTCCTCCTTAGCAAAACCATCCGCGTCAAATTCGGCCAATCAGTCCTTGTCATATTCAGCGCAAATAGCCCAGCAATTCTCATCATATCAGCAAACCCCTGGACAAGAACGAGGCGGCGTGCGCCCGAATACGAAGCCGATACCAAACGGGACGCAGATGATCCCCACAACGATAGACACAACGGGAGACACGATATATGGGAAGAAACCCTCGGAAATGCACGATTACGGGTACGTTAATACACTCATGATTTCGCGTTCGCATTTTTTGGACATGGATATGTTCTTTTTCTTGCCGTCGGATTCTCATACCCCATGTCTCCATACAACTGATTTTTTCTCGCGTCTACGTATGTTGTGTCAATACGATACTTTACGTCCACCATTGGATATTGTATCACCTCGCTACGCTTTACTACGCTCACGATACGCTACATTACGGCCGCTACGCTACGCTCTCAACTCGCGTCGATCACGATACCGCTTCATACCTACCATAGCAAACTCTTCATCGGAGGACTCAGCTGGGATACAACAGATGGTACCATGTCCCCCCATATCTTGTCTTCATACCGAATCACTAATCATTCATTCATTTTTTACCCCTATGAAGAAGGACTAAAGAACTACTTTTCGCAGTTTGGAAAGGTATTTGAGGATGATGACGAGCTACCTCTTTGCTTGCATGCTGAAATGTTGTCAAGGTAGATGCTTGTACCATTATGCGAGACCCATCGGGAACTTCAAGAGGTTTCGCCTTTTTGACGTTCGAGGACCCCTCAGCTGTCACTCCCGTGTTGGCTCGGGAACATACGCTAGATGGCAAAATGGTACGTTATCACACAAGGATGAACCAGAGTTATTCATACACCTGCGATAGATCGACCCAAAGCGCGCCATTCCACGAGAAGAGCATCTTCGCAACACGCGTTATTTCGTTGGTGGCCTGGCTCCCCACACAACATCGGAGTCAATGAAAGCCTTCTTTTCAACCTATGGCAGCGTAGTGGACGCGACGGTCATGATGGATAGGGAATCTGGACGATCCAAGGGATTCGGTTTCGTCACTTTTGACGAAGGCGGCAATGCTGACCAACTTGTCGGCAAACTTGGTCTCCTCCTAGATGACAAGCAGGTACGCGCTTCAGTAATCAGCACAGATCGAGGGTTTGACGCATTCTCTTCAGATTGAGGTGAAGGCTGCGCAGCCGCGAAGTCAGCGCGATCAGCAGAGGAACAGCGGCCGTGACGGCGATGTACCTGCCGCCAACATCCAGACCAGTGTCATGCCCATGAATTTCCAGCAGATGCCTATGATGAACGCCATGAATCCCATGGCGATGATGAACATGGGCATGTCACGGTTCAACGCGATGGGTGGGATGGGGAATATGGGGATGGGGATGGGGAACATGGCCAACAATATGGCTGGTGGCGGGAGCAGTGCCATGGGAGGCAACATGGCCGGCTTCAACCCGATGGGGGCGATGGGCGGTGGTATGGGTGGCATGGCGGGTATGGGCAACATGGGGGGCAACATGGGAATGCGTATGGGGATGGGCCCGATGGGGGCGGCGGGGGCGGCGAACCCTGTGGGCGCAATGAACATGGGGATGGGCGCGGGCGGCGGCGGGTTTGCGGGAGGGATGCAGGGTATGATGGGCGGCATGGGGAACATGATGGGGGGGATGGGAAATCCCATGGCTGGTGGGATGGCGAACGCTATGGGTAACCGCATGGGCATGGGCATGGGCACAGGTATGGGTATGGGTATGGGGGCTATGGGCATGGGGCGGGGGAACATGATGAACCAAGGCGTCGGGCCCGCGCGCATGGTCAATCGAGGAAGGCATAATTTCCATCCTTACGCTCGGGGGTAACAAATTTTGGGGAACATTGACTGCCTCATCCCTTAGTACCTGTACAGTCCCAGCTATTGCTTGTATTTAGTATACCCGCCTCGTAATTTGTTAGACCGTCTTCATGGGCCCGAGTCCTAGTCTCAGTATTCGCCGTCGTAAGTTCAGCGGTTGGCGGGCTTCCGACCAAGAAGTCGTAGGCTCACTACTAACGTATTCGACAATTCTACTCAGCAACTCAACTGGGAGATTGGGACCCAATTTGACCGCGGTCCTGGCGGTAATTTGGAACGAGAACAAACATTGAAATAAACAATCGGCTTCGATCATGATCATGAATCGTCGATGGGCGCTCAGCGGCTGTGACAAGCATGTTGCGACTACAGCCTTGGTGATTGACGCACAATTGTGTGTCCTTGGATCTAGCTTGAGCGCGTGCCTTTCTTTCGAACCAAATTCTTGACTCTAGCTTTTCAGACTTGAGTCGATGCTTGCAAGAAGCGACGGTGGGTCGGGTCTGTGAGTTCAAGTTACTTCAGGGTGCCATACCACGGTACTAAAGGAGCAAACAGGACCGTTTATACGTTCGACATCCTAGGTGCGTTGTTTGGGGTGAAGTTAGGCTATAGTGGCTGACTTATTCGCGATTTAGATATTCGTTTCAACTTCAATTGGTGGAGCCTTGGCTCAAATGTCTCACTCCAGATCGCTGATTCCAATGGAACGCAGTTACTTCGTGAGGCTCACCATGTCCGGTCTCCGAAGTCGTTGAAATGGGACGTCCATCCGAATGTGTGGGTGTCGAGCTGAATGGCCCCGATGTACGCTGAGGAGCGAATCATATAGGCATCTTGAGGGACATTGCGACAAGATTATGATCAAGTGTAGGGGTGGCATGTTCCCAGGAAATGAAGTGGAATTCTCGGTGACCTACCAAGACCTCTGCGAGTTCGCTAGTCACGAATCTGTTGACTATCGACGTAGCGTAGCCGAGATGAATCTGAAACGTGAACATTGGTTCGGCACGTCCACTATCTATTTCAGAGTTCGCAAGGTGAGCTCGTAGACGTCTTTGACTCTTTTGAACAGATACACTGACGGTTGAAAGATCCAATACCCCACGGATGTCGGTTTGACGTTGCGCTTTATCGTTGAGTTCGACAACGACGAAGACTACCTTCCGTTTGTGCATTACATGGTACGTGTATCGTCAGTGTTGAATACTCCCGAATTTAGTTTCCTCCACCGCGACAGGAAATGACGAAAAGCCGCCACATGTCTTCTATAGTATCCTTCCAGTGGATAGGCGGTCAATACAATTCTCTGGAATCTAATCAGCCCCAGTCCAAAGCCAGCGACCGGAACCCAGTTCTTGGAGAGCTGCTCGGGACGGTCCACGAAGCCATCCCCCTCGCAATCAACAAACGCGTGGGTACGATTTCCTTGTTCATGCTCACCGCCCAGACACCGACTAACTATTCCCCCAAGCTCGATTGAACGCCGGCGGCCATGATGCTCTGCCCTCCAAAGCCAATCGACACTCGGTCAATTCAGAGGACCAACTCAGACCTATACATCCTAAAGGTTTCACGACCACCGCTCGTGAACCTGTTCATCGTGTCTTCGTCGTTGTTGTCGTTGGTGCAAGGATTGGGCTCTTTCATAGCTACTATGATATCCTCACTACTGTCTGCACCGCTCCGAGTCCATACTTGGGGTCTCCTTCTCTTTCCCGTTCAAGCTCCGTCAGTGACATCTACGGGCTGTACCTCGCTATTCCGTCTTGTACAGCTCCACAAGACAATGCTCCTCTCGACAGTGAACTCTGCCCAACATTTGATCACGGGCCTCTGACAGTTACCATCTCGGCCAACCGGGTTTCTGTCATGTCTGGCGCTAACACTATATCTCCCAGTGAATCTACGACATTCGACGGTGTACGCCACTTTATCACTACCAACTACATTGCGGGGGACGCCTATCTTGGGCCAATCCATGGCGGAAACAACGGGGGAAGACAAAATATCAATTTTAGTGAGCATTGGTCTTTTCCTGCTTCATGCTACTCATTCAAATGTCTCTAGTACATAGAAAATTTGTATAAATATACATCGTATACATCTACAACCTATTCTATGCGAGCGGGTACGTTACGCCAACTAATCCATGCTCTATGGCTGATCGTTGAGCGTCGACTTGAGAACGCTGAAGACAGGAGGGATAGGGGGCTCACGTGCTTCGTTCATTCGATCAAACGCGCCCTCATGAACCGTTTCTTCCACTTCCACGACACTGAACAAGACTGCGGGATGCCACTTTTAGGACCTAGCCTACGGAACCATATGAACTCCGGTTGAATAACTCCACATAGCGCAAATATCGACGCGACATCAAAAAAATAGTCGAACCCAGAAGTCCGTTTAGGCCAGATGCCGCTAAGAGTGATTTAGGATAGATATCGTCCCGAGCGCCCTCCCGCGTACTATCTTGGTTTACTCCTAGCGATATTGACAGGAAGAATTGATCGTGGTAAGTACTTTATTCCTGGTGCCACATCCGACGGTCTAAAGTTCCAGCACTGTTAATTATAGCGTCAATTTCTGAGACTAATTTCTATACCTTCAGCACTTGTCTTGAACATTCAGGGTTGCACTAATGATGAAACCTTCCACTCACGAGCAATTAAAAGATGGAACTCACGTCTCCCAATCACGCTACCTTGCCTTCCTCCCCTTGGCTAGGAACACCAAATTTTCCGGTAGACTGCTCCGTATCTGAGTTGTGTCTCCGGTTATTCATACGACGACGACGACGGCAACTATGTCAAGGAGCAACATGCCGACACCTAAGATATCGTTGAATCTCTCCTTTGTCCTGGTGGCTATCGCACTCGGAGCAGCAGGTGTGGGGGCAGTCCCTGCTACGAATGACTGGTCGAAACCCTGCTTCGACGGCGAATGTTCCTACGATTTACCAGCGCGCGGCGACTCCGCCCTTGGTGCTTTCAAAATTGTAAGTGTCCACATCCTTCCTCCTCCCACATCTTTCGACTCCATATCTGACGTATCAATTCCACAGGCAGGTTCACCGAAAGCCATCACGGATATTACACCCGCCGCGGGATGGGTTATACTCGACTGTGACCCACATGCCTTGTCGCAGGAAATACGTCTCGTGTGTCAATCCGACGATGAGGCAAACGACGAATCGTGTAGCCACGTCTTTGGGCATTGGGGCGCAGTAGATAAGATCGTGAGACTTCCCGATGGGGTACGCGCATTTTAACTCCCTTATCCGTACGATGCTCGAGTGAACAATCGCTGATGGAGGTGTACAGTGTAGCGCAGCTCCATTTGTGAGAATTGCGCAGGCAACCGTGGCGCATGATCAGACGCTGCCCGGCCACGTTGTGGGAAAGGTGGTACGAAGAGATGGTGTTCCGCCCGTCATCCACTCCTTCCAAGTCGACACCAACTTCGCACAAGTTGATGAGTCCAAGTACGTGTCAATTCTTGCCTTCTCAATCCATAGGTGCTGATAATTGAATTAGAGTCGGTGATATCAACTTTGCCTTCGTAGGGCTGACCTCTCCTTCTCCCTCGCGAGACTTCCCCTCCGATATTGACCTCAACTTCGAGTTCGTCGACGGCTGGTTTGACGACGCTTTCAAATCAGTCGGGTCATGGACAGCCGGCGCCGTTCAATCCGTTGGAAAGGCTGCTGGGGATGTTGGCAACGCTGTAGGACACGCTGCTACAGACGTCGGGAAAGCCGTGGGCCAGGCAGGGCAGGCGGTCGGACATGCAGCTGAAACTGCTGGGAAAGCAGTAGCAGGAGCTGCTGGCGCTGCCTTCCAGGCAATCAAAGACGTACCGGGGCTCTTGGAGAACCCTACATCCTTCCAATTCGAGCCAAAAGTAGAAACCGCGCCTGTTAAGTTCGATGGTTCTGTGAATCTCATCAACTACCACGACACGAAGTGTGTCGGTGGTGGAGAGGGTGGCGTGGCTTCAGGTTCGTTGAAGGTGGATTTGGACGGGAAGGGAGGCGGAAGTGTGAAAGCCGGTGTTATCGTTGATGGGTCGATTATTCCCCCCAAGATCAAAGACTTTGCTGCTTACGCAGGGCTGTCGTTCGATGTGGACGCTTCGGTCGTGATCAAGGCTGCGATTTTAGTGGGTTTCTCCTTCCTTCTGCACGGTGCATTTCTGACGATGACGTAGGGTGGATACGAGTCTGGGAGGATGAGTGTTATCAAGCCTATTGGTCTTCCAGGCCTCTCCATCCCTGGGTGAGTGATACCCCTTTTATTTATTTCTTTTGAACTGACCTCACTTTGTGCCTCGTAGCGTCCTCACCATAGGGCCTATGATCGAACTACAAGCCGAGGCGAAAGCGTTGCTGGATTTGAAGATCGACTCGAACGTCCATCTTGCGTACAAAGTGGATAATCGTAAGGGCCTTTTTTCATGCAATCGTTTCATCATTTAACCGTTGGTTCTTTGCATTGCCACCACCCCACCGCACCCTCCTCCCACACACCATTCATCTTGGACTGCGTGCTTTGGTTATCCGCACATTTTAAACTTGACCAGTGGAGTTGTGGTACCCCAAAGCGAAGAAGGCGTCAGTAGAGAAGGGTATCCATACCAAGCCCGCTCGTGAGTTCCTCATGCTCATTGGTGATACGGACATGTTAATCGTTCCCCTATATGCAGCCCTCAAACTCAAGGCGAAAGCGAAGGCCAACGCGAAAGGTTCGTAGTCTCTCACGGCCAGCGTTGAACGTTGCCAACAAATCATCATCTACAACAGGATATATCGAAGGCCACTTAATCCCATCCCTCAAACTAGGCGTCTCTGCACTTGCAGGAAAGGCTGGTGCGGATGTGTTCCTCGAAGCCGATGCATTCGCCCGTGTCAGTATCACTGCCGAAGCCCACGCAACCGCTAACGTCAAGGCGGGCGGCGCTGCTCCTGCTGTTAAGGGTGCTCCTGCTGCTCCTGCCAAAGGCGCTCCCCCCGCTGCGGGAAAGAAGGGCAAGGGAAAACGCAATATTTACGTACCACCCTATGCCTATGGCTCCCGCCGTCGAGATGTCTCCGTCCAAGATGGCAGCGATGGTGCACCAGCTGCGGGCGTGAAGGCTGGGTTCAGTGGTTGTCTCGATTTATCGGCTAACTTGGAACTGAATTATGGTGCAAAAGCCAATGCGGGAGATCTTTGGAAGGTCAATGAGAGCGGGTCGCTGTGGAAGAGCCCAATTTGGCCCATTTGGTCGGTGAGTACTCAGGCTATCTGCACATGTTCTGTCCCGATTTTTCACTTGTATCCGTCATTTGGTTCCCTGTTGGCTGACAATCTCACTCTCGTACATTTAGGGCTGCTTCGAAGCGGGAACCAAGGTTGCGAAACCAGCTGGCAAATCGTCTTGGGATCCTGCGACTCTGGAGAAGAAATTCAAGGAGAAGAAGTTGACGTGTGATGCGACGGACGTGGGTGACTTGGAGGGCATTCCTGATGAATCTCTCCCTGAGAAGACGTGAGTCCTTTCTCTTTGCGACCTTTGGCTGCCATTGAATATGACGCACGAATGCTATAGCGTGCAGCCGTAATGACCGAAGGCGAGAAGAGATGCAAGTACCGGCGAGATCTAGGCCTTTGTGTGTGTCTCTGTCTTGTATCATGCGTAGAATATATTTTGACCCTGCTTGTACCCTGTATCCATATCCTGTATGACTATCCAAACCTCGTTCCCCCTCATTCCTATCATTTTCCTCCGGAGCCAAGCAGGACTTCGAGACCTGCTCAATAATTGACGGCGACGCCATCGGAGACGCTCCGAAGGCGAAGGGGCGAAACTCAAGGAGTATAGATATGCACACCAAGTACTGAACTGACTTGATTATTGCCGAATACTAGTAGAACGATCACATGCGGCATGACTATATATGTCGCTGGGTGAACTCGTGTGGCTATTTCAGGTCATTTTATTAATGGACGTAAGCTTTGCTGGCCGAGGCGCCGACAGCATCGTTTTCCCCCAGCCCCAGCAGCGATGTCCTCCGTTGAGCTGACTGACGAGCGAAAGAAAGAAATAGGACAGCACTTTGTCTTCGGTTTTCTTGGAACAGACTTAGATGAGAACTTGCGGCGGCTTATACAAGACTACTATGTGGGGCATTTGATCCTGATGAAGAGGAATGTCAGAGGTACCGTTTATTCCATCAACTGCATGTGTAGTTCCTCGAGTCGGTTGATTCTGTGATAGATGGCGTTCAAACTCGGCGGCTTATCCGTGGCATTCAGACACTGGCGAAGGAAGCCGGCCATCATACACCAATCCTCATTGGAACTGATCAAGAAAACGGTTGGTGGGTGTGATCACAATACATCGTCTGGCTGATATGATCCCGAAGGATTGGTGTCTCCGACCACTGGAACGCAGTTGTGAGCCTGCACTTCCCCCGGCCATAGTAATACCCTAGCCGATCACTGACTGAATTGTGGGTAGCCCAGGCGCAATGGCATTGGCAGCAACTGGGTCGGCTGATCTGGCTGAAAATGTGACCAATGCAAGCGGAAAGGAGTTAGCGAGTGTTGGCGTCCACTGGGCCTACAGCCCAGTGGCAGATGTCAACTCAAATCCACACAACCCTGTCATCGGTGAGCTCGGAAATTAGATTCCGGATTCATGAAGGCTGACTAGTACCAGGCGTCCGTTCTTATGGAGACGGTGCGTAAGGATTTTCCAAAACGCAAAACGAACTCAACTCATGCATGCTATCTTGTCAAGACCCACACAAAGTCTCTGACTTTGTGCAGGCCGTCTCCAAAGGACTAACTCAAGCTTCGGTAGCTCCCTGTGCTAAACATTTTCCGGGACACGGTGACACCAACGTCGATTCACACCTTGCCCTTCCAGTAATCTCAAAGTCACGAAACGACCTCTATTCCAACGAACTCATCCCATTCCAGCGACTTATCTCCTCTGGAATCCCAAGCATAATGACAGCCCACATAGCCCTTCCTGAGATAACCGGCAGCCTAGTCCCCGCTTCCCTCTCAAGAGAAATAACTACAGATCTATTACGCACGGAGATGGGGTACAACGGCATTATTGTTACAGATTGCCTCGAAATGGATGCAGTTATGAAAACTTACGGTTCCGAGCGCGCTGCCTTGGAGTCACTGAAGGCAGGTGCCGACATCGCCATGATCTGCCATACCCTTGATAAGCAGATCGGCGCTGTGGAGCTGGTTTGGGAGGCCTTTCGATCTGGTGAATTGAGTCGCGATGAGCTTCAGCAGAGCATCCACCGAATCGAACGGCTCAAGGGGGATTTTGCTGGATCATGGGATGATTTCTTATCCACAAGCATTACCGACGAGGCATTTACATCCCTTTGGTCCCAGCTTCTGGACGAGAACAAGTTCATCAGCCAACAGGGCTATCAACGCTCCACCGCCATTATCAGCAACCCTCCCGGCGTTCTCCCCCTCAGCACCACTGACACGGTTCTCTTATTTACACCCATCATGGAGAGCTTGAATCGCGCCGTTGACGATGCAGAAGACGTACTTCGCACCGCCAACGGGCTACTCCGTAACACGAAGGGGGCTTCATACTCAGCGTTCGCGTCCGCTATCGGAAAGCGAGTGAAGGTGCAGCACATCGTTTATTCCCAGGAACTCCCTTCATCATCACCATACTCGCCCACCGCCATCATCTTCACTATGCGCAACGCCGATCGCAGCCCCTGGCAAATTGACTATCTCAAAAACATACTCCATATCCTCGGAAGGGAGGAGACTACTTCGCGATCTGGAATAGTGCCGAAGGTAGTCCTGCTGTCTAGTTGCCAGCCATACGATTTGATTGGGGTGCCGGATATCGACTTGGAGAATGTAGCTCATGTGGCTAGTTTCGAGTTCACAATTCCTGCACTCGAGACAGCTACGAGCGTTATTTTTGGGGAGATACCTGCTCAGGGGAATGTGCCAGTCACGATAACTTGATCTGGGGCAAATATTGATGACGATGTAATACACAGCATGAGCATTCAGATAACACCCCCTGCATTAAGGCCACGAGCTTCGGCAGTGTTGGTCGTTACTTATTGTGATCACCCCATACAAACCACCGTGTTTTGGTCAGAAGAAACTAATGGACCATCTGGAAGAAGATGCGTCAGATCGACGCGGCTCGGGCAGTAGCGTCGCGGCTTACGCGGTTGGTACAAGGGGGTCGCTTGTAGTTAATGGCAATACCAGAGTGACTGGATTAGTGATGATCGTTACGCTGTTATATTAAAAACACTGGTGAATCCCATTAGATTTTGTACCGGGGCTGAGGACTGACTGTGTAATGAATTGGCCATTAGCAGTGAGGGTGCCGCTGTTCACAGCGCTCAAGGTCGCTGCTGAACCTTGGGTGAGGGGTACATTGGTAAACACACCCGAACTGGCGGTGCCATTGGTAGGTACTTGAAGCGCAGGGTCAAACGTTTTGTTTATCGTGAATATTGTCGTGGTGCCGCTCACGGCCGTCAGAGTAACGCTGTCGATCGTGACTGTTTCAAGAATAGATAGCAGAGATAATACAGGGGCGACTGCAAGACCCATGCCATGCCATGAGACGACAATAGGGCACGTCGGAATGATTCACGTACCATTGAAATCGACGCGACTGGATGCGTTATGAAAGCCTGAGCATAAGCAGTAGGTACAAGATCACAAAGCGACATCACCTTAATTGATTATTTAACAAAGACGCTGCCTGAAGCGGATTTAATGTAACCACTCCAGGGACATATTTTGTTCCACTTACGGTGAAGTGAGCACTGATGTTGCTAACGCGAAGGTTGAAGAGTAATCCTGGTAGCTGCCTAGCCTGAATTGGGCTCCCAGCTACCTGAAGCAAGTGTACGAAGAGAATGACCAGCAGGGCAAGCAAATCCATGAGCGTCAGGATGCGAAGATAGGACGATGAACGGGTGAATCTTCTTAGATCTTATACTTCTGACCGGTGGCTGATATATGTAGCTGACATCCTATCGCCGAAGACGGGTCGTGAAAGGGTCTGGGAAATCCAGGGGAATCCGTCCGTAGCGAATGCCATGGGACTGCAAATGCATTCGAGGCTCGGATAATTGCACAAGGGACATCGTGAGTTCGGCGAAGGTGGAGGTGATCCAGGTCTCAGGCCAGATTCTTGTTCAGCGCAATAAGTACGTAGCTGATTATCAACGCCTTGACATTGCTCTTCGAAAGGATTCAGTCAAGGCACGCAAGAACCATTCTACAGAAGTACACTCTCAAGCGATCGATTGATCGTAGTGCGAATCTACCTATATTAGGCTCCATCTGTTAAAGTGGGGATGAGTCGTTGAACAGACGATGGAAGCAAGTCCCTACGTGGCATCGACGCTGAACTGGGTGAGTGGCAAGAATAGAGGTAAAACCAATGGTTGGGTGATTATCGTCACTCTGCAACTCACTAAGCCCGCTGAACACGATCTGATTTACAAGAGCCACTCACTGCATGCTGACACCAGCACTGAAGATATCCATGGTTTTGCTGGGAAAGGCATTGAGGAGCGTCGGGAGAGCACCTTGGGTGAGGGATACCCCGCTGATGGTGCCAGAGTTGACAGTACCAGTCAGAGGCACGGCGAGCGGTGTGTCAAAGCCATGCGTGAAGGAGATATACTCTGTTCCAGAGATGCCAGCAGAGAGTGTAATGTTCGTAATGCTGATACCGACAAGAAGAGACAAATTTGGGATGATTGGGGCGACTAGAGGGTGTTTCAGTCATGACATTCCTCCGCAAGAAATCTAACCAACTATCAAAGTCGACGCTGTTAAGAGTGTGTGAATCAGATGAACTTAGGGCAGCGTGCTATCACCTACTGTGCGGTATTGGTGAGTAGACTTAGGAGCTAGAGGAGGGTTGAGCACGCTATAGCGAGTAGTTTGACTGTCAACTAGACTCACGTCGAAGTGTGCATTGAGCTGTGTGAAATTCAAGTTGACAAGACCAGTGGGAATAAGCTGCCTGCTTTCGACGATTCGTTCCAGCGGGGCACCCGAAACGAGGGACAAAAAGCCCAGGAAGGCGGCCGAAACTTGTGCAAATCGCATCTTTGCAATGTAGCTTGTCGTGAAAGTTGTTGTCTGAATGATGCCGTCCTTTTAACCACTAAAACACGCCGACGACTCCCGCGGTGGATGTCGAATGGACAAGGTGACGGCGGAAATTCCATCCGTGAGGGGAAAATGTTCTCTCCCAGCCTGTCCATCCCTGTGGCTAGTCTAGACCTGTCTATGAACCCGACGGTATGGGATTTTCCGTGCTATGCATCTAATCAGAAGTCGCTGCGGTCTGACGTGGGCCGACGCCGTCTAAGAGAGTGCTGAATGTGGTCAAATTGCAAGTGTTACGGCAATCGGAGCATGGGGGTGAAGAAAGATTGTGAAAAGAACGCCGTCCTGAACTTATTCATCCATGCGGGTTCCGTGAATGATAGCACCCGGTACATGCACGGCAGGGAAGCTAAAGTAGAGCACTATGCAGACCGAGCCCTGGTTAGGCTGGTGTTAATTGAGAGGGGGGTTACGTACAGTACAGACTTATGCTTTAATCATAAACCGAGAGCAGAACAGGACCGTTCGAACATCCTT
Source organism: Pleurotus sapidus (assembly GCA_026743855.1). NCBI lineage: Eukaryota > Fungi > Basidiomycota > Agaricomycetes > Agaricales > Pleurotaceae > Pleurotus > Pleurotus sapidus. Next base: position 181,263 of record JANBWZ010000034.1, on the reverse strand, counting down.
GGATTTGAGATCCGAATCTCCAGAAACATTCGACATTTGCTCAAACGTGACGCTCGCTTCTTGCCAAGGTCGCCACACGAGCACTTCCCGACCTTCGGTAAATCGTGTAGCCGTTCGGATCCCAAGATCGGCAGTGTAAGCAAGCGGAGGCTGAACGAAGGAGAAGAGGACCATAGAGGGTGTCTCGGTACGTTTAGATGGACCGAGAAAGAAAGGTGTACTGTGAAGTAGTTGCATACTGTCACGCGCCACTTCTCGGTTCAGCCGTGTGCACTCAGCCAATCCACAGTATGTCGTCAGGTGGGGAGAAGGGGCATGGATGATGCGGGTTATTTTCAGACGTAAGTCAGGTACAAGCGAGGTCGGCGATGATCGATAAAGGATTTCAGTCTCCTTTTGCCAAAGTGAGATAGACGTATGCGCTTGAGAGAAGAGTTGACTAGCTCGCTCTGCAAGACCGCCACGTGTAAACTTTGGACCGCCTTTGCCTCGTTTCTCGGGGCTGAGATTCACACCGCGGGTTGCCTCATCTTCTGCAGCTGCAGCTCCTGACTTCTTCGCGAATGTGTATTTGTTATCCTGTAGAAACAAAGAGAGTAGTTCGGCAGGTCCATCAGAGCTAGTAGGATCGGTAGCCAAAGCCATCCTCGTGGTATTGATAGTACGAAGGCGTTTAGGCGTAGTCGGTGGTGACGCCTCGGGAGCAGGTAACGGAGGAGGGGCCGGTAGCTTGCGTGACAGCGGTTTCTTGGAAACTGGAGCTATTGAACTTTCCAAAGATAGGTTCGGTGCAGTTATCAATGTCGTCATTTGGACCTTCTTTCGCGAGCCATCCGGTGCCTGAGGTTTCGGTAGTCCACGAAGGGTTGTCGGGTGCAGGTTACGCTTTCTTGATTCCTGGTCTGCTTCGGTTTCACGGGTCTTTGGTCCAGGGGGTTTGCTGGTCACCGAGGACGACTGGAAACGCATTGGATCGTTCACAGTGAGTGTAGAGTCCGAGGGTTGGTCTCGAGAGGCTGTCATAGGTAGGCCTCGTGTTGCGGTAGATACTGCCTTCACGTCGTCAAAAGCAAACGGGTGGTCGACGCGGCGCAATTTGCGTTGCCCAGATGTTGGCCCAGATGAGGTCGAGGGTCCAGAATGAGCTTCACCAAAGGCAGAAGTAAAGTCCTGGATTTTGGGCAGTGATTGTGGCGCCGGTCTTGCTCTACGTTTGACCGATTTAGAGAATCCATCTGGTGGGGCCATAACCCGTTGTCGCTTGGCGACACGTCCACCCTGAAAAGTAGGTGAAACCAGTCAGAATTCCATTGAGCACAGATAAAAAGGTGCCTCACTTCTTCTGTCATTAGAAAGACGCTCTGGTGATGATGGTTAAGGTCTACGGAGGTGTGCGTTCAGGTGTGTGTGTGTGTGTGACTCATTGCACGTGATCGTGACCCGTGGGTGCGGTGGTCTTAGGCTGTGGACCAACCTCTATATCGTTTGCTCCCTTAAACTTCAAACGATCCCGAAGACAGGAAGCGTTGTTCACTATGGAACGGAACCAACTCTTCAGGCAAATCTTCTGACATGTGTACTCACATGAGTCGTGCCTTACGGCTTTCGTGATCCACTCGGATAATGTTGCTTCTAAAGGATTCTAGCCTCTGGGACCTGAAGTCGCTCTGAACCCGGCACGTCAAACCCACGATGTCCCTTGTACACCCTCATCGATGGTCTCGGTGGCATCTACAGTCTCATGCCATCACATCCCCCGGGCGAACTTCCCAGACGCTTGTCCCAGTGACCGTTACATAGAATGTCAACGGCATACTATCTGCTAAATGTATAAGAACTTTGGTTTGGTCGCTCGTCTCGGCCCCACGCGAATCTACCATGCTCTTTATGGATCTTACTGCTATCTTGGCCGTTGTCTTTCTTCACGTCCTTCAAGCGGCAGGCGATGGACTTCGGTCGAGGCAACTCCCAGGATTACTTCTGAATCTACACGTCACTAACACCAATACTCATTTTACGGTATGTGCCCAACATCGTCTGCGTGTCGTGCTGAACAACCTTTACCACAGGGGGCGTCTTTCCTGAATAACCAAATCAGGTAACTACCGTTCTCCATCTTTCCAGGATTTAGGATTGATACACAATATAATGATCCGCCAGTAACTTCAATTTCGATGGTGCGTCGAAACTCTTCAAGGGCCTAACCTTGCCTCAACTCTTACCTGCTAGTTTCGCCTTCAACATCCGATTTGCCCAATGTCCACATCACCGGAGTCACTATCGGCGGTGTAGACCTTTCGGCCGCTAGCGGCTCCACCGAAATCTTCGCTCTGCACAAAACATTCAGCCCCGAGTTAGCAGTGCCGCTCAGTGGCAGTGGCGTCGTCAACTCCGGGGCCATCACGAACGTCCCTCTCACGCAGGGCTCTGCCGCTACTCTGGAGTTCGTCGACGACGGTGTGCTCGATGTCGACGCCGTTTTCGATGCACGGTGAGTTGTCTTTGGCATGGATCGTGTCTTCGACTGATGGTGAACATAGAGTGACCCTTGTCACGGACGGGCCTGCGACACTGCCCTTGCAAGTGAAAGAGGTGGCTGTGAATGTACCCGCTTCGTGAGTGTTCTCGTTTCAACCGTGAACCCAATTAACGCGCTTCTGTAGATGGACAATTAGCCTTTTGTGAAGGATGTAGATTCATTGTGCAAGTACTCTATATCAAGCTTTCCTATGTCTCTGTAGGCTCGTAAGGAAATGCCAACTTCAGACGATATCGACCCGTCTAATTCTTGTGAGTCGCGTGGGTTCTAGATACTTTGTGTGATGGCGACCATTGGAATTATGATACTCAGATAGCAAGCAGAGGGTCCAGGACAAAGTAATCGTTATAACTTCTAGCACAGGTTACATTTATAACACAATCTACTCTGCGTTTAAGCTGTCGTCACTCCACCTCAAGCAAAGCTAGAGCATTCGAAAGCCGGCCTCAATGGTATTAGTAAGTCTTCTCTTGTTGAGGAAGGAGCTGCACTCACCGGCGGGGTCACCGCCGATACAGATGTCCACATTCCGAAGACCGCCTTTGCCAATCTGTGAAGACCATCAATTAACAAAGCTGCCGTGGTTGAAAATGTCGAGGAGCTCACCGACCACGATCGACCGTGTCGCAGTTCAGACGACTGCACCCGATACACATCGCCTGGAACCCGGCTGGCTTAGGACACCGCGCTGAATACATGTGAGGGAATATCCGCTCGCAGGCGTCATCGACGGCGCGCGGCCAGCGGCGCAGCACATTCATCGATTCCCCGTACTCTGATGGCGCGCCAGGGACGGAACGCCCCACCGCCGCGGAAGTTCAACCGAAGCCCTTCGCCCGCCAGAGTCCCCGTAGGTCTTTGGCGAGTACACGCGGGAATCGGCGACGACTACGGAAGTGGGCCGCCCAAGGGTTGGAATCAGAGACTGGAGAGGTTCGCTGTATGTTTATACAACTCGTTCGTAGGAATCCCAGGAGATGCTAAGAAATCCCAGGACTCTACTGCGGGCAACTCGCCGTAAAGCTGCGCCTTGCATTATTTCCTGAGAGGTCGAGCGTGCTGAGGAGATGTGATGAGCAGGATATTGGGCAAGGCGGGTGGCAGATACTTACGAGATGGCGGTGGTCGAGGATGAAGGAATGTTTTGGGAGGATCCGCCCTTATATACGGATGCCCTGTTTGGTGCCAAAGCTGTTGACAACATAGACCGCCGTCTCGTTATGGATTCCGCCGCTGTTTGGTCCTGCTTGGACGACCGCTTGCATCCCAGTTGATGCTCCGTCTGCCGATACAGTTCCAAGTTCCATTCGCTTTTCATGGTGGCATCATGGAAAGTTCTGAATCTGAGACGGTCTAGTTTGGCCTCTCAACAGGTTCATATTTATGGAGAGTTACGGGACACAGCAGTGTGATCGTGACCTCTTGATTCTAGGGCAATGAACTTCGCTCCTGCAGCACGGGTCATTTTCGATTTCAGGCTTGGTACATGGTTCGTGTATATGACGCCACTGAATACATTCTCTGTGACCATTTCAAGGATGCATCATAGATACCAATAGCATAGGTAACTTGGGGGAATAAGAACAAAGTTTTTGGAATAAACCGTACTCTCCTGCCTGCCGGGATGTCAGAGTCCAAAGGTGGACGTGCTCTCAAAGCCCGAGGAGTCATCGATGATATGTTCAAGACAAACAGAGCTGGAAGAGGGCTTTCTGGCCATCTGAGTTGCAATCCTGGAGGGTGAAGGGAGCGGTACTACGTCTCTTCCGTCTTAGCAATCCTGCGGGCGCTTCTTGAAACTGTTGGTGGGTAGGCGTTGAATATGATCACTTGCTTGACTTCTTCGAGTAGTACACTGATCAATGGGATTCTGATGACATAATTCGGACTGCAATGGACCAAGACAGAGGGAGACATGCATGTCATTGAGTATATTAATCTAGCGAAGAGAACAAGATATGCGGTCACAGGACTTTGAATTGAAGCAAGACATAAATCCAGAGTTTCCTCCAAGCCGTAGAACCACCCTGGACAGAGGGAGGCCAGCAAGCAATCGAACGACAAGTTTTCGAGATCGCGTTTCTGTTAATGACTTGACCACCCCAGGCCAAGAGTCCAGGAGGGTGATTTCCGTGCCCTGGGTCGCGTCGAAGAGACATACAGCCTCGCCTAGGATAAAAGCAACAAAGGCGACCAACGTAGTAAATTGGTACTCGTCGCCTTGACAAATTGCCATAATGGCGGCGCGGATTCCGTCCCTTAGCGGGGCGATCATACTGACTGCGCGCGAGGTAGCTGTGGTGAGGCTTCCCTCCTGCATCTGCACTCTCCTCCTTCAGAAACATAGACAAACATACCTTACTGTGTCGGCCCGTTCGCACCCCGCCCCAGCGTATAAGAAGGCGGATCGCGCGTTAACTTGTGCTCCGTCTCTTTCTTCCTCCCCCCATCTAGCTTTCTAATTTTTCTAGGGGTAAGTTTGCTTGAATTGTCCGCTCGCTCGTACTCACCCGCCCATCTCTAGCGAGACGGAGGTGCGATGGCGCATCGCTATACAATACGCACCAGGGCTGCAGATGACTCGTCGTTTGAGCTTGCGTCTCTGTCGTCGTGTCGCATGTGCTGCCCATGAGCCTGGGGTAGCTGTGACGGACCCTTAAGCGTTTCCTCTCGCGGCGAGCTCAGCTACTTTGGGGTTATGGGTGAGTGAAGACGGCGGCGGTGCGCTTGCTTGGGCGGTCGAACATTTGTGGCGTTGGGCGTGTTGAGTACCATGCGTGGCTGTCCGGAGACCAGTGAAGTTTATGCAGTCGAGCTGCTGTAGAGGGTGTCAAGAGGGCAAACGCTTCGCACTCGCCAAGAATCTGTGTACTCTCGTCGCTGTTCCGAGGCCAGCAGGGCGGAGGTGATGTGCATGAGCCAAGATGCAATCGCCTGAGAGGTCGTGTTTTGATCCTCGGCGGTACGTATGACTCTCACGTCGACGAGAAAAGACTTACTAACCGACTCGCGACAGAATGCCCGCTCTCGTTTTTGTGAACTCGCCTAGGCGGTACATAGGTCTACTATCTCGACAAGGAAAGACTTACTAACCAACTCGCGGACCGAACTGTCAGCTGCTTTTTCCCGAAATGACCTAGGCGGTACGTCAGTTTTTTTGTGTCAATCGATTTCGTTGCTTGCGTACGAACCTTTGGCGGAGACGAATGTGGTAGTAGCTTACAGCATTACCGTATAAGAAACGCGTCGTATCTTACACTCCTTTGAACCCATGAGAGGAGATGAGAAATATACATCTTGATGACATCGCGTCATGCACAAACATGCCAACGCAAAGTCATGGATGTAATCGTGTTTTTTTCGAAGGCTTCTCGTAGTAGATGGCGTCTCCAGTCGCGTTCTATCGTTGCTTGATCATTGTGGCTATTACCTGCCTTCCGTTTGGTATCAGCTTTGTGTTCGGGAGCATGCCGCCTCGTTCTTATCCGGGTTTGTTGACACGATGAGAATTACTGCACCATTGTTGGAAAAAAGGTTTGATCAGCTGAAATAGTTGTCTCGTCGACGTTCCATTTGCTCTGCGGTTGTCGCCGTATGTTTGCCCCAAAAGTAAGTCCCGGTGGCGGGTATTGGAATAATTTAGTAAGTTAAACATGATTACGCGGTTCTGGATGAAACGGGATCCACTTTTCGAGGACGATGAGGATCTGGAGTGCCAAAGAGTGGTGCCGCGTAACGCGTGACGGTGTGACCTAGTTTCAATTTCTGTTGGTGAGCTCGCCGCCGAAGGCTTGAGAGAGTCTGAGAGCTTGAGGTTCCGCGTCGTTATTCTCAATGCTCGAATCCAAGTCGTCTGCTCGGGAAGAGTCAAGGCCAGCGACTAGTAAATTCTGGCTTATCGGCCTCATTTGCGCCGCCTTGCTCAACTTCTCGACCTGGCGCAATCACCGATACGCACTATGTTCTGAAGAGGGCTCGATTTATACCGTCGCGCAGGACAGGCCAACCGTGCAATGTTTGGTGGTGAAGGGCTCAGTCATTGAGTCCACTGGTTCACTCAGTTCCGTCAAGCTCTTCTTGTCTCCGATTGCCTCTGAACTACTACTTTCGCAGGCGAGATCGAGACTCAAACGAATTCCCCTTTGCGTGCTATGGTTGCCTATCTACCATGGACCCCATGGTACCTGAAAGTCGTGAAGCTAAAGGCTGGCTTGGCCGTCGTACCTGGAATGGCTGGTAAGTTGCCAGTTAATCAGACAACGGTCCACATGGAGCGCAAGTACAGATGCTCACGCTCACATACTCGAGTACGGGTTCAAAATGGAGCTCCAACTGGACGGCTCCCCGTCGACGCAAGGTGTGCACTCCGGACGGTGTCGTTTGGGTCACAAAGTTGACTGACACCGCAAGACGTCGTGGCTCGGATTCAAAAGTATATTCAATCTCGACCGGATGTCCACCAAAATACCTCGACGTGGATACAGGGAATGGGGTGGGACCAAACTAGATGGCCGGGGGCACAGTTTCCGACCTCAGTACATGCCTGCTCCCCGACGTTAAGCTAAGCTAACATCCTGGTTGCAGGATGACCTTTCGGATCCGTTGCTAGAAGGCCGTCCAATAGCGCTTCGTCGGGTAGATGGCCACGCCCTCTGGGTTTCCTCTCGAGTCTTAGAAATGATGGGCGAGCTCCCGTTGGAAGTCGACGGGGGGCTGATCATAAGGGATGCAATCGGCAAACCGACAGGTGTGCATCCCGCGATGTGTTCGAGCTACGAGTAACGGGCTGCCTTTCAGGTATTTTCGTTGACAATGCCATGACTCTTGTTCCCATCCCTCCCTGGTCGGAGAAGGATATGGATAACTATTTTAAGACATCTATGGCGGACGCCCTGGCTCACGGACTCACCTCCATTCATGACGCAGACTCGCAACCAGAGGCTATCGCGTACTTCAAGAAGTATGTGTCTCTCACTACAGCTTTGGCAGAATAATCTGTATTGTCTAGGCAATCTGAAGCCGGCAATTTACCTGTAAGTGACCAGCTACCACGTTGCATCGCTAACGAGTCCTGTGACCACAGATCCGGGCGTATCTCATGGGGAATGTGCTGTCGGATGAATACTGGGGCGCACAGATACCTCGGCTGATCAATCATGGTGTTCACGGTCGACTGAATGTACGCGCCATCAAACTGTTCACGGACGGCAGGTCACTTTTCTCCTCATGCGGGCGTGTCTCACACTGTTTCCTCAGGAGCCCTTGGGTCATGGGGTGCCGCACTGCTCGAGCCGTACTCCGACAACCCCTCAACCAGCGGTCTCATGCGCAGTTCCAAGAGTGCTCTGGGCAAGCTGGTCCGCCAGTTCTACGAAGACGGATTCCAAGTGGTAAGCGCGCCGCCCCGTCATCCACCACACCCCATTTCACCGCCCACAGAACATCCACTGCATCGGCGATCGGGCGAACAACGCCGTTTTGGATATTTTCGAAGATATCATTACGGGGTCCGATGATCCAGCGAATGTCACGGCGACGTGGCGTCCGCGCATCGAGCATGCGCAGATCATGACTTTGGGAGATTTGGAGCGCATCGGGAGACTTGGAGGTGGGTGCGAGGGTGTCTTCGGGGCACTTGGGCTGATCGTATTTGAGACAGTAATTGCGAGTGTACAGCCTACGCATGCGTGAGTGGAGGCTTTGCAGAGACGGCGTGTGTGTTAGCTGAGCATTCTGGGCAGCACGAGCGACATGAGCTACGCGGAGACACGACTAGTGGGTGTCTTTCCCTTACTGTACGAGTCACCGCTCAAAAGAACACAGGGCCCTGAAAGGATCAAAGGAGCCTATGCCTACCAGACGCTCCTTCGGTAAGTCACCACTCAATGGTCGGCGCCGCACCTTACACATAATCTGCGAAGAAACTCGAGAATCGGCGTACTGCCTCTGGGCTCCGACTTCCCAGTCGAGGGCATAAACCCTCTTCTCGGATTTTACGCTGCAGTCTCCAGACTTTCCGTCGACGGAACGTCTCCCCACGGCGTGGGTGGCTGGTGAGCCTTGACACGCGATTGACACCATGATCGTCGCCGAGCGCGCTTCTTACCTCTAGGTTCCCAAGCGAGCGCCTAACTCGAGCGCAGGCGTTGAAGGGGATGACGCTCGATGCAGCGTACGCTGCGTTCGCGGAAGACGAAAGGGGGTCGCTAGAGGTGGGGAAGAAGGCGGATTTTGTGGTTCTAGATATGGATATCATGAAGGTGCCGGCCGACGAGATTCTGAGGACCAAGGTCCTGGCGACGGTTATTGACGGCCAGGTGGCGTACGGAGCACTTTGAGTCTCTAGCTAATTACTTGGTGATGTACCATACGTTTTCCGTCGATTGAAATGATTTAGAAAGATTAATTAGCTAGTCACTGTTCAAGTCGGGTGGTTGGCGTGAGTCCCCCCTCACAGCTCGCTGCGGTGATCTATTCTTAGCTACTTTCATGTCTTGGGCACTGAGCGAGTCACTTCGTCGCTTCGCCTTTCGAACAACATTCCTCGCTTACGTTGAACAGCTCACTGTTCTATTCACCACAGGAATGTATAAAAGGCGCATTTCTGACGATGAAGACCCACACCAACAGACATCGAATCCCCTACACAAACTCAAGCATGACCGCAACTATCATAACCACGACCGCGATGGCTACCACAAACATACCGGCGAAGTGCTTCTCTGTCTCTGTAGACAAGAACCGCTCTCCGGCCTACTGTCCATGGTGCGGGGTCGTTGGTGGTGGCCATTTGGCGAATTGTGAAGAACGTACGTAAACGATTAGGTGTTGATGATTGTACTAACAAGAATTCTCAGCTGCTCGTTGAAACGTTGACTGCAGTACTTCCCTGCTTCAACTCCGCCTCAGAGGCCTCATAACTCTTTCATAATTTTGTATTGAATATTGCCTGCCAGCGGCAAGGCTTTGTAACCTACCAATGTCATGCTTCAAATAATCCGCGTTTATGCCTAACTGTGGGAGCTCCAGCACCATAACTCGACTGGTGAACTGATGCCGAGTGGGTGCTATCCGGCTCTTGTATGTTCGTGAGTTCGTGAGCCTATAGGAACGTGCGTTTGGAAACGGGCGCTAGTATTTGACAGTCTCTCATCCAACTCCCATGCCGAGGTTTCATCGTCCCTGGTAGACCGATACGACCATGAACCCACCGCAAGCTTTACACCAGAGGATATATATCCTGGAACCAATCTCAAGTGTAGATGTTTCACAAGACTCATTCACTGATAATGACTCGGACTTAGGGTGCCCAAAGGCACGTACTCTTATGACGGCAATGGGGCATACCATCACGTCTCGTGGATTCTTCTTGTACTAGCAGCCAAATGCAGGTGCGCTTCTCGAGCCCTGTAACTCCGGAAGCAAAAAATACAGGGACCACGAGCATCGCCGTGGCATGTATTCATGATTAATCAACCAGAGCCATTTGTGCGATGGTTCTCTGGCTCTCCGCTCCAGACCGCCAAGAGCCATTTAAATTGCGAGAGAGCGTAAGCAACCGACCCAGTACTGCACGATGCCCTCCATTTTCCATAGATTGTTAACTGGCTTCCTTGTTGTCTTATTGTTCGCCTCCGCCGTTCTTGCTACAGACGTGGCGAAAGGACCCTCGAAGCGATGCCGCGAGGTTATCGTTAGAAAAGAATGGTTTGCTCCCTCATAATTGTGCACATGATGATTGCTGACTCTCCATATCGAAATCTAGGCGGACTCTCAGCCCACAAAACAAGGCTCACTACATTGGCGCCGTCAAATGTTTGCAGGCTCTCCCAGCACAAACCAGTTTCACAGGCGTCAGAACCCGGTTCGACGATTTCCAAGCTTTGCATGTGTCCCTCATGCCGGAAATACATCTTGTGGTGCGTTTGGATGGAGCTTTGGGGCTTAAGGTTTGGCGTCAAAACTGATAAAACTGGCGTAGGGCCAATTCCTTCCGTGGCATCGTCGAATGCTCCAAGTATACGAAAAAGCACTCCGTGAAGAGTGCGGTTATACTGGAGCACAACCGTAAGTATTGTTTGATTGTTTTGCATGCCCAGTTGATCTTTCGGTTGAACAGATATTGGGATTGGACGAAAGATGTAGACGGTGCATCCATGTGAGGACAATTTTAATAATAAAGTTACCCCTTGAAGCGAAGCACTGACACCGCTTTTGTAAACAGCGTCGCAGCGTCGCCAATATTTGATCCCGTGTTCGGTTTCGGCGGCAACGGGATCGATATCCCTGGCTACGCAGGCCAGTTCGGCAATATGTCAGATATTCCAGGATGGACTGGTGGGGGATGCATCACCGATGGTCCCTTTGCATCGTACAATCTATCCATCGGCCCTGGAACACTTGTCACTAACCATTGCCTGACACGCTCCTTCAACACGTTCGCCGTGGCTTTCATTCGTTCTTCCCAAGTCGCCAACACAACTAAACAACCGAATTTCGAACGGTTCCGTATCGAGCTGGAGGGGACTCCGGTGACCCCAACCTTCAAAGTTCATGACGCAGGTCATCTATCTGTCGGCGGAGAGATGAATGATAGGTGGTCCAGCCCCGGCGGTACGTTCCCTTTTCCTTCCTTGCTGTATACCGCTGACCCTGAATCAACAGACCCTGTCTTCTACCTCCACCATTCCAACCTCGACAGGATTTGGTGGGAGTGGCAGTCAATGGATCTCAAAAGGCGGCTGACAGATATCTCCGGACGGACGAGCATCGACCCTCCGGTCGTAAATGTTACGCTGGACTTCAAGCTTAAAATGGGCGTACTTGCAGACCTGATTCCAATCCGCGAGGTTATGGACGTGAGGGCTAGCCCTATGTGCTACATTTATGCCTAACTCTCTGGTTTCGAAGACGTAGAGTAGTACACCCACGATATCTAGACCCTATGTTCTGTGATGCTAATAGAACCTCCGTCCGATTGCAACTGAAGAAGGCAGATGACCAGCCGCCTGAGGGATTGTAGCCGTAGGAGACAGCTACCGGTTCCTGAATCTTTCTGATATCTCTCGTCGTTTGCCAGCCTTTCTAATTTCGTTGTTTATTCAATAGACGGGCAAACTTGAATCATGGGACGTCCAATGCTCTCGCTTGCCTGGCTTTCATTCGTACATTCCGCGTTCCAACCTAGGCTTCCTTCGTGATTCCATGCTGGAATTCGCGATTCTTCTACCACACCCATTGGTCGTTTCTCCCATTCGTGACTCAGGACTTTAGAGCGCCACAGCATGGATTAATTACCTTGCTTGAAAAGCAAGGTCTCCCAAGGTTATTATTTTCCTTTTTTGGGTTGAATCTGTAACCCCTATCTTACAGCTGAATGTTCGACGTGTTGTGAACGACTGCATCGTCGTGACTGCTATTAAAGAGGGGATTCTCTATATCAGTACTATGGCTTAGATCTGAGAGAGTTCGAAGTCTATCCGGCTTGTGCGTCGTTCGATTTTAATTAAACATGTTTGTGGGGCCCCTTTTCTGACCTTGGACGCCCAGAACCTGTTGAGCGCCTCTCCTTCTTCCTTCATCGCTGACGCTCTCCGCCATCGCTATGTCCGCCTCGCTTCGATCCAGGCATCCACTGACCGTGTCTCGCATCGACTTATGCTGTGAGCCTCGTTTTTTATTGTCGGTAACTAATGATGACAGAAATACATTGGATTCAGGAATATGAACAGAGTCGGCAGGTCTAGCACGCTTTCTCTATCTACCAGCGCAAATGAATCTGTTTCTGGCACCCCAAATGCTCCGCCGATACCACCCTCCCCTGATACATAGGGACTTGGCGTCATCAGAGGGGGAGGACCATCACTGTCATCCGAGAACTCGTCCTCTACGCTTACACTAACGCGCCGATGAGCACCACGTACGGATCGATGCAGCCAGGCATGCAATCTGCTCACTGCTTCTCGCAAGACCTTGCTTTGGATTTGTCCCGTCACAGCTAGAAGCTCGGTCGTGACGCCGGACATGGTGAACCAGACGGTGCCGTGCGCCTCGGCGAGCTGGAACTCGTTTCCCCATATCGGAATGACTCTCGCATCGACCTCCATTGCTAACAGTAGGACCTACTTTAGTTCCTTCTTGACAGACGCGTCTGGGTGATGCTCACAAGTCACGATCTGTGGATCTTCGCGAATAATTGAACACCAATGCCACATAAGTAGATTCTGAAGGCCCTGCTTCTTTGCCTCCCTTCCGTGATCAGAATGTAGTCTGTCTCGAGTTCGTCTTCTCCGTCGTCTGCACATGATTAACATCTAGGCTCCCGCATGCGCTGATGAGCGCTCACCTAGGCGAGGATTTACAGGCATTTTGTTGGAACGAGAATGTATCATTCGTTCTCGTCGTGTCTCACCTTTTTCATCATTTTGTTTCTCTCGAGAATCTCGGACAATGCCCTGCTTCACCCTTCACCCCGCAGTCACGTCATCGCGCAGTCCAGCTCACTTTAACGACGCCTTGTATCTTTACGTTCACTTGTATTTCATGACATGTACTATACAAATGACCCCGACAAATACACAAACATCTACAAGCAAGGTCCCGCCATCGCAGGATGCGATCCTTGATTGGATTGGCAGTAGAGCCAGAACTGCGAGGATACATATACAGGGGGGCATAGGGGCCTTATTTTTTTATTTGTTCAATTTGAATCGTTGGGTTTCTATGCTCTCCCATCGCGGCTGCGCAATCCTTCGTTTAGTGGCCTTGATTCAGCCACGGCCGGGTACACGCTGACTTGTCACAGCATCAGGATTTGGGAAGTCCAACGTTCAATGTTCAACCCCCAAGGCTCTGTGATTGTGATCATGTCACAAGCTGTACGGCGTGCAATTAAAGACCGACTCATGCACTCATGTCCTTGCCCATATGACATTGTCTCTGGCATAGAAATCATGCCCGGCATCTAACAAGTCGACATTGGTTGCAAGGGCGCCACAGCGTGACTTGTTCACAGGGGAGCCTGTGTAACTGTCAACACAATCCGTATATACTCTTGGGACAGAAGGCTCGACAGGTTGGTGGACGAGGGATGCGTCGTCGCTGAATGACGGTCATCATAAGTGCAAGGACGGACTTGGTGTAGCGATGACGTACATTTTGTTCAGGACGACGAAAAGTGCGTACAGAAGTCGAGCAAGCCTTGATGGGCGCCGCCTGCTTTTGTCTGTGTACATGAAGCAGATGTCCGTTAGCGGCTCGATCACGGCATTAACGCCGTCGTGGAATGCACCGGCCACAAACAAAGTAGCACCTCCTCTGAGCCCAACACGGTTGTTAAACAGGGCAGCCGTAACTGGACAGATCGCCAAACGTATCCCACACGCCAACCAGGAACACTGGCGCCCCTTTGACGTAACTCTCAGCCTTTCGAAACATATCAAAGTCGCGCGAAAGCTGCATGTAAACGTCACCATCGGTTCCGCTTTCCTTTTTATCCTCACGCAAAATGACGATCCTACCACCCCGACTGAACACACGATCGACAAACACACTAGTGGCTTCGGCATCCGGCGCGACGCGATGTTGCCTACCCCAATGGTCAAACAGAGGCTGAACAATCTCGTCGAACGCATTCGATCTAGCGCCTTCATCTTCGTACGGGTCGCTCATCTCGCTACACAACCGAGTGGCGACATGGAAAGCCAGATCAGCTGCGTGGCACTGATCACTTGGCAACGGCGAGTCGATTAAATTTCCGAACTCTCGGAAAACGTGATGGATCGTGGAGAGGGGAAGTCCACAGTGTGAAGCAGGCCTCGTACAAAGCAGGGTAGGGTTCTTGGGCTGGTGTTCTGGCCACGTTGTTGCATAATCGGAGGGAGGAGGAAGGTTGCTGTAAATCTTGCGAATGAGAAAGCAGAAGTCTGTCCAATGTGTGCGACACTGGGAGATAAAGAGGCCTGCAAGACCGTGAGGGCAGAACAACACTCATAGCAAATGAGGATTACTTAGCTCTGAGGTAGCATCGATATCAGGAGTCTCCGGAAGGCGCGAAAAATACGCCGCAATATTGACTGCTGGTGCGTTGGGAGTGTCTTTAAAAGTCTGGGCCATGAGCTTCATGCGCACAAGGCTCCCCTATGGGTGTCCTTATTGGACAAAAATAAAATTGATTCTCAGACGCGAGCAACGCTGATCTCGGCCCGTGTCACGGCTCCTAATCCGATTCTCAAGTCATGATAACGACCCTGTCAGTTCGAAATCAATGTGGAAAATAGTATTCCACTTTAGGACTCTATTCACAATGAGACTTAGGATATCTACCGCTCAGAATGAAATCAAACCTGTCTTAGGGTCAGTTATCGATCTCAACTTCAACAACATCAATCTCGTCCTCCTCACACGTGTTCTCACTTTTCCAATGTGAATGTTATGAGCGCAACACTTGTACTCAAAATCTCAAACCTAGATCGTAGCTTAAGTCAATTCAAATCCAAGTTTTGAAATGACATTCTCATCTTGACATAGTGACATTTTGAATTACCACATGATGCTTGATTTCAACTTGTTATTTCTTTGGCACCATTTGTTCCCGATTGTTGAATAACAGTGCAGGCGAAAATTGCCCAGTTGTTCGCCTCAATCATTCACCACCATGCCCCTTCCCTGCTCGGAGTGTCCCTCTGTCTGTGGTGACTACTGCCCTTTGCAAAGCAACATGGACTGTCTATGCGGTCATCCTCAAGCTCTTCACCGTGTTGCCATGATCTCACTTCCTCCAAAAGGAGGTTTGGCTCGTACAGGATGCCCAGGCTTTATCATGGTCAAATGACGTGTCTCCTCCAATCTCAACTACTTACCTCTCCTTTACCAGCCTATTGACTGCACACCGAGGTCACTCTGCAGCCGTCCAACATGTCAATTGCCGTACTTGGCTCATGAGAATTTGTCAAACACCGCGTACTTCCACTTTTGGCCCCTATAAAACTACCTCACTCATATCAGTTACAGCACGTCCTCAAATACCCTGCCTGACCCTTTGCTAGTGTCTCATCAACAACACCCCATTGCCAGTCTTCCTGCTAAGCCATGGGATAATCCTTTGAGCGTGGTTCAAACCAGGACTACAGCTCAAGGACGTGCCATTGCCATTGAACGCCACAAGCCTGCAACTCAGTCTGCCTTCTCATTCAAGGGATCCAAGGCTGATCGCACCGCTAGGCAACCGTTTCCTATGGCAGAGTCATCAAAGAAGAAGAAACGTGGTGGCCCTGAAGAGTCGACGATCTTCACAGTCTTTTTTGTTCCAGTTTCGCCTGTCCGTCCATCCTTCTTATGTTTTACATTATCTGATGTTTGTATTATTATAGGCATCTCGTAACATCACCTCTGACGATGTGTCAATCAACATGCCCCGACTTTATGCTCTCAAAAGCCACCAATTTTCATCCGACCTTGATGGTTTCCAGCTATGCTGGCATTTCAGCGCAAGCAACTCTGCTGGCGCTCAACAAGTCTACGATGCCTTTGTGAGCTTCATCTCTGATCGTCTCAAGGAGGCAGATGTTTGTCTTCCCCCATCTGGCGAAGAAACTCCCGTAGCAATAGTGCCATGGGTCGTGATGAAGCCAGGGGCTATATCTGCTGCGCAGGTTGAGTTCGGCACTATTCTCTCATGGTTCATCCAAGCAGACCAGCCGACTTGGTGGACGGTCTCCAACATGAAGAAACTATTTAGCAGATGTCAGGGACTATTCGGTGAAGAGCCAGTCATTATGCTTGGTACGCTTTTACTTCATTGGAGGGCTTGTCTTACCCCTTTCTTTGTAGCACCACAACATGGCCTTGCCACCATTGGGGGTCATATTTGTAGCGCTGTACACTTTGGATATAAATACCGATATGCGCCATCTTCTGAAGATGAAGCCCCTCCAGACCATTTCGAGGCCTGCCAGAAATATGAGAAGACAAGAAAGGGCAAGGAAATCGCAATCAGATCACCATCACCGTTTGGAACCATTGTGCCGCCTCAGCGACTGATCGAGGTTGACTCATCAGACGAGGAAGATACGGATCTTCTCCAAGCAATTGAAGCTTCAAGACTTGCTTATGCTGTAACCTAGCCCGTTTCCTCACTTGCGCTTACTGATGTCCATCATCTCACAGACTGATCCAAGCAATACTGCTTACTCTGCCGGTCAGAGCAGCGCGGGGCAAGTGACTCTTCAGGAGCTCTCAAACCAGGCCATCACCTCCGAAGCAAATGTAGGCTCTAGCATCTTGGCATTTCCTCTCACATTGCTTATTGTCTATTCCAGGCTCGTCGCCGTCAACGATCTGAATCTATGGATAACATTGACTCTACTGTGAGTAACCATGGTTGTATCAGCGCTCGTTCTAAGTTGAAAGACATATACAGAATGACACTCGCCATGGTCGAAGGCGGCTCGACTCAAACTTGCCCGATAGCTACAAGTCACAGGTAAGCCATATTCTGACTTCACCTAGCTATTTTTTCAAACTGATATTCTCGTAGATCATGAGCATCAAGACCGGCAGTGCTTTGGGACTATTCATCAGTGATACCCTCAGCTCCGTTCTGGGAGTGTCTCGGCCTATTATTGGGCCTATGGGAGTCGCTTCATCAACGGCGGACTCTACTGCTAGAGCCTTGCTTCATTATTTGGCAAAGTTATATGGATCTACCTCAGCTAAAGACGTCTCAATGTTCGGCATCAATATCCAAGACGCTGGTACTGCTAGCAGTCTGGTCCACTCTATGACCGTCTACATGTGCGATATTGCTCCTCTTGAGCTGCTATACTCTACTCATAGTCCTTTATAACTCTAGCGGAGATGGACTTGGTGATGGTCCTCTCAGAGAGTGCCTTACCACCGCTGCTACGATCATGCTTACAGACTACAAACACTTCTGGACGGAGACTGAGAAAGGCACCCATGTTCTCCGCCTTAGCCATCCTTTTACACCCGATGACTACACATGGATCTCTGCATTTGGGAGCCTCATTCTCCTGTGGATCGTCCATATTCACCAGATCCCTCAGCCGATATCTCTGTCTCTCATTGAAGCTACTTTTCATGGCTTAGATTCTATTGACGACCCAGAATGGCTTGAAGACGTCAATAGCACGGTTGCTGATAGCCTCAGGCAGTGGCCCAGAGGTTCTCCAGTTACCGTAGATTGGTCTAATCCCTTCAACGCTGCCATCCTCACTCAGACTCTGGAGCGTGTAAATAAGAGTCCGTGGAAAGAGGGGAGAGGGAGGGGACGAGGGGAAAGGGAAATGGACAGGGGAATAGGGGAAAATAGGAGTGTCCCCTTACATCACCCCCCCTTCAAGCTCGCGGCGACCCGACGCGGAGATTCCTGCTTGCCACGCCATGTATTCACCAATCCCGAAACCCCAGAATGCTGCGAGAAGACGTCGAAGTACGACTGGACAGAACCCGGAGCCTTCCGACTACGCCAACGTTCCCAAGACTGGTCGAGTGCCGTAGGAGTCATCCGGAGTACACGGACTGCGTCGGGATGGCGATCATGGAAGTCCTTGACCTTCTGGGCAGCGTGTTGGAGGTTGCTCGCGGGTTCCCAGGAGTCGTGCTCAATGCCATAGCCTCGCCAACGTACCAGATACTTCAACACCCGACCGAAACGCCTGCTGTTCCGAACCTCCTCTACCTCGTGTTCCTCTTTGCCCTCTACAAGTTGCGGAGGCGGCGGGGCAACAGGGCGTCGACCCGGGATGGGGTCCGGAACGAAGGGAGAGAGTTTGACCACAGGGAAGACCGGATGGAGGCGGGATAAGCCCGGAGGGAGCTGGAGTCGGTATGCCGCCTTGCCAACCTTCCGGACCACCTTGTAAGGACCAAGGCGTGCATGTCCAAGCTTCCGGGAAGGTCGAGCAAGGTTGATGTCCGACGAATCTAGCCAAACCTTGTCACCCGGTTGGTACTCCGGAGCAGGAGTCCGACGTTGGTCGTAGTAACGCTTCATGTCGTCCTGAGCTTTGACCAAGGCGGACTGAGCTTCGTCGACAGCAGACTTCATCCGGTCGACGAACTCGTTTGCGGACTCCATGCGGGACGGCGGCTGGTGGGGCTCGAATCCAAGACGGGGGTGACGACCTGTATCCAGTAGGAACGGGGACTGCTGGGTAGAAGCGTGGACACGGTTGTTGTACGCGAACTCCGCCATAGGTAGAAGCCGAGCCCAATCGTTCTGGCGCTCTCCGACGAAGATCCGGAGGTAAGACTCGAGCTCTTGGTTAGTCCGCTCCGTCTGTCCGTCGGACTGAGGGTGGTACGCAGTGGAAGCAGCCAGCTTGATCCCAAGCATCCGGTAGACTTCCCGGGTGAACTCTGCAACAAACTGCGGCCCACGGTCGGAAACGACGGAGCGAGGGAGTCCGTGCAGCTTCCAGACGTTTTGCAGGTACAGGTTGGCGGAGCCGAGGGCGGACACTGTGGTGTGAGTCGGGATGAAGTGGGCGCGTTTGCTTACGGAGTCAACCACATTCATAACAGCGTTGAACCCGTCGGACTCCGGAAGCTCCACAATGAAGTCCACACTCAGGCGATCCCAGCGTTCGTCCGGAATGGGAAGCGGATGGAGCTCACCCATGGGCGGATGTCTTTGGGCTTTCGTCCGGAGGCAGAGATCGCAGTGTCGGGTGTAGGATCCGATGTAGCGGGACATGTTGGGCCACCAGTAGCTGCGTGAGACGAGTTCCAGAGTCTTCCACCTGCCTGCGTGTCCCGCGACCTTGGTATCGTGGTGCTGGGCTACAATGGTCCGACGCAAGTCTGGAACGTCCGGAACGTAGACCTTACCCCGGAACATCAGGAGTCCGTCCGATTGAGACCATTCCGCACTCCGAACTGTCCTGCGACTGCCCTGTGCCTTCTTCAACTCCTCCGCTGCCTTAGCCACTGCATCCTCGAACTTCGCGTTCCGCACTCCAGTCCGGATAGCCGTGAGGATATCCTTCTCCTCCCCTTCAAGAGTGACACCCGTGGCACGAACGGCAAAGTAGGACGGTTTAAGTAAAACCACATCCTTGTTATCATCCTTACCGTCCGAGTGGTCCGAGCGTCGCGAGAGAGCATCAGGCTTACCCATTGTGCGTCCGGGTCGATGCAGGAGTGTGAAATCAAAGCGGGAAAGGTAGAGGGACCAGCGGGCTTGGCGACGGTTGAGCTTCTGGGCCTTGATGAAGTACTCCAGGTTTTTGTGGTCAGTCCAGATCTCAAACGGAGTCTCCGCGCCTTCCAGGTAGTGCCGCCACTCTTCGAGAGCCCGGATGATCGAAAGCATCTCCTTGTCGTGTATTTCGTAGTTCCGCTCCGCAGGCTGTAGACTTTTAGAGTAGAATGCGACAGGGTGCCATTTACCATCATCCGGGTTGAGCTGAGAGAGGACCGCGCCTGTAGCGTAGTCCGACGAGTCCGCTTCGACGCGGTAAGGCCTGTCCTCCTTTGGAAACACTAGGACTGGTTCCGAAGTGATGAGTTCCTTGATCCGGAGGAAGGCGGACTGAGCGGAGTCATTCCACTGCCATTCTTTGGCGCAAGTGAGGTCGAAGAGAGGCCGAGCTATGTGCGAGTAGTCCTTGACGAAGCGGCGGTAGAAGTTGACGAACCCGAGGAACGATTGGAGTTCAGTCCGGTTACGGGGCGTTGGCCAGTCACGGACTCCGGAGACCTTGACGGGGTCCATCTCAATCTTACCCTCGGAGATGACAACTCCGAGATACTCCACCTTGGTTTGTTCGAAGTCGCACTTGTCCGCCCGTAGGAATAGCTTATTCCGCTGTAGGATCTCCAGGACTCGTTTGAGAACCCGACGGTGCTCCTCGTGCGTCTTGGTGTAGATCAGAATGTCATCCAGATAGATAATGACCACACCTTCCGTAATGAGCTCCCGGAACAGGTCGTTCATCATGGTCTGGAAGGTGGACGGGCTGTTCGTCAGTCCGAAGAACATCACCAAGGGTTTGAAGAGTCCGCGGGTAGTCCGGAATGCGGCCTTCCACTCATCGCCTTCTTTTATCTGGACATTGTTGAAGCCCCACCGGACGTCGAGCTTGGAGAAGTAGCGGGCGTTCCGGAGTTTGTCCACCAAGTCGGAAATGAGCGGAAGCGGGTACCGATTCTTGACAGTCATGGCATTGAGTTTCCGGTAGTCCTGAACCAAGCGGAGCGATCCGTCCTTCTTCTTGACAAAGAATACTGGAGCAGCCATGGGCGACTTGCTGGGGCGGATGCAACCAGTCCGGAGGTTTTCTTCCAAAAACTCGTCCAGCTGCTTCTGCTCCGCCGGGGACAGCGGGTAGCACTTGGTGTTGACAGGTTCCGCTCCAGGCACTAGTTCAATCGCGTGATCCCATGGACGGGGCATAGGCAGCTCGTCGAAGGCTTCCTTGGCGAAGACATCCTCGAATTCCTGAAGGAAGTCCGGAATTGCGCTGTGACGAGGGTCCGGAGCCTTATTACGCTGGAAAGCCAATGCCAGGCGTTGCGAGACAGTTTCCGTGGCTCGGACGTGTTCTTCCCGGAGACTCCAAAGGTATTCCAGAGTTGGAGGAGGAACGGCCGCAAAGATACGGTCACCCTTCTCAAGACTATCGCCGTCCGGAGCTGCATCCTCGTTCACAATCCAGGAGCTTCGGAGGGTCATCCGAGTGGAGTTCCTCGACCATTGGCATCGGACCCGTACGACACTCCCGGAGTCGCACGGACTCCTTGCGTCTGGTCAGCTTGTCATGGCGGAACTCCTTGCGACAGGTATCGCATCCGGATGGGCAGCGGCTCATGGTCACCTCCTTCGTTTGCCAGTTAATCTCGGAGTTGTGCTTCCGGAGCCAAGTGTATCCGAGGATGACGTCCTGGCGTCCGATGTTTGTAACGGCGAAAAGCATCCGTTCCGTGTGGTCCTTGAACCGGAGTACGAGGTCCACGCCTTCGGAGATGGATCCGTTTTCGTTTGGCGAACCGTCGACATTGAAGACTGGGATCGGAGCAGAAAGCTTGCGACGGGTGAAACCATGGGCATCTGCGAACCGCGGGTGCATGAAGACTCCGGTGGCTCCGCAGTCCACCAGGGCCTGCAGGGTGCATCGGTGTTGTGTATCCGTGCTCAGCACTTCAACGGGTATGTCTAACGAAAGCTTGCCGGGCAAGGCAGAAACCTTATAGCTACTGGGTAGCCGCCGTTCCCACTGCGGGCGAAACCTTCGGAGTGTGCGGATTGCAACTGGAGTTGCTTGCTTCACGTCGGACGAATCATTGGAAAGGTCGGAATGATCATCGTGTATTTCATCTACGTTAAGACAAGCAAATCGGTTGTTCACCAACGAGGCCGCACGGATCACTCGTTGGTCCGGGGAAAATCCGCCGTGTCAGATTCCTCAACCGGGGCCGTTCCCTCGTCGTCTATTCCTCCCGGAGTCCCAGTACTTTCTACAACGTCGGCCGCGGTCAAGAGATCCTCGATAGCGGACATCCGCTCCTCGGTTGTCATGAACCGGACATCAAACCGCAGCGGGCACTCGCGGGCCATGTGGCCGGGTTTGCCGCATCGGTAGCAGAGCTGCGAGGTGGCGGGCCGGGAGCGGGTGTGGTCAACGTCCATTGGGACGCCAGGTGAGAGAGCCTTCGGAGGAGGCAGGGGTTGGAAACGGGGTTGGAGAGGCGGGAGCTGAGTCCGAGGTGCAGGAAGTATGCCTCCGGGGTTCCGAGCGACTCCGGAGTTCGCAGCAGGTCGGGGAGAAGGTCCGGAGTGAGCGGAATGCTGGCCGAAGTGGAAGGACTGGTTGGCAGCACGATTGTCTGCAACCCGTTGCGCAGCGCTGTACCATCCTTCGAAGTCTTCTTCGCTGGGGCAGTCCGCGGACTCCGCGACGCGGCTCTGGATGACGGAGTCGAGCCCGCGTCGGAACTTCATCGTGATGTTGGAGCCCTCAGTGTATCCGGACTGGTCAATGAGGTCCTGGAACTCGTCGAGGTATTCCTGGAAGGTCCGGCGTCCTTGGTGGTAGCGGGTAGACTCCAGCTTGAGCATGGCAGACTCGCGTTCCCGATCCGGAAGGAAGCGAGTCCGGAATTCCGAAGCGAAGTCACTCCAGGTTTTGAAGTAAGGATCCCGGGTGCTCCGGAGAACCATGTCCGCATATTCCTTGGCTCGGTCCTTCTGGAAGAAGGAGAGACACCAGAGGATTTTGGCTTGCTCGTTCGGGAAGTGGTCCGGACAGAGCTGGAAGTAGATGGTGCAAGCGTTGAAGAATGCGCGACCATCCTTGCGGTTTCCGTCGAAGATTGGGGGAGAGGCGGGCTTCAGACGGGACCGCGGAGTGGTATCGTGTCGACCCGGGGCGTGTTGGGAGGCTGCTGTGCCTTCCGGTTCGGGGTCCGGAGTCGTTTTGGGCGTAGGGGGTCGGGGTGTAGCAAGGAGTGATTCAATTCGAGCTAGGGCGTCATGGATGGTGCTGATTTGGGTTTCGTGCTCGTACGTCTGAGCCCACAAGGTCCGCAAAGTCTCGGAGTCCGATCCTGGAGCGACTGGCTCGAATGACGGGATCTGGCCGGGGGCGCCCGTCATTTCGGAGTCGTCAGGGGAGCGAGGGATGGAGTTCCTTGGGTCCTCAGAGGTGGGTGGGAGTAGCAGGAGAGCGTCCGGAATGTCCGCAAAACCGGAAAGACGTCGGGAGCGAGTCCGGGATGACGCGGGACGTTTTCCGTAGGGCTCTGGTGCCAGGATGGGGGATCTTGTTCTGCTGTAAGGGCAACCTCAAGATGGCCGCACAGCGCAGGCCTAGCAGAGGGAGAATCCAAAGATATGAATAATGCTACCTACAATACATGAGAGAATACACACCTAGCAGAGGGAGAATCCAAAGAGAACAAGATAAGGATCCTCCATGCTAGGATGCGAAGTATATACTGTAGAAGCGTGGGAGAAGAATGAAAGAACTGTATAGTACACCCGCCACAAGTCCGATGAATATCACAAGGTACGAGCAGGAGCATGTGATAATAAGTGGAGGGGAATATGCAGGAGTCGTGCCAGCGACCTGGGGAAGTGGGAATAGGAAGGGAAACAGTGGGAGAAGTGGGGGGAAGTCGTCCCAACGAGTCCAGAGACGTGCACGCGAGTCCGGAGTGAATCCGGACTGCGGGAATGCTTCGGAGTCATCGGAACGCTTTGGAAGGCGAGGGAGTGGGGTGGAAAGGATGGAATGAATGATGGAACGAAAGGGGGTGTAAATAAGAGTCCGTGGAAAGAGGGGAGAGGGAGGGGACGCGGGGAAAGGGAAATGGACAGGGGAATAGGGGAAAATAGGAGTGTCCCCTTACAACAGGTGGGCTACTCATCTTTTTCGAAGCGCTAATTAACCAATGTGAAATACCCACAGGCAACAGATCTTAGCAGCTTGTCAAGTGTCCACTTGGCAAAGCTTCGTATTCAGGCTCTTGGTAGTCTCGCTCTTGCCCTTCCGGTTGGCAGTGACTTTGACAACCATAAAGCGATTGTGGCATTCCGTCAAGGCCTAGACATCACATTGGTTGATAGCATCTCAGTTCAAGATGTACGCTTCTTTTGTCTTCAAGTTGAGATCATCGCTTTACATTGACCTTGATTCAACAGCTATTTCAATTTAATGGCAAAGCAATCCTTAAATCCATGCGCGTCGGATGGCCACAAACGACTGATGACATTATACCATTTCTTGAATGGATCTCAGATGGTGGTGGGCCGCTTGGACACTATGAAACTATGTGGAAGGATGGCCTTATGCGCTATCTCAGAGGCCACGGTCATGTTGGATGGAAGGGTGAGGGGGTATCTCCAATGGCTGGCCTTGAGCCTGCCAACGACGAAGATGGGACATTCCGCATGAAAAGATTTTTACGTTACTTCACCGGTGCAGAGTCACTTCCTCCACCTGGACAGCGCATTGTGGTACGGCCATTCTTCCTGTTTCTTGGACGGTCGCTTAGCTAGATCTTCTTCCAGATAAAGTTCGCAACATCTGAATATGATGTAAGATCGTCCTTTACCCCCATTTCCTGCTCTCATACTTGATACAGTTTCCTGGAGTACCACCGCCACTCAAGGTCGCAACTTGTTTTTATCGTGGCGAGGTTCGTGTCACATCTGGCATGCAACACGTTTTGGATGCTTCCAGCCCTTTCCCATCTGATTGCGAAGACACAACACCGTTCGATGCTTATCTTCACCTTACATTTACTCTTGCCTCTGATGGCTTTAATACTGCCTGAATATCAAACTAAACTCGCACAATAGATCCCCATGTTCCTATAACCTATTTTTCATACTTTCAGAATATCTTTTTATACCGCTTCTACCGCTTCTACCTACATATCTTATCAACAATCGAGTTAGCTTGATCTTATCTTTGGCCATGTTGACCGCTCGCCTGCGGTACATATACTGTAACTCCTTGTTGTTCAACACTCATCGTTAGCATGAGCAGCTCAAACTCGACTGCCAGTCCAAGATACTCGTTGCGACATCGCAATGTACCAAGACTTGCCCATGTTGCTCCTAGACGTGGAAGGAAAGCACTTATTGTCAACAATGGGCAGCATATATCCCAATGCCCGTCTCATCATCATGCAGATGGTAAGGCTATCACTTACTTAACTGTCGAAGTGCTTATTGAACACTTACAAGATGGCCAAGAAGACTCTTCCGAGCTTTCCTCACTTCCCAGTGATGATGAGCCTGAAGCTGTGTTCGCTCAAGAAGAAGACAGTGGTGCCCACCATCCCATTGGTAGCTCCGACATTCTCGGTCCGGTGCAAAGAAGAGAAGTAGAGGACCTATCATGTACGAGATTTCCAGTCATTCTGTGACTTAAAAACTAATTGTCTTGAAAGCGGTGAACGATTCAGAGCTTAATGCCTCTACATCCCCTATTACCGAAGAGTCTTCCTCTTCGTCTTTACAAGCTCAAGCATGGCATATTATCGCTGAATATGCTCAAGATCTTACTTGCAACGTCGGTATGGCACTTCCTGGTGAGCACAATGACTGCCATTCATTTATAATAATGCTTAAGGAAGTGTATTGTTAGCACCATCAGCGTTTGACAATCTACTTCTTGTCCTTCTCATCGATACTTTAGGCCATAGTGCGGCATACATTTATCCTCATGACCATCCTCTCATCATCTACCTCCATGAGCGTCAGAAGGCCACTGATACCTGTCTCACAACTGTTGAAGAAATGTTGAAAGCAATCGCACACTTCTCATACAAGTTTGGTGGGCTTACACTTCAGAACATGTCGACATCACTACTCAGAGTTACGACAACATCCGACTCCAATGCTATCATGCTAGATGCACTCCAACTCTCGGCAGGGCCCGGCTACGTAGAGATTGGTACATTGGCTGAGTGTCTGGCCTTAACGACAGAAACCGGCTTCCAGTTGCGCACATTGGATGACGGACCAGGAAAACAAGGAATATTGGACCGCTATCATGCTGAACATCATTGTGAGGTTACGGTGATACGTATTTCAGGCCAAATGTCCGCTATCCCTCTGGTATATGATGTGTTGCTTTGGTTCTATCATTGCAATCTCTGACCGCACATCTCTAAGGTATCCATGCAGCCTCGCTTATTGCATGATCCGGTTCAAGATTCAATTCTATACCTCGCTTACCGCTTTCCAGAGCTAGATGTCGCTCTTCGTGCTCTTAACTCTGCATCTCCGCCTTTTGGAGCACCCTATGCCCTCAATACTCGGTATTTGATTGCTTCCGTTGCTTGCCAATCTCTTGATCTTGGTGAAGACCCGCTTCGAAGCCAAGCAAGTATTCAAATCTATCACAACCACCGGAGTGTGGAGATCAACTCGACAAGAGTCTTGACCTGGACAGGTCGCTCACCGGGTACATTCAATAATCATCATACTATACTACAGCTTCTCCAGCGTCAATATCGGTTCTTGTTAGAGAGCAACATCACGGACGATGGTTGGCGCTGGCTTATAGACTTCCATTCAGAAGTTGAACAAGCGCTATCATTACATCCACCTCGTCGACCAAAGTGCTTATCTTGGAGCTTTCCAGTTATTGAACGACAATTGTCCAGATTGAATACTACATAGTTATGGTATTCATACTTGTCTACCCGCAAAGACGCTATAATAGAGAGTGAGCTCTGAGGAAATGTAGTGCAATACAAGACGTGAGCTTGACTTACTGCTACAGCATCTACTGCTCGATCTACTTCCCTATTTGTTAAAGTTATAGGTATTGGAAACGCTAGGTGGTCTTGTTCATTGCCTCCCTGCACCCAATTGGACGCATCACATGGGTATTTATCCCATGTAATGCGGCAATGCCAAAGACGGCCCTCCCATCGCACGATTTTACAGAGCAGATGCTCAACAAAGATTGCTGACAAGCCCTCAGAGCAACCAAGGTTTGCCTTGTCACTCTCTGAAAGATGGTTGTCGAGGTGGTTGTGTACGATGCTGAATGCAGCCACCACTGAGGCAATCCCATTGACCTTGAATCCTAGCCTTTGCAAGCCACGGAATGCACCAAGGTCCTTGTGGCTGAATATCCAGCTTGATATCACCAGAGGCTGAGGTGGCTCGACAATGCCGGCAAACGTTAAGAGATTGGCTGCCTGCAGAGTTGTTAAGCCATTTTTGAAGCCAGACATTCCTAGCCCAGCAATGAACTCCAGTGTGTCTTGCCATGAGTGCTTTGATTGAGTGTAATCCTCTGGACTTTGTTCGTAAAGCTCGCCTAGGAAGATCTTCCACTTCGATACAATGGCAGTCGAGAAATACTCGTCAAACTTTGCACGAAGTGCGTCTTGCCGTGTGAGACTAGGCTGTTTCTTGGACAGAGCGGATAATTGGCGACACGGTTGCCCCCAAATACGAGGATTGTCAACAGGGATGTAGTAGGGGATGTGGTTGATGCTACGCCCAGGCTTGTACGCAAGGCCCATGAGAACCGAGTCATTATGATTCATCGCGTACTCGAAACGAGATACAAGGGCCTCGGAATTTTCAGCAAAAAAGGAGTCTCCAGCTCTGGCAAGAAACCTCTCTGTCTGGCGGCCTTGTCCAGTGCCAAGCCAAGACAGTAGGTTGGGAAGACCTTGCGCAGTAGTAAGGCGGCCAGGGGGAAGGTGCTTGAAGAAAAGTCTTGTTGAGAGCGAGTGCCTTCTGCTAGGGTTGGTAAGATCGGCATCAAATGGAATGTTGCGTTGAACAGTGGCATAATGCCCATGCAGGACTCGGTGCAACTCTTCTTGTGCGTAGTCCATCTGCCGACTGGTGTTACAGGCCTCACGGAGGATAAGGGATATTGGTCGCATGATCTGGTTCAAAGCGGGATTGGAGCCAACCAGGTACTCTGCCGTTATCTCCTCCCAGACTTGTGGCTGCTTCGTTCTGTAGTCTGAGGCATCCTGACCATTGCGTGTAATGGAGTCAGGGTGAAAACTGTTGAAATCGAGCATGTTGCCATTGTTGAGCGCTACAAGGTGCTGGTGATAGATGTCGGCCATCTCATCCGCAATGCTCCTTGACTCAGGTTCAAGGCTAGCCGCTTCAACAAGAATCTTGAAAACAGGCCGGAAGATTTCATCTGCTCTCTTTCTACAACTTTCGGCAAACTTCGGTGCCCTGGTGTTGTCACCTGCGGGCCCAAAGCGAATCCAAGCTGTGCTGATGAGTGCCGCAATACCACTTGAGTACAGGATAGCCTCGCTGCCAAAGGCATCAACAATGCAAGTGAGAACCGCGCCACGGGTGATAGCCCTGGCTGTGTAGTCGATTCTCCTTGCCTCCGACTGGGT
This sequence comes from Pleurotus sapidus, assembly GCA_026743855.1. Classification (NCBI taxonomy): domain Eukaryota; kingdom Fungi; phylum Basidiomycota; class Agaricomycetes; order Agaricales; family Pleurotaceae; genus Pleurotus; species Pleurotus sapidus. The sequence continues at coordinate 152,855 of JANBWZ010000034.1, read as the reverse complement.
TGATCCACAGATGATCTGGTCCATCGCCTTTGCATGTGGTTCGATGTAGTACTCGGACCAAACAGATAATATCAGGGTCTGACATGCAGCAAGTAGAGCAGTATCGTTGCAAGCAATGAGTGGTGGCTTTGGAATCGATATATGAGACGGCCGCTTAGCTCCAGCTGATAAGGTGATGTCAAAGCCATAATCTAGGAAGCATGATTTGTCGATACGGTCTGTGAACTGTACTTGCGGGGTAAATGCAATAGCTAAGGGAACAACCGTCAGAGGTCGTATAATATCAATGTATTCAATACGACTTACTAGCTTTCTGTGATTTCTTACCTGAGGTCTTGCGGTGAAAACCTCGGGCAAACTCCACAATGTGCTTGACTAATGGGCCAAATCGTACGTCCTTAAGGTTGTCCTGATGGAAGATATACCTCCTCAACAGCGTGTTTGCAATCAAGGCAGCTGGGCCAGCCATCCAGTGATATATGATGCGGAACGACCGACAGGCATCATATACTTGGCACCGGTGTAGGATTTGCAAAAGCTTGATGTTATTTGCAGTCACAGGCAAAGCACGAGTGACCAAATCAAGCTGCGAGAATACAGAATCGACCTGTGAGAGCGGATCAGACTCTTCTGTCTCTGCGAAAACCTGACGGTATTTGTTGTTGGCTGAAAAGCGTGCAGCAAGCGAAGCAGTGATTTGCTGAAGGGTTTGCTTCTTGGCATGCGTAAAGTACTGCTTGGACTCTGCCTGTCCTTGCTGTTTGATTTCATCGAGCTGCACCTGCAAGGCCGAAGATGAAAACAGCTCTTCAAGCAGCGTAATTGTTGCATCTGGGATGGCAACAACTTCGTTATCAGCTGACTGGGGAAGCAGTATTTGAATTCCCTGGTCAAGGTTGTATTTTTCCACCGCTTCAACACAATTTCTGAGTGATGAGGTCAGCCCAACTGTCAGAACATGATAAAGTCACACACGTTAATGACTGCCAATCCTGCCAAGTGTCATCTTCCGGGCCGTGTTTGTGCCATCTAACCTTCCACTCAGGTTTATGGAACTGTCTTGCTATCAGCGTCTCAAAGGCAAATGATAAGTCAGAGAGCCTTACATTTAACCGAAAGCCTACAATGCTCTTCACCCTATATATACCTTCTTTCTCTTGTGCCCTCAACGCCTCCTCCTCTTCATCGTCAAGATCCTCCTCCTCTTCATTGTCTGACTCTATGTTGTCCTCTCTGGTGTTCAAAGGGTTGTTACTACCTGTAGTGTCAGGCACTATCTTTGCTCTTTTTTGAGCATTAACTGTGACTGCTCGCCGACCATGAGGCACACTGTTCATCGCAAGAGGGCTGCGAGTGGACAGCCTGCTGTTCTTTCGCTTCTCACCTACAGAAGTGGGTTCAGGTTCTTCTGCATTTATAAGCGGATGATAGAGACCATGATGAAGTCAAAACACTCACCATTTTGTGATACACGGTTCAATAGCTCGTCTTGTTGTGGGTCACTCATCGGTGGCAAAGATGCTCGTGAAGACAGCCCATAGTCTACTGCTGGCCTCCGTAATGCAGTTGCCTGTCTTTCTGTCGGTAGTGTTACATGGGTGATACTCGTTGATTTGTCTGCGGCCTTAGCAATAGTCATGTACTCCGCTTTGCTAATTATTATGAGGAGTTGATCACACTCCGCCATGTACCAACGATAGTGCCCCCGCATGGTAGATAAATGGTCTCTGTCATGGACCGGATGGAAGCGAGGTGGGGTAGGGAGCAGGTTGGTCTGTTGGCCTTCATCCTCGCCATCTTCATACGTGATATGTTGTAGGATTTCATCAGGGTCAATGTTGAGCCTCAGGTTGCATTTATTCAACCCGTTGAAAAAGCTGTAGAAGAGCTCTCGCCCTAGACGATTGGAGTAGGCCTTCTGGCCACCGAGAACATGCATTCCGTGGTCTGCAAAGTTTCTTTGCATCAATTGATGCTCGAGCGTGACATTGGCATTTCCAAAGTGAGGTGCCGACATGATGGCCATGTTTCCAGTCCGCTCGATGCCCTGCTCAGAAGGGTAGCAGACATACATGACTCTGTTAGTGGGGTCAGCTCTGTCAAACGCTCCTTCGATATGTGATATGAAGTGTGCCCAGGAGGTTGGATGAACAGAGGGTGCATGACCGGTGTGGATGTCTCTTCCTTTGAACCATAAGATTAGGTGGAGAACACCTCCTTCCCTCACGTAAAGGCCAGGCCGACCGAGGATGAATGGCCCTGGGTCTGCCTCAAAGACACCGGCACCCTCAAGCACGTCTTGCAGCTCTTGGGTGTCACCTAATAGATGTTGAGATATAGGTAACTCGCAAAAAAAGGCCTACTTACCTATTGGCAAACGGAATAACAACACTGCCATAGTCCACTCTCTTGGATTGTCATGGCAGTCAACATGCCAGCTACCTTGGTGCCCTATAGCCTCTTGAAATCCGGAGCCTTGTGAAGACACGTTCATTTGCAAACTCGTTGCACCTGGCTCCAATCCACCAAACGCAAAGGTGTTGTTGTCTCGCTGGTTGAATTCAACCATGTCATGCTCGAATTTGGATACACTCCATTTGAAGGTACTGCGCCAGACGCGGTGGAGTAACTTGAGAACGGCACCTATATGTTGCCGACCAACGGCAGTATCATTCTGCACCGCAGGTAAGAAGCAACCTTTGCCTTCCCCTTCTCCTCGAGTTGACGCTAAACTGTACGATCCATCCCATCTATCCTCTTTCCCCGGTGCTGACCTAGAGTTGCGCTTCAAGCCAGAGATGGCATAAATAGGGTTAAAGGATCGTTCATTCTCATGCTGAGGCTTGTAGCCGAATGTCATCTTGCTGAGCAAGTCGAGATTGCCCAGCACATCCTGGCCATCGGAACCATACTGAAGCAGGGAAGTAGGAGTGTGCACGCAAGCAATAGTCATGGCGGCTCCAGAAGGCATATCGTATGTCATTGGTACGCCTGGTATCATCTGCACCATGCCTGATAGAGGCGACCACTTGAACTTGGTGCCTTCAGAGATAGGTATAACCTCTGGCGGAGAACTGATATGAAGGAGGCGTTGGCGGAGGATGTCCTTCTCTGCGCGATTGAATGGTGTGCCATAGCGATATCCACGGATAAATCGTGTATCTGGATACAAAGTAAATGTTGGAGCCTGGGGATATGATCGTGTCTCGGGAGGTGCAGCTGGTGGAGCAGCATTTAAAATACGGGGTACGGATGCATGGTTGGTAAGAAGCGTATCTTGTTCCCAGTGCCACTGGGACTCTACCCAGTTTGGTGCCCTCAGAGAATTGTTGTCCTCGTGAGGCAATCGTCCATAGAAGTACTGTTTTGTTTTGTTCATAACTTCAAAGGTGGTCGTTAGTCCAGCAGTTCAAGGAAGTAAATCAGTGATACTCACTGTCGGGCCTTGGAATTCCTGCAGGGTCACATCGTCATTTAAGAGAAAAAGAGTAACATAGCGAATGTTACTCACCAAAATTGCTGGTTCTCAGCTATCCTTCACTTAACAGTTCAGAATGTTGTTGGGGCTGTCGCAAAAGTTGAGGGTCTGGAAGTCACCGTTCCACAGCATGCCATGCATTTACCACGAGGCAGAGAAAGTATAAATAATTCCCTTACGCAAACCCAGTGGAACGAAGTTCACAGCTATAGAGATATCTCTACAAAATATTGGTATATACACTACCTCTTACTACAGTGCACAGTCCTCTTGTCACATGCAGTGCTGGGCACCATTGCTTGTGCTCACAGTAAGTTCTGCAATCGTTCTGGCAAGCGCAGTGAAGCTGAAGCGCCTGTGTACAAACAATAAATAGGGGTGCCCAAAAGCTCAGATCAAGACCAAACAAGTTCGTGCTGACCTTTTGGGCGCCTCTATGCCTACTTCCGAGACACCAAACAGCGCCAGTCGTGTGTTAATCTCGACTGTCAGGCGGGTTGTTGTTGGGATCTGGCATGGGTGAGAAATCGAAACGAGAGACAGCCAACTCACGCCATTCCCGAGTATCCCCGCAAATGACTAACGTTGAGCACTTGGAGGATTCGGACCGTTGTCCATTGCCGTTAAGGTGGTAGGGTGGTACGATGGCACAAATGAGTAGGTTGATTGGAGGACGAGCAGAGGTGTTGATATTCTTCTAGCCGAGGCTTTGGTTCAGAGAGGTGGTGGTAGCGGCGAGGACGAGTCGGATGACATATAATCATATGTAGGACGTCTCGCTCGCATTTGTTCTCCTCAAAGTGAGCGACGGAGGCGAGATTGGGGGGATACAATCAAGGACTCTAGGAGGGAGGGCGAAGGAGAGGGGACAGTGTCAAAGACGGTGTTGTCAAGTGTGAAGAGAGTGCTAGCAGGTTCGCGGTCGGCGTCTTCTCGTTGGGGCGCTGGTATACGCGCTCTGGGAGTACGTCAGCGCCAGGAGTCTGAGAGGGTGTTGGAGATGTAGGAGGGCGGAGAAGGGAGGGAGCGGGGGTCTGTAGTTGGTGAACGCCGTTGTCATCCCGTGTTGGAGGGTGAGAGCAGTGGTGTGTGGCAGGTGGGTACGTTGAAGTCGGGTTTCTGCACGCAATGCCAACAGGTGCCGGAGCGGACAAGGAGAGCGGGAGAATGGTCGATGAGTTTGTCGCCGTTTTGCGAAAGTGTCTTCACCTTGCGGAGAAGAGGGAGGTCAGGGAGGTCAGGGTACTAAATAGAGGATACGAGGCAAACTCACCAGTCTATCATCAGAGTATATCAATGGGGAAGCAGAGCAGTATAAGCTGACTCAGTTACAATTCCAATTTCCCTCGCCTTCGTCGGAGATGAGAGACGTTGAGGGAGACGACGTGTTTAATCTGGTATGACATATATCGTCGCCAACGTTTTGTGCCGCCTAGGTTCTCTGGTTGTCCGGGTTATTTCAGGGTTAGTCGTTGTTGTAGATGGCGATGGGAAAGAAGGAGAACGGGTTCTTTGTTTGGTCTCGCCCGCCGGATCTAACAATTCTCTCGCTGGTTCCCTCACTCAATTGAGCTCTGCGATCGCAAACTGCTTTGTCCTCAAGTAACCAATACCCTCTCCCTGTGCTCCACTAATTCTCAATATGCCGCATCCGAATTGATGTTCCTTCTCGTATCTGCACGAACGCGTACTGATGCACGCAGTACGGATACCAACTACTTCAAAGACGCTCAATTGCCCACCGTCCTCGCATCCCTTCCTCGCGCCTTCTTCTTCCCCACCAACGAGAGAGGGTGAGTCCCGTTCCCCGTGTCTCAATTCACCGCTTATTCGCGCGCAGGCGAATGAAAGTCGCCGAAAATGGGGCAAACACGCCGCAAGAATGCAACAACGACCGACGCTCGCGCGCCGAACAACGCGAGCAGTAGCTTGATAGGGCCCAGCCGTTGAGACGTGCCAGCGCGGGTGCAGAGATGCGCCACGACCGAGTCCTATGAGCGTGAGCGCAAACGTGAGCTGAGATCCGCGAGACCGAGCTGAGGATGCGAGACAGCGAGACAGGCGGTGTCGACGGCCCGAGTGCGCTGCACGCCGCGAGACTTGACGCTGGGTGTGTGAACTACGAATCACGAGCAACGACGATGACACGGCCAGATCAGTCGCATACGAAAGGACGCACAACGATCTCACCTACCATAGCCAACCCCCGATCCGACTCGAGGTCAGTACCTTTTCGTGCCGTGTTCGACTCACGCTGACGGCTGTTTCCTTAGGAGCTCGTGGCCGTAGTCCAGGTGGGTTGCTGTCGTATCCGTTGGTGTCCGTTGCGCTAACGCCGTCCCTCCTCACCAGATGTCGCCGTTGTATCATGGCTGATTGCCAGCTGCCAGTCGCCAGCCTCGCGCGCGCGTAACCACCCATACCTGCAAGCACCTGTCCTCACACTGTTCCCTGCCATCTCACCACAACGGCGCATCCCCACCTTTTAGCATCCCCTTCGCACTGCACATCCTGGCGAGTCCATATCCATGCTCATCGTGAGCTCATACTGATCCCGACCTCTAGCTATTCCGTCCGCGCGGCGTTCCCCCCGCCTCTTCGATCCATTTCCAAGCCCCATCGTGCGCCGTTCGCCGTTTGTTGTACGCTGTACGTCTCGCTTCGTCTGCCGTCTACCTCGCCGTCTCTTGTCTTCCATCGCGGTGGTCGCACTGTCGCATTGAACGGTAAGCACGCATGCCGCCTCCGAACGATCAATGCCCGCCGATTTAACCTCATGTGTTTGCTCCGTATTTCCTGTGATGTGATAGGTGCTGATTGAACTTGCGGCAGGTCAGAGATGGCTAAATACCAGTCAGGCTTCGCCCTTGCCGTCCTCGCTGCCACCCTGGTAGCAGGCCGTGGTGCCAATGACTGGTTGAAACCCTGCTTCAACGGCGAATGTGCCTACGATATCCCGACTGAGAACCAGTCCGCCTCCATCAAGATGGTGTGTATTCGCCATCTCATTGTGGGTAGACCAGTGTTCATCTTGGTGTTTATAGGTCGGCGCCCCGGTTGCTATTACGGACATCACACCTGCTGCAGGGTGGGTCGTGCTCGACTGCGACGCGAACGCGGTGTCTCAAGAGATTTGCCTTGTGTGTAACTCGGACGACGCCGAGGCCGCTGGCTGCAGGTATGTCTTCCGAATGTGTGTCTACCCGCCGGATGTGCAACTAATCCTCGTTGCAGCCATCTCTTCGAGGGCGAAGGCCCTGTCCACAAATACGTGCGCTTGCCCGAGAGCGTGAGTATTTTTCTTTTCCATGGTCTTTTGTAGCGTCGAGTAACGGATAATGGACAGTGCGGTTCCGAGCCGTTCGCACGTATTGCGGATTACCGCGTTCACGAACCCCAGTCGATCCCAGAGCACGCGGCCTCGAAGGTCTCGCGCCGCGACGGTGTTGCTCCCCAGGTCTTCTCCATCAGCATCGACGACGATGTACGTTCCGTGGCTTCCGCACTTGAGGGACTCAGCTGATGCACATCTTATTGTGTAGTTTGCAAAGGTCGACGAGACGAAGTACGGCAAGGTCTTCACTCTTGTTGCTGGTACCAATATCCCCGGCGTCGACACCAACTTCGCTATTCCCCAAGATATCGACAACAAGGACATTGCCGATAAATGGGCGCAGCAGGCCATGGATGGTACGCGCCTCACTTGTATCTCACTAGGTCCTCTCACTGAACTGCGATCCTCTTGCAGACATCGCAGTCAAAGGCCGGAAAGCCACCCTCTCCGTCTACTACGTGACCAAGCCCGATGGAGAGGTCGAAGTCAAGACGTCAAAAAGCGGAGAAGAGATTGACGCCCCGAAGAAGTCGGGAAAATTCGAGTGGGGATCGAAGACTGCGCAGTTCATGCTGCCAGTGAAGAAAGAGAAGGAGCTGGCGAGCTGCGGGGCGGCGGCTCTCAAGGCAGAACTGAAGGCCTCGTTGGCGACCAAGGCATATGGGTCGGCGGCGTTCGGTGCCACTGCGGTTATTGAGCTGAGCCTCTCGTCAATCAAAGCCATGGCCAGCAATATTTTGGGTGAGTAGTGCTTTGGATGTCCCAGACGGTGTGCTGACTCGAAGCTAGATTTCTCGGCACATTTCGAACATGAGTTGACGGTCACGCTGTCGTTGGTGGTATGTCGGCCTGTCGCAGGTAAAATAATGGCCGGCTGTTTACCTGATTTTTAGGGCGAGATCAAGAAGGAGTTCACGCTCATGGAGGATACCGCCATTCCCTTGGCGTGAGGTAGCACCATTGTTGGATGATCTAGATGATATGGAGAAATATCTGCTCCTTTCTTCGTCAAAATAGTGCCCTGGCAGCTGCAGAGGCATTGCGTTCAAGTTTGTGTTCCAACGACAGGAAGAAGTGCAGGGTCCACTTCATCCAATTCTCTCAGGCTTGGATTTCGTATAGGAGCAAGTACTAGGAAAAATTGTCGACTGGGCCTCCAGTGTCGGCTTCAGTGCCGCCCAGAGTATGCTCGACCAATTCTACTTGCACACAGTTCCAAGTCTTGAGCATATCCGTGGTATTGGATTCTCCGCAGTCTGGTTCAGCGCCTATGGCCGCACCTTCCAGCCGTATCCACCCTCGAATTCTTCCAATCCCTTTCATATTCATATTCGTAAAGTACACACATAGTACTACTACAAATGTAATTGATTAGTTGCCCTGGTTTAGCTGAATTATGTGATTAAGTATGTCCAAGGCTTCTATCCAAAGTGAGCGGCGACTCGCCATGGCCCTTTGTCCAAACTCGGACAGTTGCCGCAATGCATTGTTGAATGTCGTAGCTTCTTCGGCGGACAGTGGACAGTCAAATTCGGGTACCTCAACAGTTGATAACTGAGCAGGCAAGTTGGATCCCTCAGGAAAGTTCTCCACCGCTTGTGGATTGTGCTGGTTGTGATGTCCCAGAAGGTGCCGATTTTCCAGATCTTCCCAGTCCACACCATAGGTTGCCAAATCTTGGATATCCTTGCTCATTGGCCGAATGTGACCATCCGGCCCCCGTAATCCATTCTGAACAACACCAAAGAAGAACATATCCAGTGGGCTGCGATCTCGTTCATCGTCCAAGCGTATGCTGTGTGTGTTCCATGTTTCAGCCCATTCCATGGCATCTTGGTTGATCGAGGGAAGAAAGAGATGATGCAGAAGCCACATGTGCATGTCATTGTCGGGATCAAGGCCACCGTGAAACTCAAGGTCCATGAAGAAGTTGTACCACTTAAGGCCAAAGCCGCGAGTGACATCTGCCCAAAGACGCTCGATGCGGATGTTATGTACACTTCTGATAGCGATAGGAAGTTCAGAAATCAGCATACATATCATTGTCTGAGCTTCACTTACCGTCCCCAAATGTAGGATCCTCGCTCAGTGCCAAAGTTGTGCTCCATGAATGCCGCAACCTCTAGGTTTTCTACACCATGATCCCCCCGAACACGGCTAGGAAGACCATGTGCTTGTATGGCAGCCTGGAAGAGATCAAACACTGTTGAGGCTCGGTTGTTGTCATTAGCTTGTATGCCTGTTACAAGGCGGGAATATCCATCCACAAACGCATGGATGACTACTCGCCACCGTATGAGGCCTAGAGGTATGTGCAATCAGTTATGTAGGAACACCGACAAGGCTTGATGCATACTATGCTGTCCATCATGATGCCAAAGAGAGTTTGGTCCAGCGACTCGGTAGACACAACGATGGATCTGGCGGTGGGTGAGGCCAGCAGGCGCTCCCATGACCCTTTCATATGAAGCTCGCAATCGTTCCCTTGAGACACGGTGACCTTGATGGCGGAGATGCCCAGTAATCATGCGACGGCCAAAAGAAGGAAATATCTCCAGAACATGTGCAATGAGTGAGTCCAACTGATCGTCGGTGAGCTCAGACATGGATGGAGTGGAAGATGAGTACCAGCGGACCATCTGTCCAGTCTCCTCATCTTCGTAAACTGAGTAGACTGGAGGGCCTGGCTCAACTAGTCCATGCTCAAGAGCGCGGCGCCGAACAGTACGAGAGGAGCAACCAAAGACAGGTGCTAAATGTGTGACCCCTCGGAGAGCAAGTGACGCCGACAGAAGAGAGGGGTCTATATGGATCTTGGGGCGACCACGCACACCAGTCTGCAAAAGGGTGGTGTGGTGTAGCGGAGGGACTACTGGTGGATCCTGCGAGCGCACTGAGACTGCATCAATAGCCTCCATCATGGAATGGATACTAGTGACAATGGTGGTGAATTCTTCGATATCAAAAAGCTGTCGATGCTAAACAAAACAGTAGATTAGCTACAATTGTATTATGGAGCTGATGATTGGCCTACCTGGTTGACACTCTGAAGGAGTTGATTCGCGGAACGATACTGTTCATTTAGACGTGCGAAGTCTCCAACATGTACTTGGACCGCAACTCGAACTCTTTGACCAAGCTCATGATAGGCTAACCGAATAGTCTCCACTTGTGGGGGATAACCAGGCATTATATTCGAAGGCATGTTGGATGAGGGTATTCAACTGAATATCTACTGATCTGAGTGGCGAGTGGCAGCGGTGGCCACCAATGGTGGACAGCACGTGGACAGATCACGGGTGAGATATGCCATTCAGGAAATGAGTTTGAAATACTGCAAGATGAGAATGAGATCTGAATACCTGAGAAATGAAGAATCAAAATCTGGAAATGACCATTGTGTTTTCCAAAATGACTTTATGAGAATGAAAATTGACCCGGAGAATATGAGAATGAGAAATCAGCAATTATTTTTGTCCAAAACTCGGACTGGTTTTCGTTTTCACACAAAGTGATTCTGATTTCGAAAGAAATGAATGTTGGCAAAGCGAACTCAACTGTGAGGTACCTGGCACATGATCATTATAACACGTCAGGAGTGGGAATGGGGTGTGAGGAGGCTGAAAAAATGGTTTTGTCCAATGTGGACCGCCATACTCCCCAGAGAATAATCTGGAATTACGAAGGGCTGCATCATTACTCCCTTTGTCGAGGCCTGATATTGAAGCAACATATCAACGGCGCCGAGAACGAGGTTAGCCGCCCCCAGGGTATCCTCGAGAGCGTTGTCCCACTTTTCCTTCTTCGTTAGACTGCCGGACGAGTCTGCGGCGGATGAGGAGGAGATAGCATTCTTACTACAGAAGGTCATGTTGTGTTGAATGTCATGTTGCCTTTGAACCACCATCTCCTGGTTTCCCACGTACTGTCACGGTTCAGCCCATATTCTCTTCAGTTTTTAGTGGAATGGCGACACAACATAATTGGGAATGTCCTAGTATTCACTGCCTTTCCCACTGATTTTACGGCTTTCGGGGACGCTATTCGTTTGCCGCTTTCACTACCAATGCTGACTGACTGACGGCTTTAGAAGGCACTGGATCGCCTACGCACCTCATTTTCTGCGAGTCTACGCAACATCACCTCATATGTGCCGCTCTGGGGAGCTGAAAAGGCTGGTGGATTGTCAATGTCATGTAAATCGCATTAGAAGTACTCTCACGAGTCCCGCAAGCCGCCCGAAATTCACCAACTTACGAAAGATCCAAGGACGCTGTTCTTAGGAAGCGGATGCCAAGGATCGGCATGTCGATCAAAAGTGATCATCGATATCCATGGGGCACTGCACTCCTCTAGCACCCAGTATTCTCCAGCGCCGAAGGGTTACAAGGCTAACTCGGAGCATCTTTTGACGCCTCCCCTCATACATAGATCGCGCTGGATGCAATGTTTCTCTAGGTTTCCGTCGTAGGCCGTTTACACGGGCTCATAAAAGCTGGTGCTCGAGCACTCAGACTATGTCAGTTCCTTTCGAACGACTTACAGCGCAATGGCCTCGGTATTTCGCCGCTTATTGGCATGGACCGTCTTCGCTATGTTTCTCTCTACCTTGGTACACGCCAGAAACAGTGGGCTCAATCCCAGTTCCAAGCCAGCCAAGGGCAATCAATGCAGCGAAATTATCGTCCGTAAAGAATGGCGAGTATCTCAGCTTTTGGAACGGATGAATACGCAGCTGATCTCCTACTTACAACAGGCGCGACCTATCCGCGGCCGACAAAGCCAGATACATCGGTGCAGTGAAATGCTTGCAGGCGCTACCTGCATCGACGGACCTGCCCGGTGTAAGAACCCGCTTCGACGATTTCCAGGCCATCCATGTCGCCCTTATGACTGAGGTGCATCAAGTCGTGCGTACACTCTTCCCGCTAGAATTTGCTTCAGAATACCCATCATCAACCGTAGGGACAATTTTATCCTTGGCATCGTCGCATGATCCAAGTCTACGAGCAGATGCTCCGTGAGGACTGCGGTTATACGGGTGCTCAACCGTGAGCGATCTCATACCCCTTATGCCCGTCCTTCGCTGACTTCGCACCCCACTGCAGGTTCTGGGATTGGACAAGAGATGCCGATGACTCCGAGACGTAAGCCCCCTCCTCGAATTCTTCCGTCGTTTTGTACTAAACACTCTCCGTGGACAGCATCGTGGGCTCGCCTATCTTCGACCCCGTCTTTGGCTTTGGCGGAAACGGCATCGATGTCCCCGGTTGGGCGGGTCACTTCGGGAACTTCACAATGATTCCTGGCTTCACTGGCGGTGGGTGCATCACCGATGGCCCATTTGCGTCCTACAACCTCTCCGTCGGGCCTGGCACGATCCCAACCAACCATTGTCTCGTTCGCGCATTCAATCCAGTGGCTTTGAAATACATTCGGACCTCCCAAGTCGAACAAGTCCTGAAAGAACCGACTTTCGAACGGTTTCGCATCGAAGTTGAAGGGACACCGGTCACGTCTGACTTCCGGGTCCACGATGGCGGGCACATTGCTATTGGGGGCGAGATGATTGATCGCTATTCCAGTCCTGGAGGTCAGTAACGACATCCCCTCAGAAGAAATTCAAACGTATTTACGGTGCGATTGTGTAGATCCGCTCTTCTACTTGCATCACACGAATCTTGATCGTCTCTGGTCAACGTGGCAAGCGAGAGATCCCAAAAGACGTCTCAAGGACATTTCTGGATACACTACCTGGGAACCCCCCTTCACCAATATCACACTTGACTTCAAGTTGAAGATGGATGTACTTGCCCCGCTTGTTCCCATCCGTGATATCATGGACATTCAGGCTGCGCCGTCTTGCTACAAGTATGCGTACTAGTGCTGGGGAGTCCCTAATTGTTTGATAGAATCATGTTCGTTCCTCTGCTTGGTAGCTGGAATCTTCACATGAACGTGTTTTGATTCTAATTCGACATTGGTACAAATTTGTTCTTTGGTGGGGCTACTACAACGCGGATTTTCTTTCAACATTTCCTACAAAAGCAAGGTCTAAATACTCTTGTCACGAGCAAAGAAGGGGGAGGTAAATGCAACGAGTCAATCAGTGAAGGGGAAGGAGCAAATGGGGCGTGGGAGAAAGCATCTACTGCGCACCATCCTTCTCGGCAACGTATTTCAAGAGGTCGACAACACGTCTCGAGTAGCCGTATTCGTTATCGTACCAAGCGATCAACTTGACGAAGTTGGGGTTCAATTGGATGCCTGCGGTGGCATCGAAGATGGAGGAATCGGTGCTGCCGATGAAGTCTGTGGATACAACGGAGTCGGAGGTGAAGCCGAGAATGCCCTTGTGGGTCGTCTCGGAGGCCTCCTTGACGGCGGCGACGATCTCCTTGTAGTCAGCTGGCTTCTCGAGGCGGACGACGAGATCGACAACGGAGACATCAAGAGTGGGGACACGGAAGGCCAAGCCACTGTGTACCGCGTAAAGATGGGAGCTTCAATGGAGCAAGATGGAGACGTACGTGAGCTTTCCGTTCAATGAAGGGATAACCTTGCCGACGGCCTTAGCAGCACCAGTTGAAGAAGGGATGATGTTGTTGTTAACACTACGACCTCCACGCCAGTCCTTGTGTGATGGGCCATCGACGGTCTTTTGGGTAGCGGTGGTGGCATGAATTGTGCTCATCAAACCCTCAACAATACCGAACTTGTCATGGATAACCTTCGCGAGGGGGGCGAGGCAGTTAGTCGTGCAGGAAGCGTTGGAGATCTATAAATAGCGACGAGTAAGCCAAATGTCGGACAACCGTTTCGGTAATCGGTTACTTACAACTTTGTACTTCGGGTCGTAAGTCTCGAGGTTAACACCGCAGACAAACATGGGGGCATCTGCAGAGGGTGCAGAGATGACGACCTTCTTGGCGCCGCCCTTCAAATGAGCTGATGCCTTCTCCGTGGTGGTGAAGACACCAGTGGACTCGACGACATAATCGGCGCTGACGGAGCCCCAGGGGATGTTGGCAGGATCCTTCTCCGCGAAGATGTGGATGGCTTTGCCCTCGACGACGAGTTTTCCGTCCTTGGCCTCAACAGAGCCCTTGAAGCGTCCGTGTACGGAATCGTACTTGAACATGTAGACCTAGTATAGCGGAATTGGTGTAATCGAAAGGCAATCGTAAAGGAGGAACAAAGACATCGGATCAGTCAACGCTTCGTTCGGCTACTATGAGGGAAAGATCTACGCACCATGTAATCGAGATCAATGAACGGGCTTCATCGAGAGCAGTGGTTAGCGATGTATAGGCGAAATAAGGCGCATATACTCACTCATTGATGGCGACAACGTCGACGCCGCCGACTTCGAGGGCGTTACGGAAGACGATACGGCCGATACGACCTGATCGCGCATATATCCGGGTAAGTGAAAGGTCATACTGTGGATAACCAGACAGCTACTCACCAAATCTATGTACGAGGCGCGTTCCGAGTCAGATCCCACTTCCTGATGGACGCGAGATGAGCTAAAGCCTACCCGTTGATTCCGACGTTGACCTGTAAACAAGAAGCAGCCTCAGCATCGAACTGATCACTCAGATGTGCAGGACGTTGGGCTCACCATGGCTAACGATGAGGATGGGTGAGAGGATTTGTGTGGTGGAGGAGATGATGGTTGTGGTCAAGAGTGGAGATTGAGAGAGGGCTTATATAGATTCAGGGGCGGAGTGATCAGTACCAGATCGACCTTATCATCTGCCCACCCAAGCAGTGCGTACTTCCACAGTCCCCGTCAGTCAGCACTCTAGGCGATGGCTCCAAGCAATTTCCCTTTGACTCAGGCAGAAGCAGCCGCTACGGAAAGCCTGTCATTTGGAGTACACTTAGAATAGAAACGGCGGCGAATAGCCTAGAATGAGAACTGTTTCATCGCGTCCTGGATTGCTCTGGGCAACTCAATCCTACTGCTCCCTTGCGGAACTCGATTCGGTAGCCCGCTCGGGAACATACGGCGACCATGCGCTATCTCATGGCTCCCATTGAAATGTAGATGAGAGCCCACAACACCCGTTCGGCGTTGCTTCGGTGCACCGCACTGTCCCCGATTCCATGCATTTGTGAAGCCGCTATCTGATGATGGCCACTAATTTCCTATGGGTTTCCATGGGGGACTAGGCCATGATTCTAATCTTCCAATAGGCTGACGCACGGCGAGCGAGAGGCACGTTGCCAAATCGGCGTTCGCGACGGAGTTTGAGGCGCGACCTGATCGACGAATCACAGTAAGCAGGCAGAGCGTCCACCAATGAAGTGGAATTGCGACTAGGTCGACGAACCCCGGTAGGCGGTACTTCTTAGTTGGCAATTGACTCACCTAAAGCACCCGAGCGCGCGGAAGACGAGTGGACATGAATGCGCAATCCTGAGTCACCGCTTGGCAATCAACTCAGTGTCTAACACCGTCTTGACATCCAACCCGTCGGACCAAGCACTCCTCTTGAATTTAACGACAGCGAGAAACATTCCACATTGTGAATGAAAAGGTGTCAATGAGAACGCGCACCGTTGCTGAGGCAAAGAAATGTTGCAAGTCTGAGGGAAAAGTTTGACAAGGCTACATCTCGACATCTTATCTCGACATCATACATACTCAAGCTGCCTCCTCTGACGCGTCTTCGAGATCAAGTTCCGCGAATCTTCCTGCTCCCGTGCTCCACCATAACCATATCACCCTCGGTTCCTGACCCTTGATAGATTCCAGGATCTTCTTGTACTGCTTGTCCCGAGCAGCGGGGGTGAGCGCCTTCGTTGGCTCGATGACGGCGGCAAGAGTCTGCGAAGAGTCTTTGGAATTCTTGGCGTTGAAGTGGATGCCTTTGGTCGCAGCTCCTGTTTTGTCATCAGAATCGACGCGAACAATGTCTTCTATGGTGCCGCTAGGACGCGTGATACCAACACCTTCAACACAGTGAGCCATTGCGAAGGCGGCTATTCAGCACAGAAGCTCTTACCGACAACCCATCCTTTGTACGGACCAACTCGACTAAAGAGCCAGTCAGCGTGCTGACAGTGACACGGGAGCATTGGAGCAAATACCTGGTGTACAACACGAGCTTGTTCGGATCGTCAATCTTGGCCCAGGTACATGCTGCCTTACTAGCTAACTCTTTGCTTGGGTAGTTCTGCGTCACCTCACCGAACACTACCACATCGGCGGCGCAGACCTCAGCTTGATCGGAAGACATCTGAGAATTCGGACTTGGAGGTAGTGAGCGAAGATTGATGGCCGGGTTGTGATGAGACACGTACTATGTAGTTGGGGACTTCGGTTAGAGCTGGGGCTGCTGATTCGTTTGATTGAGTTCGAGGCGTTTTATAGTGAGGCAAAGCCTGTACGTACGTCCACCGTAGAATGTCGTGGAACTCTGTCCGAGAGTCTGTTATTCTGTTCGGCACTTCACTAAATGCCAAGGTGTCAACCTGGAGGACGCCGTAACGAAGCCGATTCCAGAAAATTAGCGAACCGAAAAGAATGCTGCAGGATGAGTAAAGGCCGTCAGTATGTGAACAATTTTAGAATGCAAGGGGATGCCGTACATACATGTGAGCGAAAGTGCAGGCCTCTAACGGCCGTCCGCTTTTCGATTTGCTCCTTGCAACGCGCATGTGATGGGACAAATGTGTAGCGCAAATGCATCCCCGGTTCGAGGCGTTGCCGATAGTGCGATACTGTTTGAGATATCCGTCGTAATAAAACGTACCCTCGTGCATCTTCTGGGCACCGGGCACGCGGGGTGTAGTTTGAAGAGAGGAGGGGCTTCCATTCGGCAGAGTTGCGTATCCACGAGTTACACAGTCTATGAAGGAGGCTCCTTTGATTACATTGAATGACCGCGTAGTATACATGTCATGCGGCAATTCGACAGCTGAAGGCGAAGGTTCGAAGGCTTTCGGATTGACGAACACGACGGCACCAAAGGAGCCATATGGATGATGCTTTATCGACACAAATCCAAGCTGGGTCCTGAGGGAATCCCTGGACAGTAATGGGTATGCTGTTGTTGAGAGTCAATTGGATGAAGGGAATAGCGGAGGGGGTTGGATTGGACCGTCGTATAGGTTGGGGGAGGAGTGTGAGCGGTTCACCATCAATTCTCAGGCCCAGTGCGCTTCATACATACGATACATCCCAGGTCGCGCAGAATACGCATGAACCACACGACGAACCGCGCTATAACGAACTCAGAACGAAGGCTGTAGAACCCGCACATTGGCTTGCATCTATTGCCTCAAAGGACCATCCCTCTAAGGGCATCGTCTGATGCAAACGATTGAGGGGAAAACAATCCTGAAAGGGAGCTCACCCATGGCGAAGGCTCCAACAATTACAGCGCGAATCCTGCCCGGCAAAACACGTCCGTCCACGATGTCTCCATGCACCTGGAAACCTCGGATTAGCGGCGACTAAGGTTGAACGAACAGCGAGGGACCAAGGAACTACTATTCGTCCATGCTGCTCACGACACAGTAAAAGTCCTCCCAGAAACGAAAAAAAAAAAACAGAACGAGAAACGCACTCACTATGAAGATTCCGTCGTCTTCGGCAGATTTGAGGACCATCCCAATAATCTGAGTCTTTAGGAGACTCTTGCCGGCATTACGGTCTACCAGCGACGTCGCATTCATCGCGCTAATAGAAGCGCACGATAGGTTTGAGTCGGCAGGGAGCCGTTATGAGACTAAGTGACAGTGGTCTTCAGCATAGTTTTTGAGTTCAGCGAGCTGGAATGGCACACTGAACTTCAAATTACAAAGTCCGGCAGCAGGTTAGCCACGGTGCGATGCACGACCGCTCGTACGTGCCACACCACCAAGTTGACTTCCTCGGCGGCGGACAACTGGTGGAAGTACATCGATATCGCAACAAGATACCCCGAGAAACAATCGACACCAACATAAGCTATAGTGATAGATAACCAGGCGGCTACAAGTGTACCAGGCCCCCTCTACCTCAATCATCGTTGCCATCGTTGTCATCGTCCTAGTGCAATTAGCGTCAGGATGTCACCGAAATTGTGAGAATTGACGACTCACACAATCACTCTCCACTTCTTCGCCGTCACTATCTAGGATCTTCCACGGTGGCACTGTAGGCGCCCAGCTACATACCCGATACAATTAGTTGACAGTATAACTATGGGATGGGGCGCAATACCCTTCTTCTGCGGTGAGGTCTTCGCCGTCACTCCGCAGGCGACTGAGCTTGCTCCATTTCCGAGTTTCATACAACGGCGTGTACTCATTACCGGGCTGAGAGGCCTTGCAAGTTCCACCAAGTCCGATGTGTTGCCAGCCGCCACCAACTTTGCCGCCCGCCGCCACCCCTGGTACGGCGGGCGCACTTGCGCGCAGGATGAGCGAGACATCTCCAACCTCTATGGTAGTCATGGGGCGTGTTAGTGCAGGCGGTTACATATGACACTAAAAAATGAAATACCCTTATGAGACAGAAACATATAATAGTCTGGGCAGTCGACGACTGACGTGACAATATGCTTGTCTGGTATCGCTGGAAGGCTTTCAAGATCTCCTTCCAAAGTCTTTGGATGGGGACGGTGCATGACAAGGACAGCGCCACGACCTCCCTTGAACCTGTACCTCAATGCTACCTCAGCGGCGGCTACACCCGATATGTCACTGCGCACAAACATTGAAATCAATTACACCAATGTATATGAAGGGTACACATACATTTCGGGGCCAGCCTCAAACTGCAAGCGAGAAGCCTCGAAAGAGATGTATTCTTGAATACTGTCAGTTGCCCAATCCCTGCGTGTCAACTTCGCCGCGTGTTCCTTTGTTGCTGGGTGTGAAAAGATGCTTCCGTCCTTTAGAAACTCCCCGGTTCGCTTGTTCAGTGTTCCATAATCACCGAGCTATATAACATCGGTGAGCGCAAGGCCCGGGGAACGGAATGGATTAGTCAATACCTCTATTCGACGAGCCGGTTCCCAGTTAGCAAATCTACTGGATTTTTGGTAGATCTTTTTGAAGTATAATCGAGAGTCTGGCTCTCTCCAAAAACTCAAGAGTGAGTGCATGGAGGGGATTCAGGGTGACAGGCACGTTGCGAGGCCGTTTAAGTAGGGCAAAACCCGAAGTTAGCGCTGTGCGCAAGAAAACGCGGGAAGGGATATCCTATATCCTATCAGATCGAGGAAGGTTATCGATATGAAAGCACGCCAGCTACGATTCCACGGTGTCTCAAGACCCTCTCACGATTACAGTGAAATCAAAGTGGCCACGGGAAGGAAGATGAGAGAAGTACCAGCGCACTTCGTTTTCGACCATCGTGCACGGCACCTGACGGCAACTCGTGTTCCCATCGCTGCTTCGCAATCGTAACATTCCAGCGCCATTCCACAATAACGGGTCGTATACACTTGCGAAGGAATTTTGAATCTGTAATAGATATGTCGATGTCAAGGGATTGTGAAGCCGTATCCCTCTCGAAATCGAGACAATGTCCTGAGTGCGGTATTAGGCTATGAAGCCAAGTGAGTGCAAACGATCTGCGTACCAGATCTCAATAGCCCGGGGGAGGTCCAGCGATGTGGTAATCTTCTCTCTGGAAACATGCCACTCGAATGTGTCTTGAAGCTCTAATGCGGGTCTCTTCCTCGCTTGATTGCGGAAGTCCAATAGTTGCAGGGCTGTCTGCGGCATCGCTCGGGGGTTAGTGGGCGCAAATATGTACGAGGGAGATGTGAACAAACTCAGGGGTTTGAGGCAACGAGGGTCATCTGAGGCGCCCAGGCGAACCCGGTGTCAACGGGAATGGGGGCGTTGATATATTGATTGTGAAGGAAGGTGGCTTATGAGTGCTGCGACACGAACGGAGGGGCGGAGAAGTGTAGAGCCGGCGGAGTGTAACCAGGGGGGTACGGCGTACCAGTGCACCTTGGCTGCATTTTATCTCATGCTGAGTAGAGCGCCCACCTAGATTGGAAGAGGAAAGGTTGATACCTGGTGATGTACTATCCTGTTCGTGTACGCGGGAGTGTTGAATTGGGGGAGTTATTCAACTGACGCAGACGGCCATCGCTGAAACGAAATCACCTAGCCAGAATGGCACCGGTGTAACGATGTGTATGAAAGGGCTCTGAGAGAATAGGATGGATGCCACGAACGATAGAAGCCATTGAAGGAGCGAACATGGACAAAAACAGCAGGGGGCAGAGAACATGTAGAAAAGCGACTGAAGCTTAAAGAGCGGGGCCGTCAGTGTACGCCCCGGACCTCGGAGTAAGAGAGGCGTGATGAACGATTGAAGAAAGGGCTGAAGGCTGCGGATCGACGACTGATTGCACTTCCGACATCCTCCATCGCCGTCCTTTCCATCAGCGAACCCACAGTTACCACATCGGCGTAGGTTTGGGAAGTTTCCATTGAGTTTGGATTCGACATCAGGGCGACCACGCTATGATGGTAGATATGCGCATACGCGCGGAGGAGGTTGAGAAAAGGAGGGGCAGAGAAGGCTGCGGTGGAAAGGATTGACTACCAAGACGCGCGAGTGTATATAAGTCAACGTACGGGGTCTCCAATCCACACAAATGATCGTCAATCATCGCCAGGACCAAATCCTCGCCGATAGCAAACCAGAAACGCAGTTTCATAGGCTCAGCGCGGCTGAATCATTGCGTATGGGCGGAGACGAAGGGAGGTGTAAGTGAGTATTTCGGCGCCGGAATGGGGTCGCGAGAGACGACACATGGATGCGAGGGATGGAAGGGACGATGTGGACAACGTGCCCTCAACAAAGCAGAGGCTTAAGGACGATACCCGCGTAATCTAGTAGCCTTGGCCATACACGAAAGCCTACGTGCGCGTAAAGACCTGAGCTCGAATGGGCGAGCCAGGCGTTGGATGAAGTTGACTGTAGTTTGCGACCCAACAAGCCATCTTCAGGGGAAAATAGATTTGCAAGAAGGGGATCACATCGCCTCGATTTTGGAGGAGCTCCTGCCTTGCTGTGGCGTACAGATTCGGTTCGGAGTGATGAAAAGACTTGAAACGATCACGAGAAGGGCAGCCACCTTCTGATGCGCAGAGAAATCAAGAGCATGGTGGCGACACGGGATAGGTGGATGAAGTGGTGGGAATGTTAGGCTCTGTGCGATCTCAGCCTCACGCTACCCACGCGGTGCTTTCTCTTCGCAACCACCACTTTCAAAGAGTCTTAACATTGCAAACAGTGTCCAATGTGAGTAGATCCCATTCGTCGGAAAGCAGGTCTTGTTAACTAAGCCTTTACGTAGTCGAGTTCAGGCTTACAAGCCAGTATTTCCAGTCTTCACGGGCATCGATTACTATCTGAGGTGATCATACTTCTATACGTCGGGGGGCACTCTTTGCTAATCAAGGGATTGCATTTTCCGAAAGCCAGTTCTTCGTATTGAAATTCGTGCTTCCACCACAATGGCGAACTCCGAGAGCGAGCTGAAATTCAAACGGCTGGCTAGAGGGAAAAAGGTAAAATGCAAGGTAGCGCGGAAGGTCGAGGATTCCAGGAACTTGGCTTGGAAGGGGGACGAACGAGGTGATCCGATTCGCGCTTCCCTCTGTTATCGCGGCAGAAAGGGCGTAGAATATTCGTGCTCAAAGCTGCCTGTGCCGTTATCATCGGTCGCCTAGCGTACAACTCAAATCGTCGGTATCCCGTCATAGAATCGCGAAAG
The DNA here is from genome assembly GCA_026743855.1 of Pleurotus sapidus. Classification (NCBI taxonomy): domain Eukaryota; kingdom Fungi; phylum Basidiomycota; class Agaricomycetes; order Agaricales; family Pleurotaceae; genus Pleurotus; species Pleurotus sapidus. Next base: position 131,299 of record JANBWZ010000034.1, on the reverse strand, counting down.
CCCTTCCTCGATAAACGAGGGCTGCTCGCATTTGAGAGGCCTGGAGTGCACGACGAATATACGGTGCACACTTCAGCGAGTTAGCAAGGGACGACGAGAAGACATGGGAAGCCGCATGCTATCAGATTGAAGAAGATTATCGATATGAAAGTACGTTAGCCACGATGCCACGGTACTCATAAATGTGTACAGACCTCCCCACGACTGCAGCGAAGTCAAAGTGGCCATGGGAAGGAAGGCACACGCGCGACCTGGTGAAGTGGACGGCACCTGACGGGAACTCGTGATCCCATCGCTGCTTCGCCATCGTAACATTCTGTTCACATACCACAGGAACGCGTCGTATATCCTTACGAGGGAAATTTGAAGATGTGCAATAGATATGTCGAGGCCGGGAAATCGTTAAAGTAGATGTCCCTGCCGATATCGAGGGAGTATCCTGAGTGCGGTATTAGGCTACGAAGCCAAGCGAGGAAAAAGGACCGGCGTACCAGATTAACAGCCTAAGGGAGGTCCAGCGAAGTGACGATGCTTTATTCAGTATAAGCCTATCACTGGAACGTAGATTGAAGCTGTAGTTATGCGGGTTTCATCCTCACTCGGTCGCGCCAGCGTTTACATCGTAGAGCTCCGATAGTTGAGAAGGAGCTTGTATCATCGCTCGCGCAATTTAAGGTGGGGTGTACGAGGAAAGTGAGTGAGTGCGTTTGCGCTGTTCGGAACCAACTCGAGCGCTTTGGGCGTCCAAGCGACAGAAGTGTGCGTTTAACGCGGGGATGGGGCCCTGTGCATCAGCTGATCGATGTGATAACACCTCAACAGCTGATCTAGCCTGCCAAGTAGAGGCGAGTCAGTCAATGATTACAGCGCTGTCACCTAGTTCGCATGAAGGAACACTCACTTTCATTTATTCAGTCGTACTAGTGTCTCTGAGTTGTATGCGCCGTGCATACGTTCGTTCGCCTGTCGTCCGTGTGAACTGAGTATTGAGTATTGAGAAGCGTAGAGCCAGCACGATGCTCATCTAGTAACCGGTTGAGACGCCCAGGTGGAATGCGTCAGCGCGAACCCGGTGTCCCATGTTGATCAGGGTAACCAGGGCTTGCGGGCGTTGATAGTATATGTTGCTTTGCGAGTGCTGCGACGCAGTTGTAGGGGCACCCAGCAGAGATATGTAGAGCCGCCGGCAGAGTGTGGGCCAAGAAGTACGGCGTACCGTCGCCCCTTGGTTGCCTCGCCGTTTCATCTCAAGCTACAGTACGCGTATGATCCTGGTCATGTATGCGCGAGTGCCGAACGAAGGGAGTTACCCTACCTGCGCAGATAGTCGTTGCCTCAACGAAATCGCCTTGCCAAAAGTAGGTGTTGGCGGCCGCGAGTCCCCGGAACCCCTTCCACCGACGTAGACTCGACACCGAGCAGGAATTCTTGACTGCTTGCCCTCGCATGATTATGTATGGGGTAGACGGGGACAACGTGTGTAATTCGGCACTGGATGTGCTGAGCGAACTGATAACAGACATAGGAAAGGCCTGAGGGTGAGAGAATGGGATGCGGTGAGGAAACCGGGGTCGTGGGTGTATGGCCCGGAGTTGAGAGTAAGGGAGGCGTGATGGATCGGAGATGGGGCTGAAGTCTGCGGATCGACAACTGGCTGAACTCCCGCCGTCCTCTATCGTCGTCCTTTGCATGCCGGGCATAATGTGAAGGGAGAGTCAGGCAACGAACCCATAGTTACCGCATCGGCGTTTGGGAGGTTTTCGTTGACTTTGGGAATTCAACATCGCGAGGACGCAATGATGGTAGATATGTGCATACGCGCGGAGGAGATTGAGAAAGGAAGGAGGGGTAGAGAAGGCTGCAGGGAAAAGAATTGACTACCAGGACGCGCGAGTGTATACAAGTCAACGTACGGGGTCTCCAATCCACACAAATGATCGTCAATCATCGCCAGGACCAAATCCTCGCCGATAGCAACCCACGAACGCAGTTTCATGATTCATCCAAGTCAACGTACGGGGCTTTCCCTCGCAAATGATCATCACCAGGACCAAATTCTCACCACAGCGAGTGCGGGAAACCCGCAGATGCAGGTTCGTAGACTCAACGCAGCGGATGTTGTCGTGTGAGTGTTATGGATATCCTTGACTTGGCGAGGTGGATGAGCCATAACCGGCATCATTGCGGATGACAGAGACCTGTAAGTGAGGATCGAGGGAGAGGACAGCGTGCCCTCAACAAAGCAGAGACATAAGCTTAAGGTGATCTAGTAGCTTTGTGCATACGCGAAAGCGTACGTGTGCGTGAAGACTTGAGCTCGAATGGGGGAGTTGAGTGTAGTTTGCAAAGGGGATCACATCGCCTCAACTTTGGAGATTACTGCCTTGCCGTGGCGTACAGATTCGGTTCGGAGTGACGAAAAGACTTGAGAGTACAACTACGAGAAGGGCAGCCACCTTCAAATGGTGTTTTTTCGCGCCGAGAAATCGAGAGCATGGTGGCGTGGATGAAGTGGTGGGAATGTTGGGCTCTGTGCGATGTCAGCCTCACGCTACCCACGCGGTGCTTTCTCTTCGCAACCACCACTTTCAAAGAGTCTTACCTTTGCAAACGGTGTCCGATGTGAGTAGATCTCATTCATCGCAAAGCAGCGCTCTCTAACCGAGCCTTTATGTAGTTAAGTTCAGGTGTACAAGCCAATATTTCCTGTCTTCAACGCACGTCGATTACAATCTCAGGTGATCATATTGTCGTAGGCTGTAGACAGTCCCTTCTAATCAAGATCCTCTTTTGACCTCTAGTTCTTCATCAAAACTTGCGCTCCCACAGTAGCAATGGCAAACCCCGAGAGCGAGTCGGAATTTCAACAGCTGATCAGAGAGCTTCAACTCTGTCCTCCTGGCCATCCAGGCCGTGATAGATCTCTGAGCAACCTCGCCCGCGCTTATCATAAACAATATGAATGCAGCGGGACAGAGGGTGATGTAGAAGAGGCTATTCAGCTCTATACAGAGGCACTTGAGCTCTGTTCTCCTGACCATCCATATCATGACAGCTCCCTCAACAACCTTGCCATCTGTCTGCAGTCTAGATATGAGCATAGTGGAGCAAAGGATGACCTTGACAAAGCCATTGAACTCAACACTGAGGCACTTGAGCTCCGTCCTCCTGACCATCCATATCGTGGCAGCTCTCTCAACAACCTTGCCATCTGTCTCTGCTTCCGATATGACCATAGTGGAGTAAGAGATGATCTTAACAAGGCCATTGAATTCCACACTGAGGCTCTTGAGCTCCATCCTTCTGGCCATCCATATCGTGACAGCTCTCTCAACAACCTTGCCATCTGTCTCCGCTCCCGATATAAGCATAGTGGAGTTAGAGATGATCTTGACAAGGCAATTGAACTCAACACTGAGGCACTTGAGCTCCGTCCCCCTCACCATCCATATTATGACAGCTCTCTCAACAACCTTGCCATCTGTCTCTGCTCCCGATATAACCATAGTGGAGCAAAGGATGACCTTGACAAGGCCATTGAACTCAACACTAAGGCACTTGAGCTTCGTCCTGCTCGCCATCCATATCGTGACAGCTCTCTCCAAAATCTTGCCAGCTGTCTCCTGTGCCGATTTGAGCAAAGTGGAGTGAGTGATGATCTTGAACAGGCCATCAAACTGCACACTGAGGCACTTGAGCTCCATCCTTCTGGCCATCCATATCATGACAGCTCTCTCAACAACCTTGCCATCTGTCTCTGCTTCCGATATAAGCATAGTGGAGTTATAGATGATCTTAACCAGGCCATTATATTCAACACTAAGGCACTTGCACTGTGTCTGCATCACCATCCATATCGTGACAGCTGTCTCAACAACCTTGCCTTCTGTCTTCAGTCTCGCTATGAACATAGTGGAGTAAGGGATGATCTTGACAAGGCCATTGAATTCAACACTGAGGCACTTGAGCTCCGTCCTTCTGGCCATCCATATCGTGACAGCTCTCTCAGCAACTTTGCCAACTGTCTCCGCTCCCGATATAAGCATAGTGGAGTTATAGATGATCTTAACCAGGCCATTGAATTCTACACTGAGGCACTTAAGCTCTGTCCTATAGGTCATCCTCAGCATGCTAGCTCATTGTACGATTATGCACTATTGCTACTAGACTTGGATGACAAAGCCTCTGCAATCAGATTACTACAAGAGGGATCCCAGGATCATCTCTCAAACTTATCAGACTCACTTGATTGTGCACATAAGTTAATGCAAGTATCAAGGAGTGGTGATGGAAATTGGTTTCAAGGTTACAGCAACTTTGTTGATCTCATTGAGCACTACATTGCAATGGAATCTACTTTGAAGCAACAATACACCATTTTAGCTGCACAGAAAAAATTCCTTTCCCTACCAATGGACACAGCAGCACTTGCACTTGGTTCCAAAAATGTGGAAGAGGCAGTAAAGTGGCTTGACACTGGTCGTTCTCTTCTTTGGTCTCAATCCCAACGCTTCCATGAACAATTGCCTCCTTCTTTACCACAACATAACAAGCTCAGGCAGAGATTCACTGTAACTTGCAGTGAACTACAAAGCCTTGGCAATGCAGTCAAAGAGCAAAGTATAGCTAGGAAAAAGGAACTTTTGAAAGAATTCCTAAGCATAGTCAATGATATTCAGAATACACCTGGCTGTCAAGATTTCCTCAAACCCCCACCATTCAGCAAACTACAACAGGCAGCCAAAGAAGGGCCTGTCATCATCATCAATTGTTCCAAGGACCATGGTTGCCACATTATCATTGTGTTTGAGAATAAACCTCCAATCTCCTATGAACTTCATGAATCCTTCTGGCAGGATGCTCATGACATTTATAAAGAATACATAGATGCACGTCAAAGGGCAAAAGACTCAAAGTCCCCAGAAGTATTGGGATGGACATTATCCAATAGTACTTGTCAGTGGTTATGGAAGACCATTGTGTATGATGTGGTTGGGTACCTCAGGGATTGTGAAGTCGCAGTTGGATCCCGCATTTGGTGGTGCCCCACCTCATTCTTAACCACACTTCCGTTTCATGCTGCTGGCAAGAATGGAAAGAAAGGAGAGAAGGGGGACTTTCTCATGGATTATTATATATCATCATACACTTCAACTCTCAAGGCCCTCATTGATGCACGGCATACACCAGCAGCACCAATTCAACAACACCAGGTGCTAGTTGTTGCTCAGCCCAGTGACCACAACCTTACATCTGCTCAGAATGAACTTGACACTGTGGTTGGATGCATACAAGATCATAGTCTCAAACAGATCCAGCTGGTTGATGAAGGTGCAACAAACATCACAGTGAAGCACACATTGAAGTCCTGCAGCTGGGCACATTTCATTTGTCATGGGGAGATCTCAGCCACCAGTCCATTTGACTCCTCATTGCATCTTTTTGAGGGAGACAGACTGAGCCTCAATGACATTATCACAGCACACTTACCAGATGCACAGTTTGCATTTCTTGCTGCCTGCCACTCTGCTGAGCAGATTATCAGTGGGCCTAATGCACCTGAAGTGGTCCTTCATCTTGCCAGTGCTATGCAGTTCAGTGGATTCAGAAGTGTTATTGGAACACTGTGGGAGATGAGAGATGAGGATGGGCCATATGTTGCAAGGAGGTTCTATGAGAAAATGCTTGAAGGACAGGATGATCCAAACATGAGGTACAAGAATGCAGCAAGTGCATTAACATCAGTTATTCAGCAGATGAGGGAGCAGAAGGTGATGAATGCAAAAACTGGCAAGAAGGAGAAGATGGGAATGGATAGATGGGTCAATTATGTCCACATTGGAGCCTAAGCATGCAGAATCTCTCTCCCAACAGTGCTCTCCCCCAACAGTGTTGCCATTACTCAGTAAACTCAAATACTTCTTAACTACTATGTTTCTCTCACTTTTATGTCTTCCAACCCTGTATAAATGTACTATTAGTGATATCTTGTATGTTGATTCTTGAATATGCCATTATATTGTATAAGCATTCTGTGCCACAGTGATTTCCTGATGGAGTAAAAGAGGCAAGACAGCATACTACCTTCATCACACTTTGTTAGTGTAGCGCAAGTAGACGCCGTAGTAGCGCCCGTAGGGTATTTTTCGTATCGTGTCCGCGCCAGCACATCTCAGTATTTTACCCAAATACTGAGATGTGAGTACCTATATTTCTCTTCATCATGCTTATCCTTACTCATATGCATGTAGTGTATTTTCATTCATCTAGGTACACTTCATGTATTATCTCAGTACTTGGGTAAAATACTGAGATTGTATTTTCATTTATCTAGCCTCGCATCTCCTCATTCCCACTCGTTCCCACTCGCTCGATCTTCCTCCCGGTTACCCCTGCTAACACACTTACCTCCACATGAATAGCTATGGTGCAAAGTTTGAACAAAATGGCAGTTTCTCCACTGCAAACATCTCTACCACCTACTATCTTGTATATTCATCAAGTTCATCTAGCCACACACATTGGGTGTAAACCCTCATCTTGACTTCCTGACAACAACACAAGTTGTACATTCCCAAAGCTACTCCATGTGCGAGGTTTGAACTCCAGAAACAAACCCAGTACTCCCACCCTGGATTCAGGAAGTAAACAAAACATGAAATAATCATGAATATAAATGAATCAAGAAATATGTGAAAATAAACTTTGCAAAGACTTACCTCCATACAATCTACTCAATTGCACACACCTCTTCCTCCCCCCTTCACTACTCCTGTAGTCCTCCTTTACCTTTCCCCATTCTGCACACCCACATGTACACGCATTTGCTCTTCTGTCCTGGCTGCGATGTTGCATGCATTCTGCCCTCCATACACGCAATCATCTAGCCTTCACCCCCAAATCTGAATCTTCCTGTTGTTATATTTGCGGTGCTACAACTGCATTGCCATAGCTTGTGTGAGTCACTTTGCATGAGCTTGCATGAAGCCGCACAAGTTTGGGCAGGTCTCTGCGTGTGATCTGGGTAGGAGTACAGATGTATGGTCTGGGAGATTATTGGAAACTTGGAATATATTGGTGTGTGTGTCGAAGGACACATGTACATCAGTCAATGGTGAATTGATGAACAGATGTTTCCTGTGTTCACGTAGGACGTTTGTAGCTTGTCCGCAACAAACGTCCTACGTGAACACAGGAAACATCTGTTCATCAACACACTTGCTCTCATCCCTCCCCTCTCCTTCTTGCTCGCAATCTCATTCTCTCAGTACCGTCATGAACTCTCACCTCCTCCTCCCTCCTCCCCATCCATCCCATCACTGTTCTCGCCACCAATGCCAGTCCCTGCCTCCACAATCATCATCTTTGTCCTACTAGTGACAATCCATCCACCCCTCCAGTTCCCCCAGTCTCAGCTTCTTCAAGTGCGCACCGCGACACCGGGCTCTTGATGCACCATGGACCACTCATGCACCATCCTGTCTTGGAGCATCCCACTTTGACTCTATTTGTGAGTGGGAGTCTCCCTGCAAACGGGTGGCACAGGCACCTAGCCCGACTCGCCTCTCTTCTCTGGTTTGTGGTGCAGTACTCGGTCACCCGCGACGGATTGGTGAATTTTCCCGTAATCCAGTGACCTGCCGATGCGCTGATGTACACCCATAGCCATGTACATTGTGCCATTCGTAGTAGCCCCCGCTCTCGGCCCCGTCACCTACTCCACTTCACAACCGGTCTTCGTATCCCCCCCGCGTCACGTACTATGCGCACGCCAACCCCCGAACCATGACCGTGTGGTGCTGCGTCCGACGTGGCAGACGGTGTTAGGTGTGGTGTGTGGCCTTGCAAATGAGAGGTATGGCTTCGAGGAACGCTGGTTGCAAGTGGTCCCTTGGTTCTAGGGTGTGGTGCCAGGATCGGGTGTACGCGAAGGGTTAGTGAGTTTTTCTATTGTCCCACAACTGGGGACGCGCTAACATCCACTGGTAGCCACGGTCGTTGCAGCCTTGCTGCGCCTCACCGCTGCACCCCATCTCAGCCTTTCAAATCCGTTGACACTCAAGTCTCCTGCATACGCTGTGGTCGTATGTTGTGGTTGAAAGCGTCGGTGGACCCGTGCGTGCGTGGGGCTTCCGCTGCAGGGTCCTGGCGGAGGACGGCGATGGCAGATGAGGGGTGCTCATCGGTGAGGATGCGCTGAGATCGGGACACGCTGTGCCGCTAGGTGAGCTCGCCGCTATATTTTGCCCAACACAGGAGGGCTGACGCACCTTGTGCTGAACCTTCTACATGGCCACCCACTTACATTCCTCGCTCCCCGCTCCTCAAGGCTCATTCCCGTTCGCTGCGGTCGACCACCTTGCGTTCTGATACGCTAGTGTCACATCACGAAAGTGGCTACAGACGTCAAAGAAGCGCTCGCATGTGCGCACCGGCACAGGGACTCATTCGCGGGGGGTGGGAGTTGTAACTGCCTGCGCCCTTGAAGACGTCGGTCGCGGTACGCGCGGCTGGCACGCGTTTGCATGGACGGGGAGTTGGGCGTGGGAGTCGGGAATCAAAACCGCACACACTACATACGAAGCTTCGTGACCTTGAATTCCATGTTGTCGCGCTCACACTCCTCGTCTCCCCTTCTCCACGCTGATGTTGGCATGCACGAGACATCTCATCGCATTCCTGGCCTCCCCGGCTTAGTTGATGTCACTAAACATCGTCGTTGTCCGGGAATCCGAGTTGGCAGTTGGCTTAGACGGGCCCAGCATGCGCGGACACTGGATTTATGTGTGCGTTGGCGTTGGGTAAAGCTGAGCAAACGGTCAATTGGCGGGTGAGTAGCTTGCGGGGGCAGGGGTCTGGAGAGTGAGCACGACGAACGGGGCAGCGGGATGTACACCCTGCGCACAAGATTGTGGTTCCAGCGTCCTGCGCCCTTGAAGACGTGGGTGGCGGTACGTGATCGGGATGGTGGACACTACGTAGAATGGTGAGCCTCTTTGCTATTTTCACCAAACGCCCAACTCACGCTCACGCACCTTCTTGTTCGTCACGAATCCCATATCGGCTCGGCCCACTCCTCGCCTCCTCTTCTCCTCGTAGACTGCTGCCATTGGTGAGTCGTCGCGTTCCTTGCAGCCTCCCTGTCTTCGCGTGCTCTACCGTCACAGATACTTGCCGTCGCGCGAGAATCCAAGTTCGCTGGCGGGCCAGGCGCGGGCCGTCTCAAGACACGGGATATATGTGCGCGTCGGCGTTGGGGAATTGGATGAAGACGCGCCGATTGGCGGGGGAGTCGCCTGGTTGGATCGTGGGGTCCGTGGCACTACGAGGGTTAGTCAGTTAGCACAACAAACGAAGCAGCAGGATGTACGCGCGCACCAGGTGAGCGCCTTCCTTTATCTCCCTAGGTTGTTTGCGCGTGTGCAGTGTTTCTTACAGCCTTGCTTCCAGTCATGCAGGGAAAAGGAGGATGGTCTGTTGCTCTTTTTGCGTCGTTGATCTCGCATGCGGGTGAAAAGGTATGCTGTGGGCCGTGGCGGGCGGGTGTTGGGGTAGTCGGGGAGTTGAGGAGACTTTGGGAGGTGACACGCCGTGTTTGCGGTCCGGACTGGCGGGGATGATCCTGCTCGAGGGTGCGGGTTCGACAACCTGGCGAAGTGCAGGAAGCAGCTATTTGCGGCATGGATACCGCTCGCAGATCTCACCTGTTGTCGTAGATATATCGACGAAGTTCGGGGTGGATCCGTGTTCGAGGTTCGTCGCCGTTGTAACATGGGATTCGACGGCTTCGTTCTCAAGATGGTGCGTCAAGGTTGCGGGTGAGGGGGGCGACCTTCTGTTCACGAAAGTGAAATTGTGGATGCAAAGATGGAAAGTTGCACCAACCGTAGCCAATTCCGCATTTACCGTCGCTGCCGTTGTTACTGTAGCACTACCCTCCTCCCTTTCTCTCGATTAGGCTACTCGTCGCCGTCGTCGCGATCGTTCATGCTGAAATTCCGGGCGCATCCACAAAGATCCCGCCGTTGCGTTGGGAGTATTGGCAAGAACATTCAAATCGTCACTTGCGCGTTCAGCGAGCTGATATACGCTGGAGGGAATGGCGCTGAGTTTGTTCCAGAGAGGATGAGTGAATCGCGGAGGAAGGTCACCATTGTGGTCGGCACATCATCGGAGGTAGAAATTTCGCCCCGCGTCGATTCGTCACAGCGGCGACTGAACTCACCTCATACGCTCATCGCTCTCTAAGAATCGTGGTGAGCGAAATTTCTTTTTGCCCGACTTCCAGTCTACATGATGTGAACGTGGACTTATCTTTGTGGCAGCCTCTCCAAATCCTCGAAATCCATTCCGCCTTGGATTTTTATGATGTTCGACCACATCAACATTGGGTTCGATCCACGCAGACTACACCATGGTCCGACGCAATAACCAGCAATGCCAATAGAAGAGCTGCGAGTCAGATCATTGCTTAGGCGCGCCGGCGTAGACAATTACATGAGAATACGACGCTCTCCAACTTAGATTTCGAGGATCAGGAGAGGTTCTCCATTTTGAGGCGATGGTGACGACGAATCACCCGAGTGCAAACGACGAAGACCAACCTGAAATCTCGTTTCTCTCTGAGGACCCGTCTACGGATGTGTGCTGCGTCCCCCACATCGTCGTCGCGCAAATTGGATTGGGGTGAGTTCACTTATGCACGATAATAACGAACTTACTGACTTACCAGCGTATACGCTCCGTATATGCAGCAGCAAGAACTCCTGACGTTGATGGAATGCGAGCCAGCGGCGTTGACACCAACGTTCGTGGCCAGAGCGAGCGACTACATAACATCAGGTAAAGCGCCGCACTCGGAATCGAGCAGCCTACACAGCCTACTGCCGTCTGCTACGATCCTCGCGCTGCGCCTCACTGCTGCACACTATCTCAGCCTTTCAAATCCGTCGACACTCAAGTCTCCTGCATACACTGTGGTCGTATGTTGTGGTTGAAAGTGTCGATGGACCCGTGCGTGGGGCTTCCGCTGCAGGGTCCTGGCGGAGGACGGCGATGGCAGATGAGGGGGGCTCATCGGTGAGGATGTGCTGATACCAGGACTTGCTGCGACACCAGGTGAGCTCGCCGCCACACTTTGCCCAAACACCGGAGCGCTGACGTACCTTGCTAGGTTTCGAACAACTCGGTGCATGCGAGAAATTACTGCCCCGCAACCGCTGTTTCTTCAACAAGGTCCCCTGCCGTGGTGACCCCATAAGGGACTCTCGTGTGGATTCCACCTCCTACGGTGTTGGACGCACCCCATGACCTCCAATCCCATCAGAATCAAACAGCTGACATGAATTCGCCCATACAACGCCGAGAACGGCCTCGAATGTAGGACAAGAGCGTATTCTTCCCATCACTAAAACACACGAGATTCTCACAGTTGGGTTTCTTCACCGAACCATCACCATCACCATCGATTGAGAGAGCTGAGCGTACTCTTCACTCGTTAGAGCGCTTCTACAGGGAGCAGTCAAATTAGGATCCTTCACCGTCAGTCCAAGGATGGAAAATGTACCTTGTACGGTGTCGAGGGCCGTGTCGTTTCATCAGGTCGTGAGTCGTTTGCCCTACATCGAACACATCCTTGACTGAATCGCGGAATAATCAGGTGTTCGACAAGCGACCAGAACCATCCCATTCGTTGGGACATTAGCTCACGCACCACAACTATACACCCGGTAATCCATGACAATGATAATTTTGCCCCGATTGATTCCCAGTTATTCAGCGATCACTTGGTCGCGCCGAGTCCTCGAAGTTGAGCAGCAACCTAGCGGTGTCCGAGCACCCGCGAGTAGAAGATCTGAGCACGCATCTGGGTGAGTGTCTTGCCATTTCGTTTTGTTTAGAAGAGGACGCACCGATGATGCGAACTTCCAATAACCTTCGTTCTGACAACGCAATTCAATTGCGTGACATGCGGAGTGAATTGTCACTCTGATCGTACACGTCTTCTATGTATCCAGATCCTTCTTGGCATCGCTGAGCTTCAGAGACGCTGGGTGTGCTGACATGTTGTCGTTTAGCTCCGATGTAGGCGAACAAAGTCATATTTGTCGGCGGTGACGGTGCGATAGCTATGTAGCGCAATCGCTGGATTCGTTGTTACAATAGATTTTCGCCCAGGTGTCAATGTAATGGTGAAGTATGCCGAATCGCAGATCTTGTCGCCCAACCATGTGCCCACTCGGTCATCGTCCGAGGATGTCTTCAACACTACGTCAGAGGTTGTCGTATATCACCGAAGAGCCAGTCGAAAGGCTCAATCGAGGTGGCACAAGCCGAAACCAGTTTCGAGTGTTTCGCTTCATATCCTGACATGATAGACATTAGAGTCCTCCATACCAAAGGTTGCCGTCAACGGTGGCTGGGCACGATTCAGATATTTGTTGCTGGTGCCCGTCGCGATCCCAGCGATCATACTGACCTGCGGTTGTTGCGATGTCAACGTATTCTAGGCTACGAGCATGGCGGAAGCACGCTTTTATGGAGTCCGTGTTGTCTTCGTATACAGGAGGTACGGCAAATTGAAGGTGGTGAATCTCTACCACATGGAGGATGAGACAGGACGCAATCCTGAGTATATCCTAGAAAAAGAGAAGACGGTAGGAGAGGTGATGGTACGCAGAGGCGTACTACTCACAGTCCGGCCGCTGAAATGGAGACACTCCAGACGGGGCATATAAGATGCTAGCTTGAAAAGTGGCCAATCATCCACGTCCACGGTAAGGGTACGTATATTTGAGACGCTTTCTTGGGCAAGCTGGGAGAACACGCTGTTTGGGACGCGGCCAAGATGGAGATGTGTGATGTTCGGTCGATCTGCGAAAATGGCAGCGATGTTATCGATAGCTTCTCCCGTGCGGACCAGTTGGAGGCGGGGTAAAGCTGACGAAGGTATACATGACAGCTCCTGGGAAGGGGGCAACGTAAGATCGAGGTAGCGTAAAGACGACTGCGATGCGAGAAAATCGATAAACCGGCGAGCTTCCTTAGGGATGAGCCCAGTCCATGAGAGGGTAGTGAGAGAGAACGGGGAACTGTCCAAGAGAGCGAAGAACGGGCTCGAACCCTTGTTTCCTTTTTTTCGAAAGAAGTCAATACTGAGCGAGCTTAGATTTACGCAGCGTTTGAGAACTTCGCAGATGCGAGCGCCGGTCTCAGTAGAAATCTTGACTTCTCGGGCAGATATGTGGAATCCACCAATGTGATGGCAGAGCCGCTCTCCTGACCAGTAGAGCGTGTCGACGAGCCGTTTCAGACGGGGTTCGTTCCATCTGGGGAAACTGATTGTTCGGTACAACAGCGGCTCGGACGCTGCGCGAACGGATCGTGAGACAAGTTGCAGAGCTAGTAGTGTCCCCCGGTGGTTGTCAAGCTCAGCCAGTATCAAATACAGCAATTCTGTTGGTAGCGGCTGTGGGGAAGGCATCAGAGTCAGAGTTTGAACAGGTTTGAACTTGCTGGTTACCGGTTACAGCGAACAATCTGCCTCACACGTGCTTGTGGACAGGGGACTCCTGCAGGCCCCTGGTCTCTAAAATTCTTTCTCTCGTCTTGCGTTTGTTGCTTGTTCTTAGGCTAGATATCCAAGATTTTGGGTGCGTGAACGGTCTCACTCTGGGATCCCGCAGCTTTTGTTTCGGATACTTCAAAACCAGACATACGGGCGGTTTTTTTTAAGATCTCAAACTACATCGACGTATCTATCTGCAAGCACGTAGTTTTCCTATCCCAGCGAGAAACGCCTCGCTGATGAATTGAGGATCAGATCTACTCCCATGGAGGTGACGATAAGGGCCAGGACCCTCTTGTAAACTGGTCGAACGTTGGGGCTTGCCGTTCTTCTAGTCATGGCCACTTGTTGAGCGTTGTCTGATGAACTGTGTCGCGAAATTGAATACTCAAATGGATTTGGATACGATGATGTAGTTATGCAGGTCCGTCCACCTCTAGAACCTTCCGAGTGTACTCACGGGCCTTCTCCCAGATACTTTTACTACCTCGCACTTCAGCCTCCCACTCTTCCCGCAGGCCAAGCCCATACGACTCTACCAAGTACGCGTTGGTACAATCTTTACGAACATCCCGAAGCCATGTCCTCGCCAACTCCCCCTCGTTGTATCCACTAATAACACACACCAGCATCTGTAAAGTCGAATTTTGCAGAAGGACAAACACCACACTAGGGTCTTGCGCGAGGCAACTGGACAGTGGCATTGCGAAATGTGTAAGTTGAGGGAAGGGAGTGATATCCAGCGCGTCACTATTGCGTGTCATCGGGCACGCCAGGCGGATGTGAGTGATTCCGGTTGAGAGGAGCCCCTGCGAGCATCCTTGTCGACTAGCTCGGTTCCACCGGTCGTCGGAATCAATGATGACTAGCTGCAGAGGGTGGCTTCTCTCTGGAGGAGAAGATTCCCAAGGGAAATACGAGCGCACTAGTGGCATGTGCATCAAGTGCAGAAAGGAATCTTGGTCCATCGCGACGTGTTCTGCATTGTAGCACGACTCCATGACCTTCCGGACACCACTGTAACCGTCTTCCATCCATAGGTTCTGTATGTGCTCGGAGGGAACGAAGTCAGGAAGGCGCAGCCTCTGGCTTACACGAGTGGCCGTCGGATCGTCGTTTGGATTCGCCTGGAGGAAGATCATGGCCCGAAAGTCTTTAACGGCTGCTTCTGTTGGCAAGATGACGGTCGAGAAGAGGTACGGAAGCACCAGTTGACGACACCATGAATTGACGAGGCAAAGGGCCTTGCAAGTCGGCGTTGACGAGCGCGCAGCGTGTTCGAAAATGTGCCACACAACTTCAGGAGGGAACTTCATAAACAGGTTATTTTCCATGAGAGCTGAGTGTTCGCTATCTTTCGTGAGAGTCACCGACATTCGCGATGAGTATTGAATATTGAGGGGCGACGCGTTGAAAAACGCACCTAGAGATGTCGCAGCCTGGGGGTTCTAGATAGGCGTGAGGACTCATCGAAGCCTATTAAATAATCTGAAGTGTGAGGTTAGCCGCAGTCTACCGTTTGCAATAAAGTCCGAACTGGCGCCAGTACCGAAGTTCTGTTTTCGGTAAGCGTGAGTCTTTCGGTTTTCCCTCCCTTGCTCGTTTTCCCCGCACCATTGCTACAAAACAAGTCGTTATGTGAAACGGCCCGGGACGTACACCCCTTCCAAGAGCTCACTGCAAGCCCTTGACCGAGGTACTGAGACCCACCATCGAGGACTAATCGAGAAGCGATCACGCAAGCAGCCAGTGTACTTCTGGGATCATCAATCCTCATCACTCCTTCCTTACAGAGGAAGCATGGACTCGGAGCCCAAGGAGGAAAGGGCAAGAGAGATACGACGCCTTACGGTACGTGTTTTGCAGACCTACTACGAGAATCTTGAACATTTCGAACCGGGTGCCCCTTCGTGGCTCGGATTTTTGAGAGCGCACTGTGTGTGTTC
Source organism: Pleurotus sapidus (assembly GCA_026743855.1). Taxonomy (NCBI): domain Eukaryota; kingdom Fungi; phylum Basidiomycota; class Agaricomycetes; order Agaricales; family Pleurotaceae; genus Pleurotus; species Pleurotus sapidus. Next base: position 115,786 of record JANBWZ010000034.1, on the reverse strand, counting down.
CGCAAGATCCGTCCTCAGCCGCCGCTGGAGAGGAGGAGTCGACCTCTCCAAATAACCATCAATGGCGCAGATGCGTGCTGGAACCGGGCTGGCCTTTTGGCAGGGCTTCGCCGGATTTCACTTTCTGCCTGCAAGCAATATCACGCAAATCCGCCTCGCACCTCGCAGTCCCATTTTTCTCAAGGATTTTGCACCCGATGTCACGCATTTCGCCATGCCACTATACCTCTTCAACATTCTCCTCCGGTCCAGACTAGAACAACTACTATGGGCCGCGCTCGGTCCCTTTCTGCAAACCTCGACATTGCATATGCTGTGGGTATTCTCACCGGCGCGGACGATCGGGATTTGGCATGGGCATGGTCTCGAGATGATCATCAAAAACATACGAATGCCTACTTGGTAGAGCAGTCCGGGCGCGGCATACTGGAAGAATGGGAGGATGAGGCGAGAGGTGGGGAAAGCATCTGGGAGCGCGCGCTGGGAAAGCAGCGGAAGGTGGATGAGTACCTTGTCTTGTTCGTCGTGATTCAACTTTGTATTTTTCTTAGACTTTGAATTTGAACTCTTTGTTACGTACCTATGTAACTCGGCGCGGGTGGTTCAATTTGCGACGCCGCTTTGCATTCTTCATTCTCGTGTCTCAAGCCCGACGAAACGCGACATGGCCTTCGATGAAGTAAAACTCCCCCGTCCCCAGGCTCCTAGAACCAGCCGCTCGTACGAGAGTATTTTTCAAGCACGTGACGCGCGCTAAGGCGCGATGTAAACAAGTACATCGTCAAGCGAGCTTGAAACTCTCGATAGAGCGGCTGGCAAAATGTGTCACCGAGATCACCGTTTTTGTTCCCATGCTCTTCGCCGAGCTCGCGGCAGGTTGTCGATGTCACAGTGACAGTTATGTGCCGGCAGACTCCGGTGCATAGCTTAGGTACTAATTGGGATATAACCCGAGTCATTGCTAACACATAGTACCGCATAATACTCCCACTGGATCCACCTCCCTTCGACGCTGCCAATTTACTTGCAATGAGAAGGGAGGTTGACTATACTGCAACCAGTGTGAGATGTTCATTTCAGGGTGCGGTGTTCTCAACTGATGGATTGGGAGCCTTGCATCCATATTTGGTGAAGGCGCAAGAACGGATGGTGGGTTCTCGTGCATGACGACGCAGACAGGAACCGAATGAACGGGGAAGTAAATGAAGTGTAAGTATGTCCACTGTTTCCTCCCTTTTTGTCTCTGATTGAACGACATGAGGAACTTGAATGTTTGAATGCTTACACTCACACACGCAAGCCCATCTACCAGTACCCCTTGGTTCTGCCCAACACCCTCTGAGCTGACTGTCCACAACCGCGACTTCTGTTGCATCCAGTTCTTTGCCACGATTGATTGCAAGCTTATCAAACTTGGAATCAAGTCAATCACCAATGGTTTTGATTTGATCCCGGGGATTCTGCATGCCCGCTCGGCCCCCTCAGCTCCGAGGTAGCGATCCGCGAGTTTCTTGCTTGTTCGGAGGTGATGCATTGTAAGTACGGTGTAGTCATAAGAAAACAAAGAAATCACTAGTTGTGCGTTTGAACACCCTCTGCCACTTACTTGCCTCGAACCCCATCAGTATAGCATAGTTTACAGACATTGCGCCAGAGCGACAGACATTGTTCAACGTTTGCGTTCAGTGCTCGCGCTCTCCTCTTCCACATAGCAACGGGACGGCATCATCCAACCTGCACTATTCAAACACCTCTCGCACCTCGCTCAATATGATCTCGCCTGTGTCTTGTGTACTACACTACTTACTATGCATAGTTTTCTTATCAATTATTATTCATTTACCATATCTGGGTCTTCTCTACGTGGGAATAGAAATTATCTAAACTACTGCGTGACAGCCTGCCGCGAGCTCGGCGAAGAGCATGGGAACAAAAACGGTGATCTCGGTGACACATTTTGCCAGCCGCTCTATCGAGAGTTTCAAGCTCGCTTGACGATGTACTTGTTTACATCGCGCCTTAGCGCGCGTCACGTGCTTGAAAAATACTCTCGTACGAGCGGCTGGTTCTAGGAGCCTGCCCCGTCCCCGGCCCTAGCAGTTCGCTGAGGGCTAAATGCTGACTTCCGTCACCGAACACACTACTTGATCCCTGCAGTAGCTCAGAGCTGAGATCGCAGATATATCGGTGAGCGAACACTTGATTCCGTTTCGTACTTCGAGCACCCTACCGCGGTAATATTACATGACCGTTTGACATCTACGCAGCCGATTTGGCACCTTCTCTAAGCTTCTTTGAACGGTGCCGGCTTCGCTGTGTGTGCCCGATGATTCTGGTGAATCACGATCTGTGATGCATCAGTGATGCTACCGTGTGCTGTTCCCAGCCTCTCGTATTTCGACAAACCCGCAACTCTTCCCAGGCCACGACTACAACGTACACCTTCAGGTGCGCTCAAAAATCGTCTCCTACTGGTCACTCCCTACACTAATAGAGCAGATAAGCAAGGAACTATGGAGTATGCACGATTCGCAGACTTCCCACGTGAAGTGGTGTGGCACATATTCACTCTTGCCGCACAATTGTCTACGTCGGCTTGCAAGACGCTGTGTCTTGTCAATTCATGGTGCTATCGGCTGCTGCTTCCGTATCTCTTCACCACCGCCGTCCTGCCGGGGTCGACATCTGTTGATACATTTCTGTCCATGGTATCTCTTCACGCCAAACTGAACGGACATAAGACGGCGGCAAGCCTTGATCACGGCGCCTTGCAATGGATGCCCCAGCGACCCTTCCATTCAGTAAGGAACCTGTGGATGCTTCAGTCTCATAGCAGGGTTTGGGAAATGATGGCGTTGTGTTGCAATGCAGAGCATGTTGCGATGGACCAAACTTCCTTCCGGCTGCTGATTTGTGAGACTGCTGCATTTCAATCTTGGATCAAGATACAAGAACACCAGCTGCTGCTTGGGAGGAAGGATCGGCCTTTACAGATCTTGATCGTCGACGCAAACATCCTATGGAATAAGGATATTCTATACACACGCAAACAAGGATATGAATCTCCCCCTGCAATTGACATCACGCACATCCGCCTTGCGGCCCGGGGTTCGATGTTATACAGTGACCGCATGCTCGACATCTCTCCTTTCCCTGGGCTCACTCATTTCGCCATACCGCTTAACCTTCGTGACGGCCCCTTCTTCCGCGCCAGGCTAAAAGCGCAGCGCGCGGCGCTGACCCGCCTTCTAGACAACTCAACGTTGCAGATGCTAGTTTGCATTATAGTCGACTCGTCAGATCGGGGCCTGGCCTGGGAGTGGATTCGAGGCATTCGCAGGAAGTACGCCAACGCGTACTTGGTGGAGTCGTCTGGATGTCCCGGGGGTGGTTTACGGGATGAGTGGGAGAGTGAGGCGCGAGGTGGTGACAGTGTTTGGGAGAAAGCAGTCAAGTACACCCAGAAGCTGATGGGGGCGGGGTGTTCTGTTGGTACGGGTTTTGTTTAGTGGAGAAATTACATGTTTCCAGAATACTAGCCAACATTAACAGTCTCTAATCTTGGCTTTGAATATCATGGCACCGCGGTCGGAGCATGCGAGGGAAAGATGATTTCCTCCATTGTATCATAGAACACCCTCGCCATCTCCTTTACCCAAGAGACCGCCTTGCTCCTACAGCTACTCCTGTTGCAAAATCTCCAACGGTACCCGTTGGCCTCGACCATGACCGCGAGGTGTTCCAAATACTCAATAACATCCACATTTTCCAAGGAGTGTTCCATCCAATCTAGTAGCAGTTCGTCCTCAAACTCCTTGAGCTTGCAACTGCACCCAGATTGACGAATTCCCAGCTGTGGTCCTTTGCCTTGGGCTTTACGACCGTAAAAGTAGTAAGTGCTGGGGTCTTCTTTAATCCACGTTATCAGCCACGCATTGATTGTGCACCGTGCCGTCACGAGGGTGATGAGGTCTTCTGCGTCGAGCAGATCAGTGCGCCAGGTCGAAGGCCGGCGGGATAGTAGCGCGTAGAAGGCCAGGGCGAGATGCTTTCTAAGTAGCTCAGAGGTATTCGTCGTTCAAACGAGATGGATGAATGGCTCTGGATTCGGAGCCGCTCCGCCGGGGAAGCCTGTTGGCTCCTGCCATTGTCTCTTCTTCCATGCAGCATAACTGTTTGCGGGCCAATCCGCCCTTAAATGGAGAATGATGGTATCTCTTAATGCGTCTGCTTGATATTTGACGGCCAGCAAAAGCGGACCCATCAACAGCTCGGGTGATTGGTGATGATAGCGAGGCAAGAAAGCGGTCCTTCGTCGAACGAACATCAATTAGCTTCAAATCATATATAAAATTTGAACGACTCACTCTGGGTTGGATAGCACTCTCAAAAACCCTCTTACATGGCTCGCATCGTCGTGCAATGTGATTAAAGGTACGCCATCATATAAATCCTGGTCGGAAATGGAGGGGTTCATGAGGTCAAACATATCCGTGAACATGGAGGGCTGTTCGATCAGCAAGGCCTTGTGGATGCGAAAATAGACGACAACAGCTGGGGTCTGCGAATAAATATTAGGTGTGATGTTTGAATTTGAGGCTTCAATCGCGACGACGATGGCTTCATCATCCCCAGCTTTTCCAGGAGCAGAAAGCACGACATCCCCATCGGAAAAGTAGAAGCTTTTATCGTGCATGGGTGTGGGCCCGGGTGCCAACATTGCGAGAGTCGTCTTGATCATGATTCACAATGAGACACCGTCTCTACCAGGCGTCTGTTTGTATTGGTACACGGTATTGCTTTAGGATCGAAAGTTATCGCAGGCAGACTTGAAAGTAATGTACTGTGTTCACTCTGGAGGGAGGCAACGATTCGGTTGAATCACGTCTTGAAGGAAATGACTAGGGACAAGCCCCTGTTCTCACTTCGACCTACTCAGGCTGAGTCGCTGAGCTTCATTGAATCAATATCATCCAGCTACCACGACCTGAGCGATAGCACTTCATAATACATGTGAACTGAATTTGTCGCAGAAAGCTTTCAAGGTGTAGCCGCATGGCACACACATCCCGAAGACGAATTTCAAGAGCGGATAGACTCATCGCCGTCATCAAGAGGATTGTTTCACCTCGTATCTGGAGCGCATTTCGGCGCAAATACTACGTAGGTCCTCGTCTCTTTTCCAGTAATCTGGGCCGTTGCTAAGGTTTAATGGGTGTCTTTGACAACTGCTTTAGAAAAGTGGGAAAATGTGGTCAATACACACCATATTACGAGTCTCTATTTAACCGCAACTTTACATTGTTCTTGACACTCGGTACGATGAGAAAGAACCATGCGGCTCTTGCTACTCTTTGAGACGTACGGTGGTCCATCAGGAGTGCATAGGGGGGAGGCATGATCGTGGGATTGTTTCATAGTGAACGGATTCTTTGATGATCACTGCAATCCGCCTCTCATCATCCATTTCTCCGGTTCGTCGTTGAGATCACAATGCATTCTCTCAGGCTGTTCTGACTATAAATTACTCGTTCCCAGGTCTCTTTCTCCCCCACCTTTCGGCAAACAAGTGCTCCTGACCTCTGGCAGGCCTTTCCACATTCTTTCCATCCATCTCCCAATTTTTCTCGACCTTCAAAGCAACAAATAATGTTCACGCCCAAGTTCTTCCTTTCTTTCGCCTTGGTGGTATGTCTTGCGGGTCGGGGTGAGTCTAGGTGTTCGTCGCCGTAGGATTGTGTGCTTATCTTTTCGTGTTCAGCCCTAGCGGCTTTCAGCATCACCGTCGGGACTACTGAACTCGCAACCAAAGACATCATCGCCCCTTCTACAGCAATTCCCAGCCCTGTGAGTCCTTCCTTATCGATATACTGGCGAATGATTTATCGCTCGCACGACGCTTTATAGTGCTCGCAGAATTGCACTATTGCTCAGAATATGCTTATTGTATGTATCTGATCGACGAACTTATGGACGCCCTTTGACGAAGCCTATTATAAACGACTTAGGGCTGCGCAGACGACACTAGCTGCTTATGTGGCACCGACACCCTCGGCAACCTTACTCAGTGCGAACAGTGCATTTTCACGGAATTGATTAGGGAGAACAAGCCAATGGCCGACTTCCGCGCTGGGTCGAACGTCCTATTGGGTGGTAAGTTCTCAAATGTTATCGCTCCTGCCTTTGACATAACGGGCCATCCCTCTGTAGCATATGGAACTGCATGCAACGCAACCACCAAGGTGGCCCTCACGCTCCCCTCTGATTGGGATGGACCCTTCGTCTCCGTTCTTCCTGTGGGCGTCGCTATCATCTACGTTCTCTTTGGAGGGTTTTTCGGTATCTCTGGCATCCTCCTCCTCTGCAATATGTGAGCCGACAGGTACCAGCGGTTGATCTGAACATGACATGTTCGATTTGATGCGCTTTCGACTGTCGAGCGTTGATGCCGTTGATGTACATGCTGGAGATGAGCTCAACCCGGTGCCTTGGTCAGAGTGATTGATATACCCTTGCGGCTAAGAAAGTGAAGCTTTGCAAGTTCACTTCGTGTTCATTTTTTATATTTCGTTGCTTTGAAGCTATCGCTGGACGTTTTGTTATTATACCATTCCATGTAGCCTATTGTTTATTTCACGTAGTAGGAGAGAGCAGAGAATGCTGGTGTTGGGTACACGAGTAACTTAGACAACCGTTGCCAGGTCCGGTGGAAAGGTCTTGTAAATATAGTTCACATGCTATGCATGTACGCATGGGCCATCGAAGCCAAAGTCCACATTCCAGCCGCCCGAACTCTGAACTAGAACGGGCTAGTCGGCGACGGCATTAGTTCCAGTAACTTTGGTTTCAATCGCCAAAGTTGGAGAGATGGGCGAGGTCGTTCAGGGCTGATTCTAAAGGAATTCTGGAATTGAATGTTGGAAAAATCCACTTCGAGGGAACACCGTCGCGACATTCTGAAGTTACGATGGTGCTCGGATGGTCCTGGTCCTCAGGCTTCCTCAGGCTCCTGTCTGTATCCCCTTGTCTCCTATTCATGTCACGTGTTGTCTCACGGCGCGTAACTTTCCCAGGGACGCGTTTCATCAACGAGATGGATGAGCGTGTCTCGTTCTAGCGTCCCACCACCATCGTCCGCGTCCCCCACAGACGCACCTCCCTACTATCTGAATATCTTGCTCGTAGTTGGCTGCGTCGAGTCGGCCTGATATTCGCCTGCATTTCCGCGACTTGGCCGCGCTATCGACGATGCCTCCCATTCAGATATATTCTGGTTCCCTCCAGCCCAAAAAGAAGGCTGAACTGCAGGAAATTGCTATTGCTCTTGAGATATCTGACACCGGGACGAATTATGAGCTGCAGCAGCGAATCAAGAAACATTTAGATGATAACCCTGACCTTGAAGATCGCGACGAATTCCGTGGCCTCTATGGGCGGAACAGGAGGGGCAGGAGCTCTAGGGGCAGCGTCCAACCGGTGGAATCGTCGAACACGGCATCTACTGCGGCAGTCACCCATTTTTCTCCTGACACCGATAACCAGGAAGAACGCAAGCCTTCCACGTTGGCACATCGTACAAAGAAACGTGTCACTCCGTTGGATCCGGTCTTGGAGGTCGAGGCGACACCGCAGCAGGATATGAGATATATATCAGTCCTGCTTAAACATCCTATATCCCCCCAGGAACCATCTCCTTCACCGTCTCCCAGCCGTGGTCGTTCGAATCGTTCAATGTCGCCTACCGATGCTCCAGAACATGATCTTGGTGGAGAGGAAGCCCACTTCAACCCAGGGGCCTTATCCGCGCCTTCACCAAACTCACCAGGTCGGATAACCTCGCACAGCCGGTCATTGCTCTTCAACATCCATATATACATCGACGCGACCCGCGCATTTCTTTCCAATCCCACAAACATCTCCAACCTCACTGCTTTCATCGAGTTCGCGTATATTATTTGTATTGCCGTTCCGTGGAGGCATGCGTATGTATGTATACTCCTTCCTTCCTCTTCCTGATACATTTAATTAACCCGTCATCTTACTCCCAGTATACCATCTCGTCAGGAGTAACGATCCAAGTCCCAGTGTTCGGATCTGACTTCGTCTTCCCACTCTTCCTTATCCTCTTGCATTGGGTGTTGCCGACGCTCATCATCCCATCATTGGTGGGAGCGTTCGTCTCCTTTGCCCGTCCATATACCCGACTTGCCGCTTCACCGAGTAGCTCAACGTCTAATGTCGACGTTGACAAATACCCCTCGCTGTTGACACACGTCGCTGCGGCCTACGACCCTTTAACTGCGTCTATCGCTCGGCTAGCATGTCACATTGCGTGGCCTTACCGCCTCCTGCCTCCTACGAATCTCGTCACGCCTCTTATACCCTATCCGAACGTTATTCCTCCGGTCCCCCCCACGGAGATCGCACTCGATGCCTTGGGGTGGAATTGGAGGATATTCGACTCCAGCGTCGTGCTTGCATTTGCGGTGGCTGAGGCCCTGAGACGCTGATCAGCTGGTCCGCAGAGTATTCGAACGTACGTTAGGTCTCCTTATGTCTTGTGATCTCGGTTTTATGATTTTATTCTTGAGACATATATTCACGCCTGGATGCCTAGCTCTGCAATATGTTTCCGATTATCTGTAACCTAGTTGCTGTAAACTATCACGCGTAGCATGTATGGTATATATTGGCTATTTATCTCCCTATCTTCCTTATATGTGTACGTCTTGTATCCTTTCCCCTACAAATTAAAGGCTAAATGCGAAGCTTGGGCGGGTCTCATGATGTGCTAGCTTGGATTGGTAGATCGTTGGGCGGGCTGGCGGCGGCGGTACGAGACTTCGTTGGCTTTACACGTTGGACGGCCAGGGCCTGACAACGCAAGCCGATACGTTGCTTCTCCATCGCCGCTTTGGCGGAGGCCTTGCGTTGCTGATGAGCCTTCAAGGTGGCCTTCAGCTTGACGGGCTTCCTTGGAGGTCGGAGCTGCACAACGGGTCGTCCTAACATGTCACCGCACGGAAGAGCGTTCACTATGCCGGGCCCGACTGACACAGCGCAGTCGAGTTTAACGCATTTCTAAAGGATGAGCTCACTGGATAGTGTGCCATGTCAATGTGCACACGGGTGCACAAAGGTTTGGCTAGGGTATTAAGGAGATCTCTGTACAGAGCTGGCTGGCGTATTAGGAACCGGCAAGGAAGATGAACTTGATAAACAAGGGAGATCTTTGAGGCTGGCTGTCTCAATCGTGTCTGGGTCCCATTAAGATCGTCCGGAAGCTGTGTATCGTGGATGATCGCGCTCTGCATTCATGAGTTCGTTGACTGTTGAGATTAGAGCCGTGGCAGGGGTAAACGATGGCGGAAAGTGGCGGAAGTGGATTTGGGCGCTTAGGCGCTTACCGTCTGGTTCTTCAAGTGTTCTTCCTTGGCAACACCGGCGGCGCGAACTTCGGAGGAGAGCCTTCTGTACGAGGTGGGTTTTCTTTGCGATCGTATGTACCTTCTTGTAAAAACTGACGACGCGCAGGTAAACCCGAAAGCAACGGAATGATCTCGGCCGTGAGTCAACAATGGACACCTCTCTTTGAGAGTGTGACAATCGATAGGACGACTTCCGAAGATGTGCAATCTTCAAGGGGGCTTCGCTCTCAACGACAACGAACGACCTTGAGCTCATATAACTCAAAGATTTATTAGCCTAGGCCTGTCCTTGACCCTACGTGGACACTCCTCTACGCACAATTAACAACGGCACAAGTCTTCAAGCGCAGGCGTCACGGCTGGATGGCTAGAAATTTGAATGATGATTGTGCTACGTTACTGGACGACTGGCGATACACAAGGATCACGCCACTACATACACTCGTCGAAATACAATAGTACAATCGGTTTCTTGTCTGGCACAAACCGCGCAAAGCCAATGAAAGGCGTCACTTGCACTTGGAAGAACGCCGAGCGGCAGTGGTACGGGGGAAAATGTCGGTATTAGCAAGACTTTTCTCGTCCAAAGAGGAAACGCACTCACCGGCGGGGACCCCGCCGAGACTGGGAAAGATTCTCCGAGAAAGCCGCCCTTGTCGTCGATCTGCGTATAGAAGTGGTGAGTCTTGTGCTTGTCAGAGAATGCGATCCACTTACCACGAGGATTAACAGCTTCGTAATGGCTGACCAAACAACACCGCGGCCAGCTGCGAGGAATCACCCATCTGCTCAGCCAGCGGGGATGTTGCGTGGGCAGCGACGCAGCGAATTCAGCCGGGTCCATTGGGACGCTGGCGGCTCACCGAGGTCACGATCTCATGTCCACTAGAGTGGTCCGCCCGGCGCCCTTCACTCACCGGAGCGCTGGAATCCAGGAATCCCGAACCCTCCAGCGCCCATGGGCGAGCACACGCGGGCACCGGCGACCACAAGAGCGAGGCATGAGCAGTCCAAGGGTCAGCGGCAGCCCCTGGTACTCCTTCGACTGTGTTCTGATTGCAACGCCTTCAGAGGAATCCATGATTGAACCTCCCCTGTAAGGCGCTGCAAGCCGCGCCAGTCGATACTCCGAGTCGATTGCCCTATTTTCTGAGAGATGAGTGGGAGATACGGAAAGGCGGGTACTGATTACTTACGAGATGATGGAGGAAGAGAACTAAGGAGCGTACATCGACATTCCGTCCATTTAATAGCAGGTCAATATTTGGCACAGATGTGGGTGCCAAACAACGCGACCCTTGTATCGCTCATTTCCCTCTCACTTCAGCTCCATCTAACACCTTCTCAGAGACATCCCCAAGCCAGCGACACCCCGCCCGCCATGGCGTCTTCGACCGCCTTTGCAGAAGAAATTGTCCGAAACGCCATCCCCCACAGCCACAAAGGTGGCAATTGGCACTATGCCTCAATTGGATCTGCTGGCGACCCAATACTCGATCCCGACACTGAGTACTTGTTCCACAGCGGAGACCGCACCAATATCACAATACTACAGAGGCGCAATCCAGGCAAAGTCAAGAGGAAGTACATGACAACGGAAAGGGATATTGCTTCTAACCCCCACATTCTTTCCTCATCTGCATAGGAGCCACATATTCTCTATTACAATCACAGCCATCCTACTACGCACAACACATATCTAATCAAGTACCTGTACAGATCCATGTAAAGAGCCCCATTGTGTATTGTCTATCAACTATGTATTTCTGAGGTGCCGCAAAGGTGTCTCGAACAGCCCAAATTCGCTACTTGATTCAGATGCAGTGAACTTTATGCAGACGGGAATGTAATGCGATCGCGGCGGCAGTGGTACGACAGGATCATCCGAGAGGTTGACGATTTCCTATGCGACGGCGGTCGAAGAATCCATGGTAGGCAGGGTGTCGCTGGCTTGGGGATGTCTCTGAAAAGGTGTTGGATGGAGCTGAAGTGAGAGGGAAATGAGCGATACAAGGGTCGCGTTGTTTGGCACCCACATCTGTGCCAAATATTGACCTGCTATTAAATGGACGGAATGTCGATGTACGCTCCTTAGTTCTCTTCCTCCATCATCTCGTAAGTAATCAGTACCCGCCTTTCCGTATCTCCCACTCATCTCTCAGAAAATAGGGCAATCGACTCGGAGTATCGACTGGCGCGGCTTGCAGCGCCTTACAGGGGAGGTTCAATCATGGATTCCTCTGAAGGCGTTGCAATCAGAACACAGTCGAAGGAGTACCAGGGGCTGCCGCTGACCCTTGGACTGCTCATGCCTCGCTCTTGTGGTCGCCGGTGCCCGCGTGTGCTCGCCCATGGGCGCTGGAGGGTTCGGGATTCCTGGATTCCAGCGCTCCGGTGAGTGAAGGGCGCCGGGCGGACCACTCTAGTGGACATGAGATCGTGACCTCGGTGAGCCGCCAGCGTCCCAATGGACCCGGCTGAATTCGCTGCGTCGCTGCCCACGCAACATCCCCGCTGGCTGAGCAGATGGGTGATTCCTCGCAGCTGGCCGCGGTGTTGTTTGGTCAGCCATTACGAAGCTGTTAATCCTCGTGGTAAGTGGATCGCATTCTCTGACAAGCACAAGACTCACCACTTCCATACGCAGATTGACGACAAGGGCGGTTTTCTCGGAGAATCTTTCTCAGTCTCGGCGGGGTCCCCGCCGGTGAGTGTGTTTCCTCTTTGGACGAGAAAAGTCTTGCTAATACCGATGTCGTCCCCATACTACTGCTATTGGCTATTCCCCGAGCGATGTACGCTTCAATGGTATTGTGCGATGGCCGATCGTGTACTTTATATGATTGTGTTGCAAGACGTCTACTTGTACATCGCCCGTCGGCCAGTAGCATAGCATAATCATTCGAGCTCCACGACGCGTGAATATTTCACCCTTTTCGAAGATGAATCGTCCAGGGTAGATACCTAATGGAACAGTCACGACGGGTTGGTGTCAATCCTTCACGGTGTACACACACAGATTTGGCTCGCATTGATCTCTGGGCCAGGCTCTTGCCCAAAACTCAAGGTCGAGTACGAACATGGCCAACTACTCCTCTTCACGGCATGAACATCGACGGTCCTCAGCTCCAGGGCAACCCGGATGGGTTGTCCGCATCCAGAAACGACTGGGACGTGCGTAAGATCCTCATTGCTTGCCAAGTGCGGTTCCTACTACGTCAGCAAGCTATGCGCAGTGATCCCCTTGGCAGCCCATAGTCATACAGATCCATAGAACCCAGGACAGAGAGAGCAGTGGCAGAGATTCCAGCGGAGGACGAGTAGATACACGCGGAACACCATGGAAGATATACAGAATATCATGGCGGTGGCTGGTTGTTGAACCGATGGGCTCGCTGGCGTCGTGACGACGGTACACGCTCGGAGAGGTGTATCGGAATATGCAAACAACGTTCAAGTCAGTGATATGCGTCATCGCAAATGTGAACGCACATCGCAAATGTGAACGCACCTTTGAGTATCACCCACCGTACAAACCAGCCGTGGGCTATCTGCATGTCAAGTGAAATATGAGAGCTTGTCTTTCCCTCTCGTCAGCCGCTCATAGTATCTGTTCCTTGGTCCTATCTGTTGAGTGCAACGTGAAGTTCTTCGCGGGCATGCAACCGTGAGCTTCCCGCCCAATATTCCCTCGCTGGGCTTAACGAGGTTCTCTGATCTGCCGTTGAGCGTACTCATCTTCGCGCTTTCTCCACGATGGAGCAAGTCCCCACTGAATCGTCGGCATGATCAGATTCTCATGGCTATCGTTCGAGTTCGACTGCATCTTCTTCAGCAAGACTCGGAGGGGGAACGTTGACGTATGTTTGCGGCACGACGTTGTACGGCGGGACGAACCGTTCCTCGTCACTCCATTCGCTGACATTCCGGTGTGTGGTGAACTTGTTGACGGTAAGCACCCCGGATGTTAACGATGAACTTTGAGAAGCTGAGCTGACTTACAGGTAACGCCATATTTTGAATACCTTGGGCTCGAAGCGGTGAAGAAAAGGAGGTGGTGGTTCAGAACTTAGAAGCGCCCAGCGTGCTGATTGAAACCGCTCGCAACCGCCGACTCTTCCTCTCCTCGACTGTGCCCTCCTGAATGCACAAATGTTCTTATTAATATGCCAACTCAATGGGGGGCGGGTCGTCTCCCTCGTTAGCCGGTCAAGACGTCCAAACGACATCTCACCATCTTTGGAAGGGAATTAGACACAAAAGGACTGAAGGACGGGTTTTGTTGTATCGTCTTGCACGAATATGAGCGAAGTTGCAAGTCTCAGCAGCCTTCGGTAGTCCGGTGTGACCGTTCTCGTTAAATATCCTGAGTCTGTATTACGTAGACGCACGAAAGTGTTTTCTGCGTACTCGTATCATTCACCTTTCCAAGATGTCCTTGCATGATTAATGTATTTGAGATGTAGATCCACATGCATGATCCTATACGTACACTGTAGGGCGATAGAGTAGACAAAAGGGAAAGTGATGAACGGGGTCAAGCGACAAACGTTCAAACTGGTTGTAGGGGCGATAGGAGGAGTTGACCGCGGCCGAGAGTCTTGACGTCCATTCATGCGATCATACTCTTCGATTAATCCTCCTTTTGGCTATGCTGCGATTTAGTAAAGGTAGTCCTTAACACGGTGCCCGTCGTAATCCACCACATATATAAACAGCTTAACCCGAGCACACCTCCAATGCCAATGTATGTCATCATAACCTTCGAAAATAGGTATCGCATTGGCGACGACGACGACGGCATCGGCGGTGGGGTCAAGGCTTTCGATGAGAGTATAGCGTACGAAAGCGCACAGAGGGTTATCACCCGTGGGTGAGGCAACCATTCACCAGGCTTGAATGCGAACGGGTAGGATTGAACGGGTTTGTGCGCGGTATGTGCTGTTCCTCGGGATACGAGTGCTTGATATTGGCTCCGGAAGAACACTTGTACGAAGGACAGACAGAATAATATTCGTGCCAGAAGGTTGACGATATTTGCGTAGATGAGAGATGCATCGCCAAGCTGAAAATGGGAGTAGAACAACAGTGCCGAGGACAAGTAGAGGATCGAGAAAGTAAACATGAAGCTGTGAAGGGTGTGATCATTATAAATCAAGTCTCACCGCACGGTGCTAGTGTACTCACAAGCTCTGCCTCGCTAAATCCCCCGTTTCTGCTGTGACGGCGACAAACGACTCAAGGCCTCCGTTCAGACTTAGGACCGGTAGACACCACACCCAGACCTGTAGCAGTTGCGCAGCATTGGTTCCTTGGAGAAACGCTGGGGGAAGGAGCAGTGGGAGGATGTAGGGAAGATAGATCGGTGCAAAAGTCACCAGAATGAGCGAGAGTGATAGCTGAGATTTCACTACAATGGCGAGCGATGAATGCACGTGCAGGAGGGATGTCAACGAGCGGGACGGGGAAGAAGGCTCAGTAGAAGGGGGCTCAGTAGGTGAACTACGAGAAGGCGACGCTAGGATGCGAGAAAAGAATAGTCGTAAGGATTCTTCAATGGGCTGGAAGACAAGCCGTGCAACGAGCGAACCTGGCAATCGTCAGACGCGGTCGGCCCCCTCGATAAAATAGACTCGCGCGTACCATAATTGGCCGCGATAGCATATCCTCCCTGGGCAGCCAGTGACATGCTGAAGTAAGTCAGAATCAGCTTGTCGGATTCGGTCAGTACGTGTTTCAGGAGGGCTTGTGCGTTGATGGCGAGCGTGAGGTTGAGCACATGAGAGTTAAGATAGGTCGATATCAAGCTATGATGAGACGTACATTCAACGAAATATATATTTAAGGTCTGGCCTACATACCTTTTTGCATTTGGTGTGTCACTACTTTCGAGCTTTCGCCACCTCAATGACGACCGTTCCTTCTCAAACGCAGACACGTAGGAAAGCGCGAGCGTCATGCTGTACGCAAGTTGACCGAATGCATATGCCAATAGAGAGTATTCATGACCATCGGCTGCGATATGAGAGTGGTGCGAGATGTAGAGTACCAGGAATGTGGTCACAGATTTCAACGTGACACCAAATCCTTCTGCACGAACACGAATGTCCGTTCGAAGCGACGACGTTGCCCTGGAGTCAAAAGTCAGGCTATCCTTCTTGAAAAACCCTTACGTATCTAGAGAAGAATAATCGTGTAAGAGAGCACGCACAAGCCGTACGCCGGTTCGCACCCCAACTCCAGCAGGCCCGCCAGCGAGTATAGGACGACAGCTTCGATGAAATGAGGTTGAGAGACGGTTTCTGGTGACGCAAGGAGTCGATGGTAGATGATTGAAATGGCAATCAAGATGGGTGCACCGGCAAGGAGGGGTAGATATGTCAGATTCGTCAAGGACTGGATTTCTCGAGAACGCTGTGATGTACCCTTCAGGGTATCCGAGCCTCCGCCGAGCAGACCTACACCAACTCTGACAACCACGCCCCTCACTCCCTCTCTCAGCAACAACACCACACCTCCGAAGACTAACTCAAATTGTATTGCCGTAACCCCAAAAGCAGTCGGAGTGGTCGTGCGAAGGAGCAGCTGGTTGAGAGCAAACGTTAGAAGACGAGTGAAGGCATGTAGAATGAAAAGGGAAGCCAACGAAGATCCTGCTTTCGACGAGGGGATGTTGTGGTTCGGAGAGGACATAGGCCTCGCGGCCACGTGCCGCAGTGGCGATGAAATACCGGGTCACATGCGGCGGGAGAGGCTAGATAGTGTGTGGTTTTTCAAAAAGATACATCTTATATGAATGATGTATTCTACATACTGAATTGCGCAAGTGCGCAAGTAATTAATGTATAGAGCGATGCTAAGTAGACAGGGAATAGTGATGAACGGGAACAAGGGGTAAACATTCGAACGAGCTGCCTACGCGCGCTCATATAAACAAAGGTAGATGAACACGGTTAACGACCCTTCATGCGGTCCTTCAGTTTCGGGGCTTTCGTTCGCAGCACTGGCGGTTCGGAGGCGGAGAGGAAGATCTGCCGGAGTTCAGATTTTATTGAGTCATCTAAACCTTCGAAACGGGGGCAATGGATCTCAAATCGTTCGACGAGTGGTGCAACGAAATTTTCATCCAACTTTGGTGTGGTAATCTGGGAGGTTGATGATTGACTCATCCACGACGTCGTCTTGAGCGCTGCCAAAAACATTGTTCTTAAATCGAGAGACTGGGTGGAGGGGGGAGCTGGATAACGGGCAAACTTGTTCGAAGTGTCATAAGCAGTCCAGCAGAGATCGATAGCAAGCTGGTAGCATGCTGCAAAACTGGGAGGGACGTGGCCGAGGTACTGCTTTATTTTCCTTACGAAGTCGGCCTTCTGATCGCGACATTGTACAGGGGTTGCCTCGACCCAACCTGTGATGACCTGATGACGCACCGAACCCTCTACAAACCCTCCGAGGCACATGAACGGAAGGCACCAGACGAATGCCTCCATTTCATGGTGATAGTAACGAGATATGTCCCCATCCCAGTAGGATTCTTCCAGCAGCTCGAAGGCCATGAATGGGATGGTCCCCGTGCGGTCGCAGCCAGGGACACGCTCCTCCCATTGTAGAATCGACAGATCAAAGTCTGTCAATACCCCGCGACGAGTTTCTGGATGGCACATGATGTTATACAGACTTGGGTCTCCATGTTCAATACCATGCTTCCAAAGGAAAGCGTGACCTGTCGGAGGAGAAACCGTTACTTAAAGGTTGTTTCCAGCAAGGACAACATACATGTCATAGCATCCAACCAAGCGCGAAGGAAATCCGGCGCGTCCAAAGCAGTGATTTTCTCTAGCTTCTTCATCACCACGATTCGCATGACTCGATATCCATTACCTGGCTTACCCACCAAGCTTCGAATCCGCCCAGTATCCGTGCCACGGACATCGGCGTAACAGAGCAACTCAGGCAGGTGGACGGTCATCGACGCATCGTATTTCTTCGCAATATTACGTATGCCTTTCATTGTTTTGCCTTCATGCGTGCGACGCACTTCCGGATGAGAGAGCTTGACCACGAGAGACTCCAGTGCGCGACTGTCATCCTTTAGTTTGGGCTCGCATGGAAGGACTCTGGTGGCGCGTCCACCCAGACATCTTGGTGGGGGAGAGAAATAGTCCTCATCAGAACACTGGATATCGATGGCTAGGAAGTCGTGAGGGTTGTACTTGTTTCCCAAAAGGGGGTCTTTCAAAGACACGGTAAACGACGGCGTATCCGGAGCGCAATTGAAAGTCTTGCATCGACCCCAGTCCTCAATCGTGAACCTTTGGAAAAGAGCCATGAGAACAAGTGCGCGAGGGAAGTCGGCGATGAAGCTAATGCCGTTAGACCGCACGATGCCCTCTCGGTCATAGTACCAAATGAACATGCAGTCATCTAGAAGACCATGAGAACACAGTACGAGGGGGTGGACAAGACTCACCAATGTGCAGCACGTTGATTGTGTGCTGAATACCAGGGTTCCGGGATAGCATCTCCAGCGCATAGGCAGCACACTGCACCCGGCCAGTGTAATTCTTCCCGTCCAAACTTTCCTTGCGCAACGCGACTCCATTCTTGGCGCCGAGACATAACTTCTTGCTGCTGGTGGCGCTATTCGTTGCCTCGAGTTTGCGTTTCGAAGATCTAGAGCCAGTGGCTGGGGACGTCGCGCTTACATTGGGGGACGGACTAGTGGACGGAGACGGCTGTATCTCATCTACCTCGTTGTCCTGTGGTCGTACATGGACACGGCGCGCTGTTGTGTTGAACGCTGGTTCGACGGCGGCGCGAGCCTGTTCGCTGGGGCTTCCGATGACCTTGAACTCTTCGAAACCGAGGAATGCGTCGAACTCAGGCTCGGCACCCTTGTCAGGAGGTTGATCAAGTTGAGAGCCAAGAGATTTCACTACAGAGTCGCCAGCCTTCCCTACATCAGGCTTTCGGTGGACATGGTCGGCTCCCGTGTGGGTTTTGAGGACGCTAGGATCGAGGCGGCGGTACTGAAGATCTGGGGCTGTAGGCGAGCGAAGCGGCAGGTTTATAGTTTTGAGCAATGACAGGGCCTTGTTGCACAAGTTCACGTATGGAGCGTATCGATTCGTTTCTACTTCAGGAAAAGATCGTAAGCTGTACCGGGACAATGGGTCTCGCCATGGTACGAGTATAGAGGGCGACCGACTCACTATTCAGAGAGTAAGCTCCTGACGCTCTCATCGTTTGCCACGGCTAATACTGCCTGGAGACACTGCTCAAGATAATTATTTAGCGCGTCATCCCTTTGATTTCGCAAGCGGCCAAGCTCAGCCTGTTGGCCTTCCTCGACATCGTCACTGCGTTCTAGTTTCTCAATCCCGCTCTGGAGACTTTCAAGGGATAGATCTTCCCGTAAACAGCGAAATATAAAGGCGCGCAAGAGGTCGTCAAAGTCGCATACTTGAGCAGCACTCGTTTCCTGAAACAAGATTCCAGAAAGGTCTTTATAACTGTTTCGTAATAACAACAGTGAGACAGAACAGATGAATCTGGGATAGTCGAGCCATACTTTGTGGGTTGGCTACCAGCTTTATCGTGTGCGGCGAGGACATCGCGGCTTGGAGTGCTGACGGTCATGATGAAAGTAGCGCGAGTTGTGGTTCAGCGCCTCACAACTCAGACCTGGCTGATCATGTGATCCACGGTCTTCCGTTGCACCATGGACGTCTTAAAGTTCTAAATTCTACATGGCTGCTAGCAACGCGTCAGATTGAAGGTAGAACGGGAGCGACGAGCTGAAGAGACCCGGTTGATGGCACATCTTCAGCCAAGTGGACATGACATGTCAAAGAACTTCTACTTCAGGTATGTATACATACCCCGTTTTACGTTTTTTACTAACATCGAACGAGTACAGTTACACGTACGACATAACGTCTGCGCTGCAACATCATATGAAGCATGGGGGAATATGCATGCACGATACCGTAGACGGTGTCCCCGTGCATATGGGGAAGGCTTTCAACGATCGGTTTGCTCGGAGGTGAATGGGGCGGGTGGTGTAGTGAGGCTGACCGCTGTGTGGATAGTGCCACTTGTCCACGGACACGTAGATCAAGCCAGTAAGCAACACCCGCGCTGCGCGACTGAGGAGTCCTTCAGAGCTTACAGTGCTTGGCCGAATCGACTTTGTGACACTAATAGTAAGGAGACGCGAGATACCTGAAGCGGGGGAGCGAACGGCAAAGTAAGTCACTGTGCGCGAGTTCTCTCCATGCTTGCCTTGACTACAGGGAATTTTACAAGCATGTTTTGATGTCACAACGAATTTGCGAAGGCGCTTGATGGGCAACGAGCACAGTACAGCCGTCCTTCGCAATGTTCTTCAGACTGCATGGATTCCACTTGAGCACTCACGCATTTTTCAAATTCCGAGGAGTGGCCAGCATACTAAACTCACTGCGCTCAAGCTAACTTGAAGAAGTCGTTTGGGAGGGACGCGCAGACGGTAGCCAAGGTCGTGGCCAAGCAGCCTTCGTCAACTGGTTGAGGTCCGTGGTATGCAGGCATTCTCATTTACGTGCGGGTAGGGCTGACGGGCTGCTCTACTGGCGATGATCTGCGCGGAAATCTGTTCCGCTTTACTCTCAGCACGCCGCCTCCCATATCTCCCCCCGACCACCACCCACCCGACATAGATACTTGATCTTTGCACTGAATCTTCTAATGGCTTCCTTTGCAATGGCAGTCGAAGAAATCATTCCGGGCGAGATATCGCTGACTTTGGGATGTCGCTAAAGGTTATGGTCGAAGTGAGAGGGAAACGGCGGAATAATAGGGTCGCGTTGTTCGTCACGCACTTCTGTGCCAAATAATGAGCGACTATTAAAAGGGTGGAATACCGACACGCTGCCCCTCCATCATCTCGTAAGTAATCAGCGCCCGCCCTGCTATATCGCCTGCTCACCACCTATCCCGCAGGGCGATCAACTTGTACGGCTCCAATGGACGCAGGATGTAGCGCCTTACAGCGCAATTCGGGGACCACGTCCCCGGATTGCATGAGGGCGTTGCAGCAAGAGCACAGCTAATGGAATCCATGCTGACCGCCGCCTCCATTAGACTGCTCACGCCTCGCTCTTATGGTCGCCGGTGTCCGCATGTGCTCACCAACGGGGCGATCGCAGTTCGGCTTGTTCTGGGCTCCTTCGTCTCTGAGGAAAGTGAAGGACATCGGATGTACCATTCTAGCGGACGCGAGAACGTGGCCTCGGTGAGCCGCCAGCGTCCCAATGAACCCGGCTGAGTTCGCTGCGTCGCTGTCCACGCAACATCCCCGCTGGCTGAGAAGATGGGTGATTCCTCGCAGCTGGCCGCGGTGTTGTTTGGTCAGCCATTGCGAAGCTGTTAATCCTCGCGGCAAGTGGATCGCATCTTGTGATGAATACAAGACGACTTCTCGTCTAGATACCAGATTTTGGTAAAGTTGTGTTGAAGTCGAATTTAATGCCGCAGGCATGCTGCTTGATTCTGAATCATTCGTTTCTTGGTATGAACGATGACCCGCGCTGAGACCGGCCCTGTTTCTTCAGACAGTCGCTTCTCCCCGCACACCCATGTTTAAATCGCCACTGCCATGGAAAGCATTTGTCCTAGTGACTTTGGGCCACTGTTCTACAAGCCTTCACGGCGGCGACATTCAAATAGTTGTGGTCTAAGTTCACTCAAGTATGTTACCCGTGCTCTTTTCTCGTCCTTCCGCCTTGCTGATCAGTTCTACTATTCGGCCTTCATCCGGATTACCGACTCACGAGCATCGCCTCGTGCGTTTGTGACAGTCCAGCATGCAAAACTGATTTAATAAATGCAAGCAGTGCCCTGGTCAGCCCGCTACGCTACGCGCTTCAAATGTCGATCTAAAAACACCTCGAGGATTCAATGTATCCCATCCTCGATGTGCTAAGATTCTTCTGTGTTTACTGAGAGTTCTCCGAGACCATAATTCGCCACAGCACCGCCTTACCATGGCGACTGTTAACTTCCCCCACTGTAACTGTATGTATATCCTTTGATGAATGTTCGTACATTCCTTTCCTGTCTGAGCAGATACTTACCACGATTCTCGCCTGTTCTCAGCGCGCTCATCCAGGAGCATGTGCATGTGGCGTGCAGCGTGGTTGATCTATGTCATCCCCTGTATCTTGAGGGGTTCATCGGCAAGTTCGCCATCAGTTCTTTGTTGTCCGTAACATTACTGCAAGAATCCGAGAGATGATGCACATGCACAAGCTGATGCACCACTGCACGGCTATGTATATCATCGTGACGGGAGGGGTCTCCCCAGCGAGTGGGCTGTTGGAGTGGTGTTAAGTTTGGTTCTTGGTCCTAACCCGGTTTTTCGTCTGTAGGCTCTCCCGGCCGGCCAGCCAGCCCCTGGGTGGCTTGCTGATCTCCAGTTCATCGGACACATGTACAGAGCCATACCTCGTGGGTACACCATCGCGACGCTTCGACAATGCATCCCACCACCAATAGTTCAGTATTCATTTCAACGAGGTCGACGTTCGATTGCACTTTTGCAACCGTTCGTTTGATAGATACAGCACACTCCTTTGAAACGAGCCTTCTTCCTTCCCCTTCCGCATGGACCCTAGTCATAAGGTCCTGGAATAGCCGAGTCCAAACAAATTGCCGGGATATGCCCAATCCAAGTTCCAACGCTGAGCACAAGCGGTGTTCGCTCACTTTGGCTCCGACATCTTACGCTTTTGACCATTTATGGCACCATACCATGGGAGAAATTGCGGTGATTTTGGGTACGTGTAAGTCTTCGCGTTCAAGCATCTGCGTGCAGGACCTGTATATTGATGTTGGTTGCTATGTAGATAATGCAACGGCGGTAGGGCTGCGTCAAATAACCCGACGTTTGGAAACATAATCCCAACTGACTGGGTGGTGGCGGGAGCGTGGCTCTCGTACTAGAACCATTGGTTGGATTTTCTTTGGCCGAGTTTCGAAACCTCAATCAGCGCTTTCGTTTCTCCTTTTCCGCAATAGCAGTGAGTGTTCACTGCTACAAGTTAGCACCCTTGCTCGAACTTACCTCCTTGTCTCTCAGGCGTTCATTGTCGCTCACACGCGCGGAAGGCCCTAAGGAGGTACCGATCCTCCGATCCTCGTGTTGGGCGCCACATACATACGACCTGTTGTCTATCACTGTATCATATTTGATGTCGATAGCATCGGCTACGCGAGTGCGCTCTTTGACATACATGAATTTTACAGATACAGTACTCGGGACAACTGAGCCAATCTAGATCCTGCGCTCTACGTCAAAGCCTGAGTGGATTGTTACAGGCACCCTATCTAACGCCGACGCTCGCGAACAAGACTTGGGTGGGACAGACAAACAGATCATGCCAAGAAAGCTGCACCGTGGAGAAGGGCGAGCAGAACATATGACCGCCATATTTATATTTGTAAACTTCAAGTTCGCAGGTCCGATTTTACGGTGAACGCCGTTTGTTGACCGCACCCACGGCTCCTCAGATCTCGATATCTTCTACTTGGGGACTTCGAATCAACGACTGGCGATGCGAGTATATTGCCGAACCGGCGGAAAGAATGATGGAGGCAATGATTAGGGCTGACGAAGATGTAGTCGCGAATCGGACGTCCATAAGCGAGAAGCTCAGAGACGTTGATTGGCCGGAGGCGCCTTCGGGCAGGGATGTAGGATGGTGGTGGGCGTCCACTGAGTGTAGACGGTAGGCCGGCGGTGAGCAAGATATGGTTTAGCATTGATCACGAACACCAAGCAGAAGACTCTTTTGCATTGCGAACCCTCAAAAGTTCGTTTGCTATGGTCCCATTGGCTCGGCTAGCCGTTATTACGGGCATTCATTATATGCACATCCCCAACGGCGAAGGTCTTAGTGTACCCTACATGCCCGCGTTGGGTGCAACGTCGACGTTGCTCACATTAACAATAGCATGACGGCAGTGGGCGCCTTGGGCTCAATTGAGGTCGGTGCCCGTCCTAATTGCGCATTATGAATTCTGGTGCGTCCGACTCGGGAACTAGCACCTGTCCACGCATTGGTAACCGTGTTCTCCATCGCGAAAGACAGGGATCTCCTAACTTCGATAGGGGGCCGTATTGGGGTCACAGCCGACAATCATATTGCAAGTGCTCGTATCTTCGTCCGTGTCTCCTCTTCGCCAAGACTTGAAAGTACGGGGTGTGAACCCCATTGTACGATCGCATTTTCTGCGCATTCAAAGCACGAATCTGGGCCGATCCCGTAACCTCATACCACTGGTCGTGTGCACTTCGAACCCGTGCCTAACGAGGCCCCGTGAATATTGCTATTGAGCCGTAGAGATGAAAAAGCCTAATGCTCAGTGTTAGCCGGAGAATCCCATGGCATGGCCCATGCACCGTCATGGAGTCAGTATACCAGATGGTGATTTCAGGCTGTGTGTGAAAGGCAATGTGAAATGTTATCGAGGTCGTTTCGACGTAAGTACACGAGCCATACTCAGAGTGCTGCTTGTGATCGGGGAATGGAATGCCCTTCAGCAAGAATACATATTGCACGTGTATTGGGCTGGGACTATGTTTGAGAATCTGAGATGGTGCGTAGAGGTGGTACTGGGCATCAGCCTATTCGACTGCGCGAATGGTTTCAAGGCCGGACATGCATTCCGCTTCATGGAAGCGGCGTCATACGTGCATTCACGCTTGCGTTATCGTAGGCAATGGGCACCGATATATGATACTTCCCCTTCCCCAGAAGTCCATCGCGCCGCCAACCCCGAGATTAATTGCACGTCGAACGCCTATGCACTTAATACTTATTCGGCCCCGCCTTCGGTGAAGTTTTCCAATGCCCACACATTAGTACATTAGTAGTGAAACATACATAGCACATACATACACCGACCCGAGGCGCAAATCGCCGTTAATGCATATTGAATATTGAAGCGTCTAAAACTGCACGAAAATGGGCGGGCATCTGCATACAGTTTGCGAGTGAACGGAGGAGCTCCAAGGGGATTTCTTCGCCCACAGCTGGCATCTAACATTGGAGGGCGCTAGTGCTTTACCGTTGACGTTATGGGTGTAGGTGCGACTCGGAGCGAGCCCCAGGGAGGAAGAGGTCTGCGTCGGGCGTTCGCGTCACTATCAAATCTAAAACTTTACTTACTAGTACAGTCAATGTTTGAATTAAGAGTAATTTTTGAGGATCATTTTGAGGAGGCCGCTCCGGTCAGCACGCACTGAGATTCCAATAATCGATTAATCGACCAACTACCACCGGATCGTACTGTGGGGCTCACCAACGACAATGCTGCAGCACCGTCAGCCAGGAGAACACCATCGTCGCATCCGTTCATATACACGTGCAGCCCCGAAGTCCACATTTCTATGTTTGAGCGCGTTGACGACGCCGAAAACATTCCCCAATTCACCATTCATATTCACCATATTCAAAGACATCCACTTACATAAAACATAAATGCGAAACGAGAACGACGCAGCAACCCGCCCACCCTCGCTCGGGCCTGCGTCGTCGTCGCAACCCGTGCGCGTTGTCTGGTTACACTGCTGTTACACTCTGCGGTCACATACCGTATTCGGAGTGAGGTACCCGCCGCGGCGCTTAGCGGAGCCTGCCAGACCCGGCATTCTACGCTCGGCACTCCTTTCGACTTCGGCACCCGGAGCGTGTCTCTTATTGGCGGGATCTTGGGCCGTACGCTACTGGCTGCCGTACTCACTCAAGTACGCTATACAGATCCAGCCTCTCTGTGCGCCCGCCGCCTAACCAATCGGGCCGGCTCCGCGCTCCTCGACATTCTATAGCGTTCCACGGCGAGAAAAATGGCGTTTATTGCACGGCGTGGGGGCGCCGGGGATATGTATAGTATATACGGGTGTATGGGTGCGCCGTGTATAGATTCTCGGCCGTAGATCATCGATCAAGCAGAGGAGGCCAAGGCGTGTAAATCCTCTGCACTAAAAGAGAGGGACGCGCCAAAAACGCGAACGCGGTGGGCTGCGGACCTGCGGTGGGCACTGGCGACGTCGCACGTTTTGCGTTATGTATCATTGTATCAATCGCCCTGCGTAAATTTGGGTTGGAAGAGACGGAGATCTGCTGGAGCCTAGTGTAACGTCAGGTCTCAGGTCTCTCTGGCGCCCACTAGATCTGGAGATAAATACATAGAGTTGAAAAAGTGCCATAAGCGATGGAGGAAAGTTTTTCTCATTGGATATCAGGTTTGGTGGAATCGAGATCGGATGTGATTATATGGTGTGGGTGAGGCGCTTGGCGAGATGTCGGGCGCGTGTGTTGTAATGCATGGGGCACGATTGGGCTCAGGATTTGCTGGCAGCGTATGCGCGGAGAGGATGAGGATATTCCGAAGAATATGTTCCGGCGACAGTACGGTACGACCATCCGTTGCGGCCTCCACCTTATTCGACGATCATATAGGGTGCGAACTGGTTGTCCAGGCTGACACGTATACGGTCATGCATGCATGCCCTGGGCGCTGACGCGGTATCGTGATCATCGCGTCCTTGCCATTTCGTCATTTAAAATGGAAATAATTGGAAATTCAAACAATTGATTTGGCTGTTTCACCGACCCGTTCGGTGCGTATAAGCCTCTAAGGGTATATCCGGAGTCGGATGGTGAGACAAGTAGAATGTTGGGGTTCGCAGTGCTAATAAGTGATGCAACTAGGTACTGACATGGTCTAGTCCAGGACAAGGATTGTTGAAAGATGGCTGTCGCAGCGAGTGGCTATGTTTCGTTATATACGCGTCCACAAAGGAGTCCACCAAGCGCCCAACGAGACGAGGCCTTAGGGTAGCGGGCAGGGTAACGGAGTACGGCACACGCTCGCTGGCACATTTTTTTCTCGGAGATGTGCTTTTCTCTAATCCCGGGAGGTTCAGGGGGATGTGCATAATAGAGCACAGTGCGCCAAAAACACAGGAGACTGAATTGAGCGGGTGCCGGAAAGCAGGCCATATTCGCCATGGAAACAGAGACGGGAAGTGCAGCGAAGTGCAGAGGAAGCGGGTGATCTTCGCTCTGAGCACACGATCCTCACCGACGCCTTGAGCTGGGTGGATCGTGATTTGTGTGGGATGCCGGAAAAGGCAATAGCAAAGCGCGTGATTACATAATCTGACATGGCGACCAAGGCTAAATTTTGTTTGTGTCAGGGTTTGGGCCGGTGACTTGTGGAGATCGATATCTGCTTTGTCGGTCGATCGATGCACCTCAGACCTCCCGACTCTGAGACTCTGAGAGATGGAGATGGAGATGGAGATTCCTTTTTCAGGAGCCCCGTCTTCATTCGGATCTCCTTTCCTTGCTATAATAACCAGGACGCGCTCCCCACCAACACACGAACCCCGTCCCTCTCCTCGCTGTCCTCGACGTCGTCCGCTGCCCCCCGCCCGTCGTAGCCCCGCCCTCCCGCCGCTACTCGCCTCTGCATTAGGCTAATTCAACAGACGATCCTCGAACGCGTCGTGCTTCCTGATTCCCGCTGCAGGTAAGCTCCTCTCGTTCCTTCTCATCAATTTCGAAGCCCAATTTACGCCTCCACTCCCAAGCTTCTATTTTTTGAACAAAGGGCTTCTACCTGAGCAGACGATCTGCCAAGTGCCACACCACATTGCCTTCGACGCCAGCAACGCACGCGTCGCTGTCATTCATCAGCGCCTCCACCAACTTTACTCGACGCGACTCCTGCCCCTTCTCTCGGGTCGGTCGCTTTCATTAACGTCTCCCACACATGACTTCTCCGGAACCTTTGCGTACAAAAACACCCGACTTCGAACGCCTTGTCTCCAGGCTCAAGCATCTGGACCCCCTCATCCTCCCCCACCACCGCGCCAGCGACGACGCACCTCCACGTACACCTGACAACAACCCAACCGTGATGGCCATAGGAGACAGCCATACCAGGGTATATCCTACCCCTCCCCGTTCCCCTCGCGCCTGCACGCTCGATCCTGCCTTTTCCTACTACCCGCACACCCTCAAGGAACGGCGTAGCAGGGTTGACGAGAACGGCGAAGACGGCGCCTCTCCGGTTGTCATTGGTTCCTTTGCGCCACGCACCTCGACGCTCGAGTCTTCCCCCAGCGCGTCGTCTACCTCCGCAACCTCTTCTTCGCCCACTCCAACCTCCATGTCGGCCTCTGTAGTCTCCTCTGCATCTGCAACTTCGCTTTCAAGCGCCAGTGCCAGCGAATTTGATCCTGTGGCGTCCCGGTTAGCCGCCTTCAACTTGGCTCGCTCAACCTTTGAGGCGTTCGTAGCCTCACAATCACGAGTCGTGAGAGTGAGTACTCCTCCCCCTTTCTCTCGCCATTCCCATCCCTGCTTCTTACTTCAAATACTTACCATATGATTGTATCTGCGTAGCTCTACGACCTCCCACCATCAGCAGAACGCTTTCTGTCTGCCGTGTTCGCGCCACAGCATCAAACCTATTCACGAGATCAACGGCATGTACGTCCTGTTTACTCAATGTTTACCTACGCTTCTCCCTCTCCATCCACGTATTTTCGGTGTTCATGCGGTGATTAATCATGCACTTGACTCACTATGATTGGTTATTCGAAATAGTGTTCCAGTGGCGCTATTCCTACGCCTGTATCGATGTGGACATTACGGAGCGGCGCCCTCGGAGATCGTCCCGAAAGTGTGTGGGCAGTATTTGGGTCCCATGAGGAGGTATGTTTGCACTTTATTTTCTTTCTCCTTTTTCTGCTCGCGTTCTTGAACATTCTCCTCTCTTTCGATGGCGTCCCGCTTCTATTTCCAATTCTTTTCCACACTCTATAATCCATGGCATTAGTGTCTCCGAAGAACATGGAGGCGCTTTGTTGCGTTCCCACGTGCAGATTCGCTCGTACTTTGTCCTTGATTCTTGGCCATCCAGACCCCTGCCTACTGGGAAACCACGATTAGCGATCCCTGCGCACATCTTACAGCGCGCTTCCTGCTCGATGTTCCCATTTGATGTTCGATGGCTCGACGCCGGCTGGATCCCGGGTCACTCTCGCCCAAAGGAGCCCTCCCATTGTGCACTTGCGATTTTCTCCTGATTCTACCGACGCTTGGCCAGCCATCTTCGAACTTTCGCGGATTGCTTCCTTTTTAATTATATTAATCTATATATATGCATTCCCAATATCCATATTCTGATATACCCCATTTCCGAGTTGTCGTTTACTCTTTTACGCATATACTTCATACCACGCATATAGGCGTATGTTACGTTGATAATCCGCCCACATAGTCAGATCAAGCGCCGAACTGCTCTTCCTTCCACCCTCCTTCCTCCTCCGCACCTCTTCCCTCCTTCCTTCCTTCCTTCCTGCTCCCTCCGTCTCCTTTCCTTCTCCCATCATCCACAGACTCTCACCCTCATATTTGCATTTGTCCTTCTAGGCACGCGCAGCGCTCTCGCTCTCAGGATCATCAGTAATGTCTGTGGCACCGGCCCTCGAACGCGACTTGGAGCCGTTTCACCAGCTGCAACGATTCGTCCTGCACACTGAAGACGCTATGGAGAACCACGGCTCCATCGGTGGTATGGGTTACAGTTCGGGCATTGCAGGCGGTATGGGCGGCGCAGATTACCAGATCTCGAGCAACCCGCCGAACCCTAGGACCAGTTTCAGACTGGGAGATTGGATGTGAGTCTCCGCCACGCTTCTTTGATATATTGGGGGTCGTTGCGTTGCCTTGGGAGTGAGCGACATGTGTTGTTGTTCTACTCCCATTCGTGATGGTGGCACTCGACATGATGGGCGCATTTATGCACACATACTGACTCGTCTCTCCTAGATGCCCCTCATCCAAGTGCGCTGCACACAATTTTGGGTGCGTAACCTTCGCGATGACCCATTGCATCGTATATATTGACCAATTGAAATATCGCAGACGTAACATCCTTTGCATCGGCTGCGGAACATCGCGAGTAGGCGCCACTAACGAAGCTTTGTCTTCCACTACACTTTACCAGACGATGGGCGGACCCCAGTCGCATTCGACGCGCCCAGCACCCTCCCCTCGTTTCTCCTCCTTCCCACCAGCTCCTGTTACAGCAGCATCGACCAACTCAATGTCGACGCTGAACGCGTATGGGAACATGGCAGCGCTGAACACCTCGTCCCTCTCGGCTCACTCGCCAGCATACACACCAAACTTGCTCTCCCCCTCACCTTGTTCATCCGCATCCTCTCCAGCCACACCCTCATCAGCATCGACCTCGTTCGGCTTCCTCCCCCAGTTGTCATCTGCCCAGCAGCACTCGTTTGCACCGCAGAGCAAGTCTAGCCACCAGCAACGGCCCCAGCACTCTCCCTCGCAATTCCCCCACCAAAGCCAATACGCTCACGCGAATCAGCACACGAACCCGCACCCACATCCTCTTCTCACACCCTCGGGACGTGCGTTCGCCCGCGGTGGGAGAGTGCAAAATATTTCTTCCGACCCGATGTTGCCCTGCATTATGTGGTGGCCGGATAACGAGCCCCTACCCGAACAAGGTCAAATCAGGCCCCCGGGGCTCGCTAGTGCAGCTGTAAGCCATTGTCATTTCCTCACTCGTCATCGACATACTGATCAACTTGTCACAGCATCCACCGATTTTGAATACAGGCAACAAAGGCCCGATCGCTCATGTACGTTCACCCCCGTTCCTCGCATATTATCTCGATGCTCATTGCAAATATCTTCGATTATATATAGCAACCTGGCGACTGGATTTGCAAGAAATGCAACTATTTGAACTGGCGGCGGAGAAAGGTGTGCCAGACGTGTTTGCCATGTGGGTATTCTCCATTTCGTGCCCTCTTTGTCTTCTATCTGCCTTTTCTTTAATGCATCTCCCCTTCGAGTCGGAGTTTCCCTGCCGTTTCCACGCTCCCTTCTCGAAACCTCGAATATCCAAATGTCTGTCATGCTGACATGTGAATTTCTTCCAGATGCAGAAGGCAACGGTGACTCGATCTCTGCAGCCGTGCAGGCTGAGCGCATCGCGTTACTGACATCGGTATTGGCGACGACGCAACTGGACGACCCCTCAGCGTGCCCCAGTCCAAACCCCGCATCGTCTGCGGCTTTCGACTTGAAGGCATCTCCCCAATGGCTCCCACTTCCCCCGTCCCTGTCTCGCCAATCAACT
Source organism: Pleurotus sapidus (assembly GCA_026743855.1). Taxonomy (NCBI): domain Eukaryota; kingdom Fungi; phylum Basidiomycota; class Agaricomycetes; order Agaricales; family Pleurotaceae; genus Pleurotus; species Pleurotus sapidus. Next base: position 85,127 of record JANBWZ010000034.1, on the reverse strand, counting down.
TCCCCTACCTCCGCGTCGAGTACCCCGCTTTTCTCACCAGAGTCTTAGGTCGATTCTTCTAACTGAGATGAAGTATTCAATCACATGTACGCACAAACAAATTGGATAATCATGTAGATAAGATGAGATTGCCGTATGATTAGATTAAGATACCAAGTAATCAAAGTCAGTCCACTGATCATCCCGCTCCCTCCTCCGCCATCCCGCCCCCGCCGTCACAGTCACACCCACCCCTTGGCCTCGCTTAGCAGCCCTACTTAATGTCCCGGTAAGGCATAATTCATCTCATCAGCCCTTGTATGCACAGCACGCAGCGGACCTTGCTCATTGGAAAATTTCGCGCTCTTACTGTTTCAGACCGTGCACTCGGTTTGGCCACAAAGCGCACCATCAGTACTCAGTTCGCATTCCTCAGTTTCTATAGAATAGTTCCATAATTAATATCATGTGCATATACAGTGTATACTCGATCCTACTCAATCGCCAGTATCACAAATAGGCTATTGCTGTTGTGAACATGTCTTCGCAGAGGCCACAGCTACCTAGTAATAGGGAACTTGTCGTTAACATCAGTGATACTGGAGCACTGGATGCTGGAGCAACCTTCGACCTCTCACCTCAATTTGCTGCGCTTGCACAAACCCTTCGTTCGACGCTTGACTACACTGGTCCTCAGTCTGTCGTAGACGCACTGGACGTAGTACTGAACCACTTCCGCGGGCGGGATGCAGCTCAGGATACCCCTAATGGCACTACCCCTAACCATTCTATATCCCAGTCTGCTCTTCGTCCTTTCTTGCCAATTTCTGGTGCAACTGCAAACCGACCGATCACTACTGCTCAAAATGTCTCTCTCAATCGACAAACCACCCTCGCAGTACTTTACACATATGCTGCCAACACTATCATCGACTATCCCCAGACTAGTGAACATGGGCGAATCGGACATCTTTTCCGGCTCAATCCTCTCTCTTGGGAACGTCCAGATAAAGCATTTGCTTATTCCTATGGCCACCCCTGTGGAGCGTCCTCCAAAAAGAACCCCTCATTCTGCCCCTTGCTGGTAGATAAAGACGGCATTCCAGTACCGAGCCGAGAATACCACGCTACCTGTATGTTTGCATGATGATCAGACACTCAACAATTCAATGATGCGAGATAAATAGGTCAAGGGTGCAAAGTTTGCCCCTTTGCAACTCAACAGATCGCTTTGCATTCTCATACCCAGGCCTCACGTGAGGAGCTTCGTCGGCAGCTTGATTCACAGCGAGCGGTGGGAGCATCTGAAGCAGACAGGGTGATCTTTGAACGCACACTGGCTTATTTTGTGGCACTCAAGAAGCACGGCTGCTTGTCCCCAATGCACGAGGCTACTCATTACACAGAAGATGAGCAAAAGGAGCAAGCTGACTGGCAATCTCAGGTAGAGAGAGGTCATCGTGGGCACGATGTAAAGCGCCACTGCTTAGGAAGGATCATATTAGCTTACGACTCCACTGGGAGTCCCTTTGTTCGGTGTGAAACCTTGGTCAAGCCTTATTTTATTCGTTCGTTGACACTACATTTACTCTAGATGCGAGCACTACAGTTGGAGGGGTACACGCGACCATTTTATCGACTATGCCGTTAGCCGTGGCATTTATGATGTTCAATATCTCGTTGCCCTGTTCCAAGACAATACAGAAGTAATCCAGTCTATCGAAGATGTTGCCCGACAGTCAGGCTTTGGCCCACAATCTTGTCATCTAGCTGTTGCAAACACCTCATCTGTCCGGGTGAACTGTCGTAAGCAACTCAATATTTACAATAGAATCAAGGATCTGATCCCATGCTAGCCAACGAGCATCGAGACGAGCAAGGCGAAATCACTTTGGCCAAAATGCAAGTTCTTGATTGCCATAGCAAGATCCGAGTCTTCGAACCACTTGAAGAATATCGAAGAGCTTGCCCGCATGTTCTTGTCGTTTGCTCTGGCAAACATAGCCATCCAATTCCAATTCCAAATAAAACACCATCATCTATCCGCTCCGAAATCTTCAGGCTGCTTCAGCTACTCGACTACGATCTCCCCGATCTCACTCCGCGTCGCTTCCTTCGCCATCCCACTACACTAGCCTATCTCAAACAGCAGTTACCAGATATAGCAAACCCTATGCTCTTGGACCTCCATCCGTCCCTCGCTAACCGTGATCACATCCGTGCCTACATCAAACAAGTGCAAGATACACTTTATCCCAGTGGGACTGGCTGGGATGGTGAGCGTTACTTTTGTTCGATCTTTTCATTATCCTTATTTTATCCCTTCTAGGTTTGCTTGCAGAGAAGGAGAAGCAGGATCACGACGGACTCCAGTACATAAGATTGGCAGAGGAGTTCAATCTCCCAGAGTCGGACACTGATGGCGATGATGACCCCAGTGCTATCGATACTTGTTCTCCCTTTCGCATGGTCATCTGCATGTTTCCAGAGGCAAGTCGTCGGTTGGCAAGGGCTCAATACTTGCAGTGCGACATAGGATTCAAGCGCATAGTAGGATTTCAAGAGTTCGAGCTTGGAGGAATGGATGAGGAATCACATACCAGTAGGTCAACTCAGTCACATCTGGCGGTGATATAAACTGACTCTAAACAGCCATCGTTTACTGTCGCATCTACCTCAATCGACAAACGGCCTCAGCACATCAGCTACTATTTCAGAAGATTGATGATATCGTGAAGATTGATACTGGCAGTTCACTCCGTTGGCGGCACTTGGTTGCAAATGACGTGAACGACATTTCTTCAGGCATTCTCCAAGTCACAGCAGACCAACATGGCGGGCAAGCAAAAGGTAGTGTTGTTTACCTTGACCCTTGACGCTCTACTCCCAAGTCCTCTAATTTCTCATTTCTAGGTTTGGGACTGTATCTTAAGGCACTTGCAAGGGAGCTTCCAGCCTCTCGTTTCGATGTCCATGAACCTCAGAGGCCACTTTCATCTCTTGATGAATATGACCATCTTCGCCGCATATTCCGCTTATGTGCTGTACATGTCCAGCGAAACATTCAACAGGCAGGAGTCGCAGATGATGTGAAGGGAAAAATGCGCAGTCTCATCTGCACATACCATCATACTTGGGATGACACTATTGAATATATTAGAGTCAAGGGAGGCAAGGCAGGATCAGGTATTTGATTGGTTTCGATTTACTGTATACTACCAAGCAACTCATTGAGCGATAGATTGGGTACAGGATAAAGTGCGAAGCAAATTTGCCTTCCCAGGCATTTGCTGGTCTAAAAGCTATATACCATTGCCAGTTTGGCGGGTGGGTGCATCCAACAGCAACATCATTGAAGGCTTACATGCCGACGTGAATCGTGAAGGTGTCTCATGCACCCTTGTTGGTGGCATGAAGAAGGGCCTTCATTATGATACCATGAAGTTAAGGACACTAAATGTAAGCCTTACGTTGTAGAGATTTCACTCAAAATGTAGTCGCTAATTCCTGGCATTGTCAGGTGTTCACAGAAAGTGGTGTTCGTACTTCTTACGACCGAGGGAGTGTTTCGGATGCAGCCTCCCGCACTCTCAAGCGAATGGGTAAGCTTCATTCAATCGGTTAATAAATTCCACTCCCTATTAACTGCTTCATATAGCAAACAAGCGACACAACAACCTGGTTTCACAAGACAAATCCATTGAAAAGCGGAACAAACACCTTAGAACTGCTCATTTGGCCAAGGCTCGTGCAGAAATTCGCCTCAGCCAAGTTGCCACATCAAGCACTAGTATAGCTCATGCTCAAAGCCTAAGTGAGAGAGCCAATGATTCGTATCAAAAGGCTATTACTGCCAGTCAAGAGATGATGGGGAAGGGGTCGGGGAAGGTCGGGCTCTTGATGCCTCAAGGGTTTGCATCAATGTAGTCTCATTCTTTAATAATGCTAATGATTACAATGTTCCAAATTATAAACCAATCAGAAGAAGCTAATGACCACTAAGTCTGTGCCATTGCGTTCAAAGTACTTTGATACGTTTGAACTTGGGTCACATGTCACACAGTGACGCTATATCTCAAGGGTGCTACAAGAGTCGTTTATGCATAATGCATCGTGATTATCTACTTTTCTCTACGGAATTATGTTCATAATATATGTCTAATGTAGTTTGTACAGAGCTTGAAGCTTAATGATACCCCCCGTAGTGCTACTGACCGAATACATTGTGACTTCTGTACTGTGTGACACTTCAAAGTGACTGGTCACCCATCACCACTCTTCGCCAACTCCTTCAGGCATTTCATCACTGAGTCGACCATCTGCACGCAAGTCTCTAATGTCTCGTGCTTCTACTACCAAACAACACTCTCAAATCTCGTTACCACAAACGCCATCCTTCGCCTTCCTACCCAAGAAAATCAGGCATCAGGACACATCAATGCGACCGGCTAGCTCAGAAAGTGATGCCGATGCGGACTCCAGTCCTCTTGCACCAGCGTATGTGGACCACCATCAGCGAGAGCTTGAAAATGCTGGGAACCCCAGGCAGCCACTGAAACATGGTAACTTCCCATGACATTTCGACCCTCAAGTACATTCTAACTCACTCATCTATAGTCAGAGATTGCTTTTGCTGCCAACGCGCTATCATGTATCAATATGATAGACGCAAAGTGCAGCGAATACAAGAGCTCCAAGCACGGGTGTTCTCTATTGCATTGCAGAGAGCACATCAAGAGATCTTGGTGCTATCCAATAGTCTGCGCACCGCTGGGGCCAATTTGATTGCCCGTGCAGATCACATCGAACGAACATTCTTAGAAGACTTACGAGGGAGGATGGCAGCTTATGCTTATGCTGCTGATGTGGATTTGGTAGAGGAAGCGGTCGAGCTGGAAACTGGACTCCCGCACTGAGATTTACTTCCTTGTTTGTAACCTGGAGATTTGTACACACTCACAATATACTCGATGACGACAGACATGCCTATTTTTCTAACGAACCCAAAGTAAATTACAAGCTACCAATAAATATGATTTGAAACTGCGAAAAACATGGCCGCTGTGCTACTTTATGTGAAGTTGCGAAGTTGCGTTGTTTCAATCCGGAAAATGCGGGGGGAGTGCTCGATCGAGAGAGGTGGGTGTGGAGGGAAAGCGTGTCGGGTGTGAGGCGGACAGCGGCGGGACGCTGCCGCGAACATTGTCATTGCCGCCTTGTCGACGGGACATTAGTGGGGTATCCCCTCTGCCGTTCAGCCCAATACACCACCCGCGCACTGAACACAAAAACAATTCCCCGCCAAACGACGCCCCGGCCGCCAATTCGCGCTGGAAACTTGTCCCGAAAGAAAAAGCCCACTTGCGGAAAAGCAAGTAAGCGTCAGACAAACACTCCAGCAGCGCTCGAACCACGCAGAAAAGAGTCGCCAGCAAGCTTTTCGACAAGATCACGCAAAACACGAGATCTCGGGGCCCCAGGTCGAGTTTGGGGAAACGGGAAACGGGTAAGCGGGAGTCACGAGCGAGCGAGGGGCGGGAGAGCACGGCGTAATGTTTCTTTCTTGGAGGTCAAGGTCGTTCCTGACATACTTGTTGGCTCACATGCGTGCTAGTGGAGGTGGTGATGCGGCTGATGTCTCGAGGAATTGGGAGTGAAGCCTTGAGGACCTGTCGGAGCCGAGCTGTTGAGAGGCAATCAGTCAGGCCATTTCGTCATGGCATGAAGCCATTCGCACTCACTGTGCATTGCTGGCCCCTCATTTCCTTCATTTGCAACGACCATGCGCCGAGATCCCTCAGATCCCAGACTGCAGATCCCGAGTGTCAGTGCTCCGCCGCAAGTCCTCGCGAGTTCGAACAAGGCCAACGCAAAGGGATGCCGAAATGGCAAAATGCCATTGCGCGCGTGCGATTGCGCCTGTGCGGCCCCTCCCCTGTTCACAACAAGTGCCTTCTCGGCTGATGCGTGCCTTGTGCTTTGGCACTCGTGCAGCGGGTGGGGAACCGTCGCGGAGACTGTGGACATTGGGGATCGACGTGTACTTGTGTCGTCAGCGTCGTTGATGTTGGGTGGGGAACGGGGAACGGGAATAGGTGGTGGTGGTGGTTAAGTTGGTTCGCTGCGTTGCCTGTGCGGGATCGTGCGTTTGCGATCGAGAGTGGTGGGTGTGGAGGGAAGGGTGTATGGGCGTGGGGACTGGTTGGGAGCTATCATCCCGTCCAGTACATCTGTATTATGGCCCAACTTCAACGCCGGAAAGTATAGGGCAAGTAAGGAGTCCACGTACTGAAATATACCTCTGTAGCCGTGGGTCGCGTACATCCGCTTGAATGTCGCCACAAACCCCGCTGGAGCAGAGGGCGAAATACCTGTTGCGAGATGCGGTCTCCCCGCCCAAATCTCCTCTGACGTCTGCATCGCGCTCTTCACCGTATCCGCTGGATACGACACCATAGTCCCACAGCCTCCCGCAATCGCACTCCCAAGGCAGGATGTCTGCCCTGTGGCGCCACTGGCTGCTTGTGAGCGGCGGACGCGGCGGGCGGGGCGTGGCTCCCACAGCTGCAATCGACGGTGGTGATGACGGCGGGAGGGACTTGTTTTGCTTCCGCACCCCTGCGATGGTCTCCTTGACCGCGAACCACGCAGCGTTGCTCCCGCCCTCGCGCAGCAGTGTGCCCGTGTGCCCAAGCCACAGACCCGTGATGCCGTGCGTGCGGACGGTCGTGCGGAGGAGCGAAATCGCCCCGGGGGTATTTTGGGGTGAAGGCCGTGCAATGGGAGCGGGTGTTGCAGGACGGGGAGGCCATGATGGGCTGGGAGGAGGAGGAAAATCCCGAGGAAGGAGAAGGGTAGGAAGGAGCTCGGGGTGAGAAGGCGGGGGCTGCAGAGGCAGACGGTGCAGATGCAGACACAGACATCATCTGCACTTGCATCTTGCATTTGATCAGCTCGATGGGGGTCAGCACAAAGCTCGCCGTAGCTCCAGCGCATCCACCCGCAATGGCGAACTGCGTCGCCGTCAGCTTCGACGAGGACCCGGTGTATTTCTTGATGAGATTTTGAAACGACGATCCATTCCTGTGGAACTAATATTCGCCGACCAGATAGCATATTAATTAGACTCAACTTGATCACAGCCAAAGGGATACACTTACCGCCCTCCCACAGCTTTCCGTCCTTTCAAAGTCTATTCCCGTCGCTGCTAAGGATGCTTATCTGGAACAACAAAGGACGCAGGTAAGTCTCTCCACACGGACACGCAAAGCTGCACACTTACCTTGTTCACACTCCCCGATGCAGGACGTTGCCCGGCTCTTCTCGCTGACTCGAGACAACAACAGGCTCGACGCCGCCGATCGCAAGTTCTCCAAGATGGGGTGCCACGTCGTTTCGTGATCTCTGCGAGCGAATCCTTCGCAGACTGCTCCACATGGCCGTCCGTCTTGAGAGAATACCTTCCGCGGAGCGACGACTCGCTTCTCACCGTTGTGTTCCTTATTCGATCGCTTTGAAGCGGATTCAGCAGCGCTGAGAACGAGCGGGCCCTGAGGCGGGCGAAGGCGGCCTTGATGTTCCCGTGGCCCGGGTTGGTTTTGGGTTGAGTAGTATGAGGATTAGAGGGGGTATGGTGGGTATTAGGGATGGCGGTAGAGTTGATATTAAGATTATGAGTGGTAAGGGTAGGATAGTGGGGCGTGGCGGGGGTGGGGAGGTGCAAGAAGAGGGAGGTGTAGCCGAGTGCTGCGAGGTCAAAGTCTGCAGAGCCGTGGGCCTGGTTTGGGGAGGATTTGGGAGTCGTTGGGAGCTACGTAGAGTAATAAGTATATGTCAGTTAATCGAAGAGCATATACGTATATAGGACACATACATGCGATACCACAGGTCAGTGCCCCGTCGCGCGCGAGTCCTCTTGATGACGACGACGATGTCAACACGCACGGAGTTGTTGAGGACTTGATCGAGAGTGGTGGGTGTGGCGTGTTGGGCGTAAGGCGGACGAGCGGCGGGACGGGAACTCTGACACACCCCGATAACATTAGTGAGAGGGGCGCGGGACGCAGCAAACATCACATCTAGAGTATGTCACGGTCAAACAGTCAAATATCTGAGAGATTCCAAAATAAGTACCAACTCCTAGTGGTAATCATACGTGCAGCAGCCTGTGGGCAGCGGGTGGTCCCAGATGGTGCCTGATGGGTGGGATTCGGTTGGGTGTAGCGGTAGGTGTAGATGATCGTTAAGTGCGGCGGCACCAGACCTCGGGTCACATAATGTCACAGAGAGTGACTGTGGACTCAAACTCGGCGGACGATATTAAACGAGCAACTTAGTACTTTACCAGAATTTTTCTACAGTTACTGACTCTAATAATAAGCTAGACTAATTACCGACTGTATATTGGGACTAATTGTACATCCCCAATGATTTATTACACACTTGGTGTTCGCAGTTCCGGTGTTTTGCCATGTTTGTGTGCTAGAGTGTTTAGCGCTCATCGTGCTACTATGGGCTAGCTGCAACATAGATTCCATTGGTGTTTATCTTGTTTTTTTGGTATGTATAAGGTCCTAACATATATCTCTTGATGTTCACCATGTTTGTGGGCACTATTGGTACACCCCTCAGCGCACAAGGCCAGGACACTTGTGCGAGCAAGTTGTTTGTGCATGTTTGAACCCAAAGCTTGAACATGTCGCGTCGTGTCGCGTCCAAGTCGCGTCGCGTACACTCTACTCTGCTATGCCTGAACTAAGGGAATGCCTGGCCCATTTCTTGCACTTCAACAACATCTTTCAAACTATCAAAGGACACTCCTCATTCCAGCTACTACACCTTTGGGCTGATGCCAAAGACGGAAAAGGACGCCAACCATCAGATGAAGACAAGAAGTACCATGCCACCAATGGCTTGGTGGTCTGCCTGGACGACTCCTGCACAATTAAGAGGGGTACTAATCACAGGCAGACACCAATCTGGCCCCCTAGGTGCAAGCCTAAAGCGAAGAACTACTTGCCACTCTCTGCTCTTGAGCTTAAAGGTGGGGAGGGTACTTCCAGAGCCATCTTGCTCGACTTTGGGCCACTCTGGCTGTCTGTGAGTACTATAAGCTCTTCTGACAATATGCACTCACCAATTATACACGCAGATCGCATACCTAACACATACCTCTCTCCAGTGGTACAAGAAGGAGACATGGTATCAATCTATTGCTGCAGTGCCTCGTAAAGTGAGTATACTATGTCGCCCTTGTCTTCTTGTGATTCCCTGATACCCATTGTTCTTGCAGCTTCGTGGCTTTCGTGTCGCCGTCGCATTTGAATTTGAATGCTACTTCCTGGCTTTTTTGTCGCTGGACAACATGTTTCAGGTGAGTTTCTCTTCAATAATGGAGGGACTCGAATGCATCTGACGGTAATGTCTGTAGCCAACCTGGGCAGACAGCCGTGATACTCTGCCACATATACCACCAGATGTTTACTCAGACTTCGACACCTTTCTGGTAGGTGTCGCTGGTTTTGTCGATAGGATTATCAAGTCCCGCAAGTCATGTCTTGCTGCAGATGAGGTTCGTTTATCAGAACCTCGTGCATTCTTTGGGGTCGGTGTCTACACCCTTTGTGAAATATTCTTCATGGCTGGTAAGCAAACCCCCTCTATTAACGTCGCAAGAGTTCTTATTATTGTTTCCAGGAATTCCCATGCATATTTCGGTGCAAGATTTATGCAGAAGTCCCTCTCGTGTCGCTCGTCTTTGTCTTGCCCTATGGGAGTTCGCAAGGCGATCCCATGCAGACCTTTGGTAAGTATATTTTGCTCCTTGTTGTTCAAGTTCAAGGGATAACGAAGTGATCATCATTGTAGGGCTGAATTGCTGAGGCCTGCCATTGTTGACGGCATCCTTGCGCCCACCCGAGAGCAACGTAGGCTGTACAGCAATTGGCTCATGGTATATGGCAAGAGTTTTGCTATGGTCCCGAGGCGCATGGCAGCATTAATTGATGTAAGTCCTTTCACTCCTCTCTATGTCGTTTCATCTGACTTTGGGATATGTCAGTCAGAGGAAGCACAGGACATATTTGAGCCAGGTTATCTTCGCTTGGCTCTGGAGGAACATCCTCAGTTGGGCCCTTTGGTGTTCGGGGAGGAAGAATGGGTTCGCCTTGGTGGATCAGCTGTAGTTAGTGATGATCCCCTCACTAGCTTCTTCCGACAAGGAGGTAAGTCCGACCTGCTCTTGATATCATATAAGACGACTGCTGATTGATGAGGGTTATAGGCATGTTACAAAATGAGAAACATATTCAGCCTTCGGAGTATGACACTCTTGTTCCATCTGACTTCTCTGCGAAGAAACGTGCTCGACGGCCGACATATTTGTACTATGAAGGAGGCAAGACAACGGGAAAACAACTATGGACAATTTGCAAGATTCCTGATGGGTAAGCAATTATTGTAACCCGACTCTCAAGACAAACTCTCACCATGGTTTAGGCTTGAGAAGGGCTTCGATCTACTTACCGGAAGTGAGAAAGACAGTCGCTTGCTCTCAAACATTGTTCAAAACTCTGTCAGTGTGGCTGTTGGCCCACTGGAGTATTGTGGCAATGGACGAGTGCTCAAAACACCGCATGGTGAAAAGCGGTGAGACTTGTCTTCTTTCTACCTCATATGTGTTATTAAGATGTTCTAGCGTGTTCGTTGTCCAAGGGGATCCAGCTTTGAGCGATGCCCAATTTCTCAAGTACATTACAGGCATGTACCGAATCAAGCTCCACCTCGACCGACCTGGCCAAGCGAAGGCATCAATGACATCAGACCATCACTCAGCGCGTAACAAAGTACTACTGCCATTGACTGATCTACGGCGTCTTCTAGCTGGCCCTGTAGATGGCAACGAGTCCGAGGATGATGGTGAGACTGTGGTGCCATCGTCAGATGATACTGTGGTCAATGAGCCTCCTCTCAAGAAGCGACGGCTAACAGCGGACAAGTTGATTGCCATCTCCATGTCTGAGAGTGGTGAACAGGAGAACATCAGGCCACGTCGTAGTAGATCACAAAGATAGCAATAAGATATTCATATAGTTATTTTTGATAGAAGTAGAACACTATTCTACTAGAGTACATGATATCATGGACTTTTTATTCCTAGTCGTCACCAGTTAGATCGATAACTTCAGAAGTAACATCGACAGTGTTCAGAACAGACTGGGAGCTGGGAGTTGAACCACAACCGTGTAAACGGAACGCACGAGTAGTCATGTACCTGCGACAACCAAGGCAGAAGCGAAAGATTCGCAACAGCTCTTCCTCGGTAATACCAGAGTCTACAGAGGAGTCCATTTGCAAGAGGAATCGGAAGGGATGCTCTTCGATAAGTGTGGGTGTTACCCGGGGGACGATTGAGGTAGTGATAGCTATACGATGAGCAGTGGTCAGTTAGGGAATAAAAATATGTAGGGCTAGGATGAACCTCTTCCTCGTCTAGCGAGCCTTACTGGCGAGCTAAGTTCTGTATCGGAGGAGTCGTTTCTGCGACGGCGTACTCCAATCCCTACAACCACAGTAAGTTATATAGGACAGAGAGGGCAGTGTACAAATTAGACTCACGAGGAGGGGGAGATGGTGTGGGTAAGCTGGCACCATTTTCAGCCTGATAGCGAACAGGTGGAGGTGCAATGTTGTTCAGAGCTGAAGACGATCAGTGAGACAGAGAGTAGATATTGATTGGATCGGTGAACTTACCCCTAGTGGGATAACGCCTAACGGGAATGCCTAACTTATTCCAAAGTCTATCGAGGAGGACTACCCAAGGTAATCGATAAGTAATCAGTAATAAAGAGTAGAGGCTTTTTAGGACTTACTCCAGTACTTGCAGCGGCCTCGGGCACAAGCTATGACCCACTCTCCAGTGAGCCCATTGCGACTGCCAGCAACCTGGAAGATAGCCGCCTCGGTATAGGCGCTCGGAGCGGTGTCTTGAGAGGCACAAAGACAACAAGGCCCTCGGCACTCATGAGTGGCAAAGTAGGCATGGAGCTCATCCGGAGGGACACGATTGAGGCCAGCGATGGGGCTAAAAGTGTGGTAAGAAGAGTTGTAAGCTGTTTGAGAGAATAAATGGCGTACTAGTAATAGATGGCTAGGCCTTTTGCACGGCTAGAGTACTGTAGGATGGCGTTCTTTGTAGCACGAATTCGGCGATTGTAAGGGAGAAATCCATGGGGGTCGGTAGGAAGGGGAGTGGTAGGCTCGGTGGCAGAAAGGTAAACAGGCTCCAGATTGATATAATTGGGCATGAGAAGTCAAAGGAGAACGGGGGAGAAAGGCGTTCGACCTAGTGTAGGATGGGCCCTCTGAATATAAGGCCTAAGTTTTACGCACCGGTGCAGACATAAGCTGAACCAACTCGATGTTCGATGCAGCACAAAACCTGATACCCCTGGATACCAGAGTTCTAGAAAAAAGAAAGGTTATGAGCGAATTAATCGTTAAAGAGATCTACCTTGTGTCAGCAAGTAGGGCCGCTGAACAAAGTCAAAGGGTGGGTGTGACTGTGACGGCGGGGGCGGGAGGACGGAGGACTAAGTGGGATGATGGGCGGGATAGGTATGATTATTTTGTATCTAATCTAATCATACGGCAATCTCATCTTATCTACCTGATGATGCAATGTGTTTGTACGTGCACGTGATTACGTACCTGATCTCAGTTAGAAGGATCGAACGGTTTCTCTTTCTCACCATCAACAACCTTGACGTTCGGCGGAGCTCGCTCGCAGACCATGACGCCATCCGCGTATGAGCAACAGCTTCTCCTCGATGGCCCTGGCCACAATCAATTGAGGGCTCGTGGCCCGGTCCACCGATCGCGCTCGTTCTTGGAGTTGCCGACGCAGAGGCAGCAGACACAGCCGTTGGACCGTCCGATTTACCAGACTGGCGGTGCGGGTGCCCGTGTGGCGCCCCAGAATGGCCAGTACCAATCCGAGGTTTCGTCCCCGGCGTCCCAGTATTACGCGCAGCTCCAGGTGCAGTCGCCGGCCCCCATCCTCCTACCCTCGTTCCTCCAAAACATGGTGCATTCGCCGGTTCAGTCGCCCACCAGCACGTCGTCCTCGGTAGAGTTGGCTCTGGACGATGAGCCCGACGCACGCAATGTCACCGTTTTTGGGAGGGGGAGGAACACCAGCGCGGAGTCTTCTGGCACGACGATGTCCTCGTCTTCAGCGTCGTCGACATCGTCCCCCACTTCGTCGTCGTCCTCGTCACCGTCGCATTTGTCCGTCAAGAATATCTGGCAGTTGGACGGCGAGGAGTCGAAGTCCCTTTCTCCCTTCGCGCTATCCCACCACGCGAAGTTGGCGAGCAGCAGGAAGAGCAGCTTGGAGCACCTTCATTCTTAAATCCGCCGCCGCAGTTCCTTGGCCGATTCACTCCTTCCTTCTCCCCTCACGGAGCCAAGTAAAAGTACCAACCATTCGCGCTCATTGTACTACGTCCGCGCATATATCACCACCATCTCTCGCCAATCACTCTATCTTAATCTCAGCATCTCCATCTAATATGTCGGCCTATCACCTCACACACAGACCCACTGTGCAGCGTCCCCGCGACGCCTGAAAAGCAATTCAACCTCTCTCTTGGAAGCATGCGGAATAACATTATATATAACGCGTTGGGGTGAAGATAAATATTTATTCATTGTCTCTGTTTTTATGTATCAGCAGCAGTATCATCATCATCATCGCGGTCCACCACGGCCCACCACAGCAGCAGTAGAAGTAGTAGATCTTGGGGACATTTTGTCTTTCATCTCTCTTATCTTTCGCGTCCTACCTTCTACCGTCCTTCGTTCCTTTATTCGTTCTTTTGATCCCGAGTCTCGACGTTTCGACTTGGTCGTTGTTGGCTTTTTACCCCTTTATTTCACCTATATATCCGCCTGCGTCGTATCCAGTACTCACTTCGTTTTTTGGAGCTTACTTACATACACATACCTACATACTTCGTGTACGTACATGCATATATGTACAGGGATCTCGTCCTCCTCGGAGAGCTTAAAGAACACTAATCCCCCTTAATTTTCGGTTGGTTTCTCGTCGTCTACGTGTATGTTTGTACTACACATATCAAGTGCCATTTCTTAGCCCTTCCTTCGATCTTGCCACCGCCTCCTCTCTGTTATTGCCCCTGTCGAGTATACCTGTTGTCGTACGAAAATGAAAGGGACTATTGGCGTATGTTGTCCCCGCTGAGCTTGATTCAGAGGCCGCACATAAACCGACGATCAAGGATCCTGGGAGCGTGGACTGCCAATCCATCCCCTTCCATCCCCTCCAAGAAGCCATCAGCGTCTACACTCACGTAAATCAACATTTAGCTGTTGGTGGCGCCAGGCGCCTTGGGGCTTAAGGTGGTCAGCAGACCGCAAAGCGCGTCTCGAAGCTGTTATTGAATATTGGATAAATATTGAAATATTGAAATATTGAATGGGGGATCCTACACGGTGTCGACGACTAGCCTCATCAATCGATCAGACGCAACAACCCGATACATAGCGGTTACGACTTACATGCACGCCCGAAGATGTAGATACGGGCGAATCGAGACTGTGGCGATCACGATGTGATGCGTGGATGTATAGCAGGCATGGATGTGTATATATTTGAGTCGTGTTAGTGTGCATACGCTCGGGAATTGCCTTGATGATCTATGGGTCGGCGAGGTGCTTCTGGTACTTCTAGTCGTGAAACGTCGCGGAGGCGTCGTCTGCGCAGTCTGGGCTTGTTGGCCGGAGATGAATTGATTCATATTTTTCTATTTTTTTTTTCGATGTTTCGACGCAGGACCGAGAGGCAAGCAGAATCAATCAATCGGGCTTAATACGAATAAAATGAACGTCGAACTCGGGTGCTGAAGAAAATAATGGCGCGTTATACGCGTGAGCACCCCTTTGCAAGTATGGATGTCATGCCATGCAGGAGAATGCACGAACGTATGACCAAAACGAGAAGATGCCGGTAAACGCATCTGGAATCATCAAGGTTTCATACAAAGAACGCATGTTGTTAGCCGACGACGCACTTCACATCGTGTCGATGGTCGGAGGTAGATAGGTGGTCGCTCGGAGACTCGGCGTCGAGGAAGGCGGCTGGCGGCTGGCGGCTGGGTTGCTAGCGGTTACCCTTGGAGTATATGTTTCTCCATGGCTTCTGTGCCATACCTGAGTATAAATAGCGCGGTGAGTGCATCGTGTATGATCGCAATGGTCGGTGCACCGAATGAGACGGTGGGGGACCACGAGGAGGTATGTAGCATGTAGCGCGGGGTTACGGCTGGGCTGCTTCGGCGGTTGTGATGGGTGATGGGTGATGGTGATGAGTGGTTATGACGTTGCCGTACGCTGGCTGGGGCTGCGGAGTCCGTTCCTGCGCGCCTGGAGGCGGGATGCCCGTCGCCAGAAGATCTATTTTTCAAGGAATGCAGACGAAGTAGCTGTCAATCAGTGGTACGTATCGACGTAGTGGCCTATTGGCTGTATCTATCATTAGCCTTGAGGCTATGTCCACAGGAACTGACGCTAACTCACGATGGAGATCCTGCAAGATACACAACGGCGGTGAGCAGCCACCGACTAGATACTATAAACTAGTAGAAGGTTAGGTTATCAGGTATGGCCCGGCGTAAAGCTAAAGCCTGTTGAAACACGTACATACACACCCTTGAATATTTGATTGAATTTGGGACGCCCAGTGAGTGAGAGGAGATCTTGGCGAATTAGATTGCCGGAAACAGACAAATTAGTTGCATAGGGACCGACCTTTTTGGCCGATTTGTCGCAATTTGTGGCACAGAACGATCCCTAGGTACCTGGCTGATCTTCATCCACTGGTATGCACAGAAGACACAGCGATGCGCAATGCATCGAACTATATCACCCACGAAGCACGCTGGCGTCACGGCAAATGCTTCTTGCAGACTCAAACTTCTGCCAGTAATCCCCATCAGATATTCTGAACTTTGAAGACACGAAGTAGCGGCCGTCATCCGTGAGACAAGATTCTATGGCAGTGACGGTGTCAAATGTGTATCGGCAGCCGAGAATTCTGAAGGTAACAACACACCAGGGAATATTCGTCACGGTCAATCGGGGGAGTATCTACACCGACACCACGGTGTGTAAATACTTGGAGAGTAGTTTATCCAGCAGAAATGTAATTTCTGCGGTGATTGAGGCGTCAGACTACTGAAGTAGTATTCATTGCGATTTGCAAGGCGAATAAGGGCCCTAATGCAAAGATAAACCATGAGTCACTTCATGTCATGATGCGACATGTCAAAAGCGATATACTTCTCGTGTCCATATCACTTCCTAGAAGAAACCCAATCAGACGTGTAGTTGCCGGTAATTTGCCTGTGGTGCTCAGTGTTTACGCTGAAAGATGTTCAGTCAATCACAAAGAATACTGACTGTGGGAATATCTTGACTGACCTCCACCATGCGCCGAAGCGCAGAGCTTGGCACTCTACCAGACGACGTTCTCCGGCTAATATTTACTGAGCTGCTGCATGACCGCAGGGCACTCTTGGCTCTACAACTTACATCGCGCATTCTACACACGACCTCGGAACCATTTCTCTACCAAATACTACGTTTCCACGAAGATGGGCACTACTACCCTTTGCGCTCGGTGTACGCTCGACTAGAGCTCCTCGCAGGCAGAATTGACCGCTCGGGCGGGATTCTATGTCTGCACGTCCGGCAATTCTCCCTGGTCGTAACGGAGAATAATGAACAGACCGCGACATTACTGCGCATCCACAACGTACTTCTGAAATGTGTGAATCTCAAAAGCATCTCTATCGAGTACGAGCACCAAAGTGAAGACATCGAGGCGAGTCCGTTTCCCATCTTTTTCAGCGCGGATGCGCCTTTCGACCTCCTCGACTTCGCGTGGACTGGGTGCGTACCAGACGGTCACGGCTTTGCCAGGTTTCTTGACTCGCAGAAATCATTGCGCCATCTCTCGCTCGGGGTGATCCGCGCGAATATTCTCTTACCACCCACCTCTCTGCAAAACCTCCGAATTTTACAAGCCCCGGTGCTCAGTGTTGCAGTCCCATTTCTTACTCATCGGCCAGGAGTCACCCATCTCAAACTCGATATCGTGAAGGAGGATCAAGTTATTTCGTGCCCACGAGGTGCTCTGGGAAACATTCGGGTTTTTGTGACAGACGACGAGGAGTATAGGTGGACGTTCACGCTGGCCAGTCGTATGCCTCGCCTACAGAATCTCGCAATCACAGCTCGAGTGGTAAGCATTCCATTTCGCATTGCGCTGTTGTTCTTAGTTAGCACTTTGTCTTTCAGAGACTCCCTGGGATATCGCGATACATAGAGTTGCTGCGGACCACCCAGATTCGCCACCTCCGCTTTGGCGAACCCACCGGCGTCGATTATAGCGATCTAGCCGCAGAATGCTTCAAGATCCTCCCACGCCTTCAGTATGTCGACCACGAAAAGGCAGGAGGCGAGTTCCACCGCTGGTACCGTGGTGCACAGCAGCCCGCCCGAGTACGCTTCCCTGAACAATCCGAGCCGTGGCTGGGCGACTGGGAGGAGTGTCGAGTAGTTGCCAATGTCAAGACCAGAAAAGCCAATCTACTCACCCGATGGAGGAGAAGAATATTTAAGATTTAGCTACACAGTTAGACGGGCTGCTCTGACGTTCCAACCACAATCTCAAGACGCGCTCCCATATTCAATCCTTGCCCAGCTTTCGATCTCATCGTACTGCTACTACTAGTCGCTGGTCTGCCCCTTCTCGTTCCCTGTCAATATCTATGTCAGGACTTGTCGCTGGCCCGGTGTGCTTGCCTACATGTCAATCTCTACCAGACTGATTCACCTACCGTCAGCGAACCTTCCAGTTGGGTATTTTTGCTCCTCGTTCACTCTACTGTGCTTAACAGCCACGATTTTCAAGTGCAACCTCTCCTGTGTTCGACGCCCTGCCAGTGGCGACGGCTACCAATCTAACTTAGAAGCCGCCGAAACATTAGTGTATATGCTGCTGGTCGACTGGCAACTGCCGATTTCAGTCGATACTCTTAATAATGGTGGCTGCGTCCGTACTTTCATCAACAATGCGGCCCGCGACCTCCACCATCTCTAAAACCACCTCCATCTCAAGTCAAGCGCTGCAGTTGACATTCGATTTGCGTCTTTGTGGTAGAGGGAATTACTGGTGGGATTGGTTGTTGTATTCTAGCAAGCTCCCGGTTCCAGCACGCCGGTGTCGTTCTCATGCCGAAAGTTATCAGTGAGCCTCGGTGGTACGCCCCGATTCTTTCCTTTAATTATGCATGGTTGATTATACGGCTAGATGCCTGGCTATAGAAATGTCGAATGAACGCTTGGATGATAGAAAAGACTAATGGAAACCCATTATTGTCCATCTGCTATTCCGGTGCGAGGCTCAGCGGGTATGTAATTCTCCTTCTCGTCTGGTGCGGAACAAATAATAAGACTACATCTTGCTTGGAAGATGACAGACTGAAACGTGATTCGAAGGTTCTTGAGGATACTGTCTAGATTTCAGAGAACGACTGATGGATTTATCGTTATCCACAGCTGCGTGAAACCCCATGCTAATAATTGACGGGGTTTCGTCGAGTCCACCCGGATACACCAGCACATATACACGAATCAATCGGATCTATTCGTAATAGACGTTGAATAGACGTCGGAAGAACTCAAAGTCGCACCTGCTGATATTGTTCTGTATCCTGCAGTCTTGCATTATCACAAACTGAGGACGTTGATATAATACAAACGTAAATAATCAAGAACAACGGTGCCCAATGCATTTGCGCCCAACTTGCCGTGGCCCATAACTTATTAAGCAGATTAATGTACACCATTAACAAGCAGATTACCCCTCTCCAACCGTTGCTTCGTACGCTCAGCAGCAGCGTCATACACGTAGTGAACCGGGGTGTGCCCCCATCTGCGTACAGCAGCATTGTCTGACTCACGGTCGGACTCAATAGAATCATCCGTGCTGAGCGTGTCGGTCTTCCGGTCGAAAAAGAGATCATCCGTATCAAAGGGTTCTACAGCAATGTTGTTAGACTTGGTAACTGTAAATAGTGGTTCGACCTTACTTTCAGGTTCCTCCTCCTCAACCACCCTCCGTTTACCCAACGCTTTCTCGCTAGGTCCGGCGAGGTGTAGATTATCATCATCGGGATCGGTATCATGGGCGAGAGAGGAAAGGGGAAGGGAGCGGCTGGTATTCGAGCCTGAATAGGTGGACATGACGGGTGGCATTTCGTAAGCGGGCGTTGAGGGCGATGGTGTTCGTGAGTGTGTGGAAGACTGAGCTGGAGATCGTGGACCGTGGGGCGCAGCGGGAGGGGGGGCCAAGGTCTGTGGAATGGCAGTAGCTGAGCCCCCGTGGGCGCCTGGCCCAAAGCCAGGTGGCGAGGAGGGTTGCCGCGGATAGGGGTGCGCAATGGTGCCGCCTTGTTGCGGTCGTCCTGGTATTTCCCCAGTTGGTGGTGATGTCCATATGGATGCTGGCGGCGACGGGGATGAGGATCCGGTCCGCGAATGTGGTCTTGAGCTGGCACCGGCTCCCTGGCCATTATTGCCCTCTGCATCAAGGTGGGATAGTTGCTGAGCGCGAAAGTAAGTGTCTCAGTAAGTCAGGGAAGAGTGAAGAAAGGGCACCTGTCGGTTCATTCTAGTCTCCTTCCGGCTCCTGTCCTCGGCCTCTCTCTCACGACCTATCTGTTCCATATCTTCGTACTGTTGCAAGGCGTCCACGATCTCTATGTTGGCGGCCAACAATGCATCAAGGAGCTTCTCTTCCGGAGTTTTGTCATTCGGATTATCTGGATCGATACTTGCGGGAGGTGATATTGGCTTGCCGTTTACAATCTTCGGCGGGGATTGTTGCTGGTCCTTTTCTTTTGCCAGCCGTGAACGCTCAGCGTTGGAAGATGCCCACGGTATTTGTGCATAAATAAGTTCCTGTGAAGCGCGGCACTTGGCATAGAATTCCTGCAAGATGATAGGTAAGCTAATTTTGCCCATGTACCAGCCTCACACAGGCGAACTGGTGGTACGGAGGAGGGAACGCGACATGGGGAATGGGTATAGCCGAGAAGCACGAACAAACATACCGTGATGATCTGATCCTTCTTGAGGTTCTCCGGCTTCGCAAACACCAAGGCCTGGGAGAGAAGCGAGGCATTGCCTTGTCCAATCGTACATTCTTCCATCAGACGACGCATGTCCTCTTCTGGAGGTATAATCCGATTTCGGGTGACTGATCTGCGTTTGCGAGGAGCCGGCGGCGGAACCTGAGTCAAAGACGCAGATGAGGAGGCATATCAATATAAAACCGGCGCAGGCATACATTGTCAGGAGCTCTAGGCGTTTCTGTGTAAACTTCAGGATATGGTGACGGTATCGGGCCGTCTTGGTGGTAGGAGAGGCGTGTAGGTTGTACGGGTGGGGTGAATATTGAATCTCTAGTGTCGAGGGGTACGCCCTATTCGATTGACATTAACGGGACTAAAATTCGGGTAAGCTGCCGAGGCCCACCTCGTCTGGTTTGTCAGCAGGTTTGACCCTTCGCCATAAACCTCTGAAGCCTTCTTTGTCATTTTTGTGGTGACCGTCTTTCTCTGAGAATCGAGGTCGAGTCAATCATAGGACGACGTTGAGGATAAGTAGAAAGCACCCACTTGATCCACTAGCAAAAGCAGCAGCAGCTAGCACATCTAGTATACGTTCCCTCACGACGGGGCTTGTTTGCGACGAGGTGATAAGATGTTCTAGGGTGTCTAGGAATTTGCGGGACATAGAGTGCTGGACAAACAGTTCGTTGGAGTTCCAGAGCATGATGGCCCATAGCTACGCCGATTACGCGTTCAAATCAAATCAAGAGGGGACGGGAGCTGGGATGGTACTTACTCTTGCGGCCGATAATTGCGCCGTTGGCTCGCCGTATCTACATGCACGGATTTGAGCACTGTACCTAAACAGCGGGGAGAAATTGGGTATACTTGAACTCTCGCCTCAAAGCCCGTACGGCCTCCTTAGCGGACGCTTCATTGGCAGAAGCGCGTTCGCAAACGTCCAAAGCAAGGTTCCAATCTTCTGACGCCGTCGCGGTAAGGAAACCTGGGGGTGTCTCTTTAGCGCTATGGCAGCCAAAGTGCGCATACACGAACCTATCATCCGAGTTAACTGGCCTTCCTCATCCCTTCTATCTCTCTCCTTATCCCGGTATCGGTCTTTATCTCTCTCCCGCTCCCTATCTCCACCCCGAGGCTCTCTGTCCTTGACCCTAAGTTCCCGTTCTCTATCGTGCTCAACCTCTTTGTCCCTCTCCTTATCACGATCCTTCCCTGATATACGTTCCCAAAACTCAAGACCTCCGCCCTTCTTCTCCTTCTTCACCTCGACCGCTTGAGGGGCCCCGACTAGACGGATCGAATGCTTGGGATCCGCATTCGATAGAGGAAACTTCCCATCGCTAGAATGCACCGACGGTACCGGAGGTGGTGATACATCATATATCGCCTCCTGGCTGGGCGCGTTCCGCATCTGAAGGGCTGCGGATTCACTGTGCCCCTGATTGTGTGTGTGAGCGTGAGGGTCCAACGATTTGAGGATTCCCAAAGTAACAGCGGGATTAGGTGGCGGCTTCTTCTTCTGTGCCTTGTCCCGCTCCTTGAGAGAGGCGCTGCTAAACGGCGAAGATGACCGTGGCAATGGACTCGAAACAGGCGGAGAAGCTCCCGGTGGCAAACTACCATTGAAAGAGCCCTCTCGTGACGCCGGCAGCGCACGCGTAGGGGGTGCATATTGATTCGGATATTGGGTTTGCTGCTGCTGTGGATATGGGTGCGATTTCTGACGCGAGGAATCATCCCTTCCCTCCAGAATCTCCCAACGCTCTGAGTCGATTG
Source organism: Pleurotus sapidus (assembly GCA_026743855.1). NCBI lineage: Eukaryota > Fungi > Basidiomycota > Agaricomycetes > Agaricales > Pleurotaceae > Pleurotus > Pleurotus sapidus. The sequence continues at coordinate 63,153 of JANBWZ010000034.1, read as the reverse complement.
ATGGTCGAGGAGGCTGCTGCGAATAGTGATTGGGAGCAGGATATGTCGGGTGCCCGTGCTCAGCTGGTGGTTGGCGGGAGACATGGGAGGCGTGCTGAGCGTATATCGGAACGGACTCCTGCGCAGATCGTCGCCAGTAGAGCAGCCCGTCAGTCCTCCCCGTGCATGAATGGAAAGACCCGCAGGCCACGGACCTCTATACCAAGTGACGAAGGCTCCTTAGCCACGACCTTGGCTACCTTCTGCTTGTCCCTGCCAAATAACTTCTTCATGCTGGCTTGAACGCCGTGAGTTTGGATATCCTGGCCACAGCGAACAGAAACCTCGGAGTTCGAGAAATGTGTGAGTGTTCGAGTGGAATCGATGTAGTCTGGAGAAGGCGGGAAAGTAGATTGCCAAGGATGGCTGTGTTATGATCGTTGCGTTTTAGCGCCCATCAAGCGCCTTCACAGATTCGTTATACCTAGTCCCCAACCATCATGGTGATCCATTACATTAAGGAATGTTACGTGACACCGGCAACCCATCGACTCTCGTACCACGCAGTCACAGCCATTGAGTCCTTCTTCCTCCCTACACCATCCAGATACTCGATCTTTCCGTGCTCCACGTAGACACTGAACGTATGGAAATCCTTGGAGACTTCTTCGCTCCAGACCGTACCTTCCCCCATTGCAGTCCGGACAGCGAGCGAGTATTTCTCCAAGTCCTTCCTCTCGCCGAACAACAACGGTGCATCAAGGAATTCATGGTACTGATCAACATAGCTATCATGGACACAAGATCAATACCATACACATCACAATCAAGAAATAACGTACTCTTGATATTCTTTCTCATCGTCAACGGATACAGCGGGATCTAATAATTGCCTTGCGATCACCTCTGTTGACCGCGTGTCGTGGTCAGGCTTGTCGGAGTGGCTATTCTGCTTATGTTTCGCCTCTACCCTTGGCTGTGTCATCTGGAACTTGGAATTGGACGATGTCATCCAACGCCGGACGCCTTGGACCATCCTTGGGAGGCATAAGCTGATGAAGGACAAAACGAAAAGAAAACGTTACCCCGCATTCCTCCTGGACGTGTTTCCATGTGGCTCGAAAGGGCTATAATTCATATCCTTCGCGGTCTTCCTATCATCCATCATCCATCATCATCAGTACAACCTCCCAACAGCCAAACAAGGCAGAAGGAAAATCCACTAACCCAGGCAGCTTCAGCGTGCTATTCATCGAATATGCAAAGTGTTTGCCCAAACTCGTGAACAGCAACGGCCTGTAGTACTCGATCCAGAAATCACCCCTGCTTCCCCTGACGAACTCCTCCAGCCCCCTTTCGCAATCCTCTAACACGTATGCGGGTTCCAGATTAACAGGATCAAACCACTGTTGATAGCCGCCGCGCACAGGTGGAGGAGCCACGCGTTCAGATTGCACACCAAGGAACAAATTAATCGCGGCTTGTTTGTCGGCATCTAAACATGTTCGTAAATCGACGATACTATTGTTGAGAACAGTTCATCAGTGCCCGCACCTAACAATGAATTCGTATAGAATCGTCGGATGTTCTCGATAATGTCCCTCGAATGACTGTTCCAGTGCGGCATCCTTCTGTACGTCTCCACGCGGTTGACGAGGGCACTCCCAGTATACTGCAACGCAATCGCTACGTTGCACGAGGCATCATACCATCAGCTACAAGCTCAAGTGAGACGCAGCGAAAAACACCCACTGTCGCCGTGATCGTGGTACATTTCCGTCAGCATATTCACCGCATCCGAATCAAATGCCAGATTAGGGCTGTCCACGACGCCCAATGCATACAATTGATGCCCAAGCGCTCGCTTCCCGAAGACAAACTGGGCTGCGTTCGTCCGATCAAGACAATCAACGCAGTTAGTCCGGCATATTCCATTCTGGAGGGAGATTGTAGTGCGCCACTGGACGTCAGTGGGTGATTGCGCTGATACGTGATAATTCTCTGCGTGGCTATGATGCATCATCGCAATCATAATGGGGAATGAACACGAGACGTCGAATGTCGCCAGACGTCGATCAAAAGGAATATCGAGTTATGCACCGGAAACACCGTGATGCAGATGAACGAAAGAGTAGCGGAGTGACGGGAGTGAATACCCTGCAGTTCGATGTGCGACGAGGAGCTCACCTCAATTCCAGGTTATGAAGATAATGTGCGTAAGGCTCTGCACCCGAATGGAAGAAGCCGGTCATTTGGATAGACTCCTCCGCCAGGTCCTCCAAGTAGCTGATTACATCCTGCGTTTTCCTGCAGCCATGAGTAGAAGGTCAGACGGATGAGCGCTACAGGCAAACGACGTACTCCTTGTACGCTCTTGACATATCCCACGCCCGATACACCATCTTCTTCCCCTTCGGCAAGAACTGGTTCAGATAACGTACACACTGCGTATATTCATCCAATAGTTTGCTTTCCCGAGGCTGAGGCTCCCGCCTAACATAATAATGAAACATGTGTCACCCACGCCGGGGAAGGACCGAAACATAAGATAAAGAAGGCGTATCATTACACTTACCTTTTGATGAGATTCAAGATAGTGATCGGTGCCCCATACCGCCTGAACAAATCATCAAAGTGTCGTGATGCCGCAGTGTAGAATGGATCCACGACGCTAACTGCGTTTCGTCTATATATCATTGCATTTCATGAAGACAGAAACAAGATCCACATACTCTCAATGGGTGGTTTGGGTGTTACGCCACTTGATTCCTGGGTCCAGTATACCGGTATGCTGCCTCGGTACTAGAGACCGTCAGGCAGAACGGTCAGTGAGAAAGATGGGTCGCGAACCTGCACATAACTGGTGTAATTGGGACTGGGTCTTCTGAGGCGCTCTGCTAGGCCACTTCGGCTGATCTTCCCTTCATCTGTCGACCTCGTCTCGCTGTTGAGTTCGCAGGATTCCCTCTTCGGCGGGAAGTAGAACGGGGTGGTGAGGGCCTCTGAAACTATCTGCTCGGTTTCAACCTCATTTGCGACATTTCCCTGTGGGCGCAATTGGTCAGTGAGCACGAACGGGGCTCGCTCATAGAGACTGACTTTATCGTTCACCCCCCGCTTCAAGTATCTCGCACCTGCGTAGTGTCTTGACCTCCTTGCTATCAGTGTCACGAAGACCACGCGTCCGAGCACCGTCAGCTCTGACGTAGTTATCAGCAGAGCCCGGTGCACATTGCGAATGTCACTTACTGGCTTGATCTACATGTCCGTGAACAAGCGGGACCATCCAGACAGCGGTTAGTCTCACTATCTCTCCTCCCCGCCCCCGACTCTCCGCAACACTAAACGCCCCATTCGCCTTGCTCATCATGTTGAAATTCCAAGCAAATCGATCGTTGAAAGCCTTCCCTCTATGCACAGGGACACCGTCGACGGTGTCGTGCATGCATATTCCCCCGTGTGTCATATTATGCTGCAGCGTAGACGTTATGTCGTACGTATAACTGGATTCGTTCGGTGTTAGTAAAGAGGGAAGAACATAATACATGATCCGTATACCTGAAGTAGAAGTTCTTCGACATGTCCACTTGTCTGAAGATCGCCATCAACCGGGTCTCTTCAGCTTGCCGTTCCCGTTCGACCTTCATCGTCGGGCACACGGGTATTACGTCCGTGCCTTCACAATGATACAGGTAGTGTCCACCAAGCAATGATACGACGGACCGCTTCGTGATGATGACCATGTAATATCCAGAGGTGAACCGGATGAAGCCTCCACAACATTCGCATCAGAGTGTACAAGGATTACACGAATCCAGCACTCACCTACGACACCGAAGAACACTCTCGCTCTACCCAATCCACCAGAGCTCTTGTTTCCGTCTTCCAGCATCTTGAGCATGGCACTCATCTGCTTCCCAGTATACTCCGTATCGTCCTCCACGATACTTAGGCCATATCCACCACTATCCAGCCCCGGACTACTCGCCCCTCCTCCACTACCACCTTTTTCCGAGGATTCTCTACCACTGCTCTCTCTATCCCCCGTTCTATCGATCTTGATGATCCTGTGCCTCGAATCTGACGCGTTGCTAGCAACGATGTAGAACTTCAATCGCGTTTCGTAGAGGATGAATTTGTTGAAGGCCGTGCTGCGTCTGTGAATATACGGGTGTACGGAGGTTTGGCTGGGCTGTTGAGGGGATCGTTGTGCAGAGCTGGCTGGCGTATGAGGAACCGGCAAGGAAGATGAACTTGGTAAACGCGGGAGATCTTCGACGCTGTCGGTCTCGGTTAGTTCTGAGCACGAAGGCATCCCGTTCAGCTCGTCCAGAGGTTGGGTATCGTCGATGCTAGCGCTGTACACGGAGGGAGGGTTGGCCATTCATTGACTGTTCGGACTGCGAGAGCTCGAGTGCCGGCTTGGTGAGCCAGTCGCGCGACGATGGATCTTGGAACTCTAGTAGATTTAGGCGCTCAAATGCGAGCCTATTCCAGAAATGCCCTGATATGGGAATGTCCACTGTCAAGGGGGTGTCAGGAGTTTAGTGCCTTAAGGAGTGCCTTTGGCACTTCAGATCTTCAGACCTTGCTTTGTTGTTGTGTCATCGGATCAATTAACGCCTCAACTCACGTATGACCTTAGAAAAATAATTTTTTAAAAAATGGATTGGGGGTTTCAAGTTTATATCATTATGTTTATTGCTGCCAGGTGCCGGCAGAGCCTACAGACGAAAAACCGGGTCAGGATCAAGAACCGAACTTAACACCACTCCAACAGCCCACTCGCTGGGGAGACCCCTCCCGTCACGATGGTATACATACCCGTGCAGTGATGCATCAGCTTGTGCATGTGCATCATCTCTCGGATTCTTGCAGTAATGTTGCGGACTTTCTTTCTGATGGCGAACTTGCCGATGAAGCCCTCAAAATACAGGGGATGACATAGATCAACCACGCTGAACGCCACATACACATGCTCCTGGATGAGCGCGCTGAGAACAGGCGAGAATCGTGGTAAGTATCTGCTCAGACAGGAAAGGAATGTACGAACGTTCATCAAAGGATATACATACAGTTACGGTGGGGGAAGTTAACAGTCGCCATGGTAAGGCGGTGCTGTGGCGAATTATGGTCTCGGGGAACTATCAGCAAACACACAGGAATCTTAGCACATAGAGGATGGGATACATTGAATTCTCGAGGTGGTCTTAGATCGACATTCGAAGCGCGTAGCATCAGGACACTGCTTGCGTTAAATCGGTTTTGCATACTGGACTGTCACAAACGCACGACGCGATGCTCGTGAGTCGGTAATCCGGATGAAGGCCGAATAGTAGAACTGATCAGCAAGGCGGAAGGACGAGAAAAGAGCACGGATAACATACTTAAGTGAACTTAGACCTCAACTGTTTCTATGTCGCCGCCGTGAAGACTTGTAGAACAGTGGCCCAAAAGTCACTAGGACAGATGTTTTCCATCGCAGTGGCGATTTAAACATGGGTGTGCGGGGGGAAGCGACTATCTGAAGAAACAGGGCCGGTCTCAGCGCGGGTCATCGTTCATCCCAAGAAACGAATGATTCAGAATCAAGCAGCATGCCTGCGGCATTGAATTCGACTTGAACACAACTTTACCAAAATGTGGTATCTAGACGAGAAGTCTTATCCTGCAGAGAGTTGAATGAACCTTGAAGCGCAGGGAACGATTGGGACTTTCCTGTGACTGCAGTAACGCGGAGCAGCAGTGTGGATGCAGACGCGATCAAGGTCGTATCGCGGTATGGCAAAGCGATTCTGAAGATTCCCACCACTCGAGGTTTGACATGCGATCTTGTAGGGACGCATGAACATAATGAGGCCGTTAGCTCATGTTACCCCTACTATATGTGAGTCGTTTCTGCTTGACTTCGTAACCTCCGAGCCGCTAACCTCGACACAGGATGTCTGAGTTTGACCGTGGACTGAGACAAGATCGCGGCGCGAGCAGTCCAAGGAACAGCGGCAGGGACCTTGAACTCCATCGACCGTGTTCTGACTGCAACACTTTCAGGCATGCAACCCGGGGTGCCGAGCTGCGTTGTAAAGCGCTACAACCTGCGTCAATCGATGCTCCGCGTCGGCTCCACTAATCGCTAAAGGACGAGTGGGGAATGCAGTGAGGCAGGTACTGATTACTTACGACATGGTGAAGGAAGAGAACCGAGGGGAGAATACCGACATTCGGTCCGTTTGATAGCACCCCAATGTGTGGCCCAGACAAGGATATGGGAAAACGACATCGGTATTAGCAAGACTTTCTCAAAGAGGAAACACATTCACCAGCGGGGACCCGCCAAAACTGAGGTTTCGAGAATCCGCCCTTGGCAATCTGCGTGAGGCGTGGTGAGTCTTTTGCTTCACAGAAGGAGACAGCCACTTGCCCCGAGGATCAACAGGTAGGCAGACGCTGACCAAACAACACCGCGACCAGCTGCGAGGACTGACCCATCTGCTCAGCCGGCGGCAATGCTGCGTGGACAGCGACGCAGGGAACTCAGCAGGGTCCACTGCAGGTCTGGCGGCTCGCCAAAGGCACAAATCTCGCGTCCGCTAGAATGGTACATCCGATGCCCTTCACTTTTCTCAGAGACGAAGGAGCTTAGAACAAGATGAACTGCGATCGCTCCGTTGGTGAGCACATGCGGACACCGGCGACCATAAGAGCAAGGCGTGAGCAGTCTAACGGAGGCGGCGGGCAGCATGGATTCCATCAGCCGTGTTCTTGCTGCAACGCCCTCATGCAATCCGGGGACGTGGTCCCCGAATTGCGCTGCAAGGCGCTACGTCCTGCGTCCATTGGAACCGTACAAGTTGATCGCCGCCCTGCGGGATAGGAGGTGAGCAGGCGATATGGCAGGGCGGGCACTGATTACTTACGAGATGATAGAGGGAGGAGACGAGGGCAGTGTGTTGGTATTCCACCCGTTTAATAGGAAGTGCGTGACAAACAACGCGACCATATTATTCCGCCGTTTCCCTCTCACTTCGACCATCACCTTTAGCGACATCCCGAAGTCAGTGATACCTCGCCCGGAATGATTTCTTCAACTGCCATTGCAAAGGAAGCCATTTGAAGGTGCAAAGATCAAGTATCTATGTCGGGTGCCCGCGCTCAAGTGGTGGTCGGGGGAGATATGGGAGGCGGCGTGCTGAGAGTAAATCGGAATAGATTTCCGCGCAGATCATCGCCAGTAGAGCAGCCCGTCGGCCCTCCCCGCACGTAAATGAGAATACCTGCATACCACGGACCTCTACCAGTTGACGAGACGGCTGCTTGGCCACGACCTTGGCTACCGTCTGCGCGTCCCTCCCAAACGACTTCTTCATGTTAGCTTGAGCGCAGTGAGTTTAGTATGCTGGCCACTTGAAAAAATGTGAGTGCTCAAGTGGAATTCATGCAGCCCAGGTATCTCCGTCTCCTTACTATTAGTGTCACAAAGACGATTCGGCCAAGTACTCTGAGGGACTCCTCAGTCGCGCAGCGCGGGTGTTGCTTACTGGCTTGATCTACGTGCCCGTGGACAAGTGGCACCATCCACACAGCGGTCAGCCTCACTACACCACCCGCCCCATTCACCTCCGAGCAAACCGATCGTTGAAAGCCTTCCCCATATGCACGGGGACACCGTCTACGGTGTCGTGCATGCATATTCCCCCATGCTTCATATGATGTTGCAGCGCAGACGTTATGTCGTACGTGCAACTGTACTCGTTCGATGTTAGTAAAAAACGTAAAACGGGGTATGTATACATACCTGAAGTAGAAGTTCTTTGACATGTCATGTCCACTTGGCTGAAGATGTGCCATAAACCGGGTCTCTTCAGCTCGTCGCTCCTGTTCTACCTTCAATCTGACGCGTTGCTAGCAGCCATGTAGAACTTTAAGACGTCCATGGTGCAACGGAAGACCGTGGATCACATGATCAGCCAGGTCTGAGTTGTGAGCTGTTGTGAGGCGCTGAACCACAACTCGCGCTACCTTCATCATGACCGTCAGCACTCCAAGCCGCAATGTCCTCGCCGCACACGATAAAGCTGGTAGCCAACCCACAAAGTATGGCTCGACTATCCCAGATTCATCTGTTCTGTCTCACTATTGTTATTACGAAACAGTTATAAGGATCTTACGCACGTCCCAGTCGTTTCTGGATGCGGACAACCCATCCGGGTTGCCCTGGAGCTGAGGACCGTCGATGTTCATGCCGTGAAGAGGAGTAGTTGGCCATGTTCGTACTCGACCTTGAGTTTTGGGCAAGAGCCTGGCCCAGAGATCAATGCGAGCCAAATCTGTGTGTGTACACCGTGAAGGATTGACACCAGCCCGTCGTGACTGTTCCATTAGGTATCTACCCTGGACGATTCATCTTCGAAAAGGGTGAAATATTCACGCGTCGTGGAGCTCGAATGATTATGCTATGCTACTGGCCGACGGGCGATGTACAAGTAGACGTCTTGCAACACAATCATATAAAGTACACGATCGGCCATCGCACAATACCATTGAAGCGTACATCGCTCGGGGAATAGCCAATAGCAGTAGTATGGGGACGACATCGGTATTAGCAAGACTTTTCTCGTCCAAAGAGGAAATGCACTCACCGGCGGGGACCCCGCCGAGACTAAGAAAGATTCTCCGAGAAAACCGCCCTTGTCGTCGATCTGCGTATGGAAGTGGTGAGTCTTGTGCTTGTCAGAGAATGCGATCCACTTACCACGAGGATTAACAGCTTCGTAGTGGCTGACCAAACAACACCGCGGCCAGCTGCGAGGAATCACCCATCTGCTCAGCCAGCGGGGATGTTGCGTGGGCAGCGACGCAGCGAATTCAGCCGGGTCCATTGGGACGCTGGCGGCTCACCGAGGTCACGATCTCATGTCCACTAGAGTGGTCCGCCCGGCGCCCTTCACTCACCGGAGCGCTGGAATCCAGGAATCCCGAACCCTCCAGCGCCCATGGGCGAGCACACGCGGGCACCGGCGACCACAAGAGCGAGGCATGAGCAGTCCAAGGGTCAGCGGCAGCCCCTGGTACTCCTTCGACTGTGTTCTGACTGCAACGCCTTCAGAGGAATCCATGATTGAACCTCCCCTGTAAGGCGCTGCAAGCCGCGCCAGTCGATACTCCGAGTCGATTGCCCTATTTTCTGAGAGATGAGTGGGAGATACGGAAAGGCGGGTACTGATTACTTACGAGATGATGGAGGAAGAGAACTAAGGAGCGTACATCGACATTCCGTCCATTTAATAGCAGGTCAATGTTTGGAATAGATGCGGGTGCCAAACAACGCGACCCTTATATCGCTCATTTCCCTCTCACTTCAGCTCCATCCAACACCTTTTCAGCGACATCCCCAAGCCAGCGACACCCCGCCCGCCATGGCGTCTTCGACCGCCTTTGCAGAAGAAATTGTCCGAAACGCCATTTCCCATAGCCACAAAGGCGGCAATTGGCACTATGCCCCAATTGGATCTGCTGGCGACGCAATACTCGATCCCGGCACTGAGTACTTGTTCCACAGTGGAGACCGCACCAATGTCATCGTTCTCAATCAACCACTAGGCTCTGTTGAACAGGCTTTAGAATCATATCGAGACCAACTCTGGATGGCATATCTAGGTATCGACACGAACAAAACCAACACACTACGCGTATGCTGAGATACCCTTCATGTCGCCATCGAGAAGCTGATCCTTCTTTTCAAGGTTATTACGGAAGCGTTGTCTAGCCGCGCATTCCTCGCCGAGCTTTGTTCATGCTTCGAAGGCATTGAGGCTATTCGCATCAGTGACGCCCTCGCCAACACCCTGACATCGAGTGATCATGGGCGGGCTCGGGAGTTGACTGCAGACATCAAGGCCAACGCTGCGCTCATGATGATGTCAGAGCTCAAACGCCTTCGTCCGGACAGGGTAGACACAATTGTGCAGGATGTTCTTCTGCCCATTGTCAATGGCGTCTATGAGCATCTCCAAGACGCATATAATTTGTATGTTCCACTTCGCGTTTGCCTGAACTCTCGGCTTATATGGGTATAGGTATAGGTCTAGGACTACTGTGCCGCCGTTATTTGCTGTGCCTCCTGGTCACCGTCTCTCTGCACATATTCCGGCTGAGTCGCAACCTGATATTCCGGACGGCATTTCCTTTACTTCCATTCCGTCACACCTTGCCGCCAATCCTTGGGATAATCCTGTTGTATCGATCCCTGTGGGCACCTCCCTCGGTCCGATTCCTAAGACTTCTAGCAAGCGGAAGCACGACTCCGGGCCTCGCATGAACAAGTCGTCCGAGACGTTTGTGCCTAAGTCAAAGAAGAGGCGCTCCGGAAAGTCCAAAGGCCAATCGAGAGCAAATCAAGAGAATGCGATCCCGGCCTCCGTACCCTCCGGGCCTTCAACGAGCAACGCGACTGGTTCTCTTACTAGCGCATCCCCCGAGCCTTCAGAGCCTCCGAGCGGAGCTGGACCATCTCGAAGAAGGAAACCCAGGAAGTCGAAGAAGACGTCCTCAGAGACGAAGAGTGCTTTTCCTCTGTCTTCGGCTTTGCCCTTGCGGCTGGCTTCGTCGTCGTCGTTGCCTTCCCCTTCCCCGCCTATGGGCTTGTCGTTGCATCATACCCTCACAACTAGCACTCTTGCTAGCGTCGGGCGCGCCACCACCACTGCTAGCAACCAAACGACGGCCGCCGCGGAGCCCCAAACAGAACAACTACAGAGGCGCAATCTAGGCAAAGTCAAGAGGAAGTACATGACAACGGAAAGGGATATTGCTTCCAACCCCCACATTCTTTCCTCATCTGCATAGGAGCCACATATTCTCTATTACAATCACAGCCATCCTACTACGCACAACACGTATCTAATCAAGTACCTGTACAGATCCATGTAAAGAGCTCCATTGTGGATTGTCTATCGATTATGTATTTCTGAGGTGCCGCAAAGGTGTCGCGGACAGCCTAAATTTGATACTTGATTCAGATGCAGTGAACTTTATGCAGACGGGAATGTAATGCGATCGCGGCGGCAGTGGTACGACAGGATCATCCGAGAGGTTGACGATTTCCTATGCGACGGCGGTCGAAGAATCCATGGTAGGCAGGGTGTCGCTGGCTTGAGGATGTCTCTTTAGATGGAGCTGAAGTGAGAGGGAAATGAGCGATACAAGGGTCGCGTTGTTTGGCACCCACATCTGTGCCAAATATTGACCTGCTATTAAATGGACGGAATGTCGATGTACGCTCCTTAGTTCTCTTCCTCCATCATCTCGTAAGTAATCAGTACCCGCCTTTCCGTATCTCCCACTCATCTCTCAGAAAATAGGGCAATCGACTCGGAGTATCGACTGGCGCGGCTTGCAGCGCCTTACAGGGGAGGTTCAATCATGGATTCCTCTGAAGGCGTTGCAGTCAGAACACAGTCGAAGGAGTACCAGGGGCTGCCGCTGACCCTTGGACTGCTCAATGCCTCGCTCTTGTGGTCGCCGGTGCCCGCGTGTGCTCGCCCATGGGCGCTGGAGGGTTCGGGATTCCTGGATTCCAGCGCTCCGGTGAGTGAAGGGCGCCGGGCGGACCACTCTAGTGGACATGAGATCGTGACCTCGGTGAGCCGCCAGCGTCCCAATGGACCCGGCTGAATTCGCTGCGTCGCTGCCCACGCAACATCCCCGCTGGCTGAGCAGATGGGTGATTCCTCGCAGCTGGCCGCGGTGTTGTTTGGTCAGCCATTACGAAGCTGTTAATCCTCGTGGTAAGTGGATCGCATTCTCTGACAAGCACAAGACTCACCACTTCCATACGCAGATTGACGACAAGGGCGGTTTTCTCGGAGAATCTTTCTCAGTCTCGGCGGGGTCCCCGCCGGTGAGTGCGTTTCCTCTTTGGACGAGAAAAGTCTTGCTAATACCGACATTTTCCCCCGTACCAATGCCGCTCGGCGTTCTGCCAAGTGCAAGTGATGCCTTTCATTGGCTTTGCGCGGTTTGTGCCAGACAAGAAACCGATTGTACTATTGTATTTCGACGAGTGTATGTAGTGGCGTGATCCTTGTGTATCGCCAGTCGTCCAGTAACGTAGCACAATCATCACCATTCAAATTTCTAGCCATCCAGCCGTGACGCCTGCGCTTGAAGGCTTGTGCCATTGTTGGTTGTCCGTGGAGGAGTGTCCACGTAGGGTCAAGGACTCGGACAGGCCTAGGCTAATAAATGTTTGAGTCATATGAGCTCAAGGTCGTTCGTTGTCGTTGAGAGCGAGGCCCCATTGAAGATTGCACATCTTCGAAAGTCGTCGTATCGATTGTCATCCCCTCAAAGAGAGGTGTCCATTGGTGACTCACACTCGAGATTATTCTGTTGCTTTCGGGTTTACCTGCGCGTCGTCAATTTTTACAAAAAGTTACATACGATCGCAAAGAAAACCACCTCGTACAGAAGGCTCTCCTCCGAAGTTCGCGCTGCCGGTGTTGGGAAAAACAGAGAGTAAGCGCCTAAGCGCCCAAATCCACTTCTGCCACTTTCCGCCATCGTTTACCCCTGCCACGACTCTAATCTCAACAGTCAACAAACTCATGATTGCAGAGCGCGATCATCAACGATACACAGCTTTCGGACGATCTTAATGAGACCCAGACACGATTGAGACAAAAGATCTCCCTTGGGAAAAGATGGCAGCGGAGGGAGAAATAGGCGGGGGAAACACTCTGTGGATGCCATTCACCAGTAAGTGACGTTTGGAATGCACAGCACCCTACTGACCGGTCCTTCAGAGCTTAAAGTGCTCCGCTCAGTTGTCTTCGTGACGAAGGGGTTGGTGGTATTCAGGCTACTAATCGGTGCATCGGTTGTCGAATATGCCAAGAACATGAAGACTGTCGTTTTCCTGCCTATCCATCCAGTCGTTGCCTACTGCCAATGCAAGGACGACAGGATACAGTGCATCTTGCGGAGAAGATTGTTGTTTTCACTAGGATGGCTCATCTTAATTGCAGTTATATTCCCGCAAATAGACGATGCAATGGCGAGGACCGCCCTTAGAGACAACTGAGCTGTTGCCCCACTGATACTCGTACCAAGGCCCCTGACATGCTCAAGTGTGATGAAATGAGCTCTGTCACTATTTCGTGCAATACTCAATTGTAGTAGACAGCGAAGGGCCGGAAACGACATTGAGATAGCGCTCAGGCCTCCTTCCATCCTTTCATTCAACGGCACCCACTCAATGTTATGTCAGCACGGAGAGTTCGCCCGCTGTTCAGATGTTCTCTTGTTCTTCATTTATCTCGACTTCAATTGGCACAGGCTGCTCTATACCCTCTTTCATGGCTCCTCACGACATCCGCCTAATAATTGATCAACCTCTAGAGCCGTATATATATTCTTCTACCTCAAATTATAGGCCCAATCGATTCATCTTCTCCAACTACAAGAGGACCAATGCACTTGTCGGGATCACGGAGAACACCACCAATGGCACTCTCGGGAATAACGATGGGCTGGAATTCACGGGCGATGCAATTGTAAACTTCGTTATCCTCAATCTGATTATGAAGCACCTCCACGCGGTGAAAGTGCCACTTGGATACGATGACAGCAAACTCTACGCCTGCGCAGCGGTCAGTCGAGTTCCAGATCCTCGCTGCTCACCCACGCTGACATAGCCTCCCTCCGTTCACATAGTTCCTCCACGGGCGGTTGATAAGCAATCGCATACTAGGGCTCATCTATTATAAGCAAATACACGGGGACATCGGCACACTCTCCATTGGAACTCAACAAAGATGCCGAATCTGGGAGGCGTCGAAATTCCAAGGAAACACACCAAAGGTTCTGGCCGACCTGTTCGAAGCCAACGCCTGGCTCATCTACAAGCACGCCGGACTTGCTGCTCTTAGCGATCATATGGCTTCGATCTTCTCTCCCCTCTTTCCGATGGCACTGGCTTCGTTTGACCATGCTTATCGAAATACACATACATGGGACAGCAATGGCTACGGCCCCTCTGGCTGCTTTCTCTACCGCATCTGCGACTATGAGGCCAACGATGCAAAAGAAGTGGTATCGATTCACACCCAACGTCTACTGCAACGATTGGCCGACTGGGACATCTCGGCGCTCGAACCTATGTTGTATTCTCTCACACATTCACTTCGACGCCATCATCCTGTGCGATATGATACTGAGCACGGCCGAATTTCTGGCATCCACCTACGCTTCCAGCTTCAGGGCTACACGGCCCTTCATTTCTACTTCGCTGATGCCCACGACCGACTTTTTCCGATTCACAGGTCTGCTGTGCGGAAGGCGGCGAATTTTCAAACAGTAAGTTTTACTAGTTTTCAAGGCGACCTGCGGATCATAACTAAATATTTGTCTAGCAACTATTGAGGTTAGCAACATCTGATGCTACTTTAGAACACCTATACTACAGGCTCAACATGGATATTCCGAGTTCAAAGCCAAATCTATCTTCCCGGGAGGCTGGTGAAGTATTCACGGCGGCGGTTGCCTCGTTTCAGTCTCAAGATCAAGTATCGTTCGACCTGGTGATGAGGTTATTGTCTGTGCATCTCGTGAAGATTGCTGTCGCGACTTTACGAGACTTCGGAATAAAGTGAGGATAAATACCTTTTTATCACTCTTCTACTGACCCCAAAACAGGCTCGACTGCGCTGTGCCAGCCGGGCCCGGCATAGTGAACGCTCTTCCGTGCGGTGACATGTTAGGACGACCCGTTGTGCAGCTCCGACCTCCAATGAAGCCTGTCAAGCTGAAGGCCACCTTGAAGGCTCATCAGCAACGCAAGGCCTCCGCCAAAGCGGCGATTGAGAAGCAATGTATCGGCCTGCGTTGTCAGGCCCTGGTCGTCCAACGTGTAAAGCCGACGAAGTCTCGTACCGCCGCCGCCCGCCCGCCCGCCCAACGATCTACCAATCCAAGCTAGCACATCATGAGACCCGCCCAAGCTTCGCATTTAGCCTTCAATTTGTAGGGGAATGGATACAAGACGTACACGTCAGGAACATAGGGAGATAAATAGCCAATATATACCATACATGCTACGCGTGATAGTTTACAGCAACTAGGTTACAGATAATCGAAAACATATTGCAGAGCTAGGCATTCAGGCGTAAATATATGTCTCAAGAATAAAATCATAAAACCGAGATGACAAGGCATAAGGAGACCTAACGTATGTTCGCAAATACTCTGCAGACGGCGTCTCAGGGCCTCAGCCACCGCAAATGCAAGCACGACGCTGGAGTCGAATATCCTCCAATTCCACCCCAAGGCATCGAGTGCGTGTCTGTTCATCGGGGTTTCCTGTGCTGAGCTGTCTCTCTCCTCTCTTCACGTGTACAGGATGCACTGGAATACGACTTGGAGTCTACATGCGCCGCCAATGCATTACTCACGCCGTGCACTGATAGTTACTTTCACGCTAGGATTGATGAAAGTAATGGGTTAGTAAACCGATTATTGATTCCTTACTTTGAGTTAAAATATTGTGCACTGCCACCTTCAATACTTCGCTCAAAAGTAGTGATTAAGTTTCGGAGAAGTAATAAACTGATATCTATAATCAATACCACTTTTTCTTATATGTACTTATCCTTTCCTTTTTAGATACGATGGGGCGAAGTAATGAATTCTAGATGATTCATTACTATTGATAAAAGTAACAAAATAGTAACAAAGAGATAAAGTGTAAACAAAGAATATTTCTTTACTTGATGAAAGGAGTAATAAAATAGTAACAATCAAATACATATAGAGTATGAATCGTGGGTATGGACATCCGGCCGTTTCCGAAATTTTCCGTTCAAATAGTCGCACAATTCAAACTCAGCTTTTCCTTTCCTTTCCTCCTACCCCCACGTCGTACATGTATTTATATACAGTGTAATATACTTTCTGGTTCTTGTAACGTAGAATAGACAAATGTTAAAGTCGGTTTCAACATATATCTTTTGAATTCATACTCGTACGGTAAGCAATGGATTCAGTAATTCCCTCGGTTTGTTTCAAACAGTCGTTCGCGTTGGTATCGTTTGTGCCCGTTTAATATATATTCCCTTTCTAATACTACAGTGTGAGCTGAATTCGCTTGAATATATATACTCTGTCACTTTCCTACCCTTGATAAAGCCGAGCGGCCTAGCATGACGCTCGACACGTATAGGCGCCACTCTACGTGGCTAGCGGCTGAGACTTGGGTGGCCTAGAAGGCCAGCTAGTCATGTTTCAGGCTTGGTCCTGGCTGCGTCTAAAGCTCGACTAAGGTTGAGAGATTTAAGGTCGATCGCGATCTGCGCCACCAGAACAGGTTGAACGCAGCACGGCGCTGGTCACGGTTATAAGCGACGAGGGCCGAAGACGCATCTTCCACATAGACCGACGAAGATCGACCGCACCGGTGAGCATGCTTATGGCCATCTTAGCCCCGTGTTGGCCTTGACTGAAGACTTGCAGATGGAACGTGTCTTCAGCGTGCCGGAAGTGCACAGAATGATTGTCAAATATCTGTCGCTCCGCGAGCTAAGGTTGTACGGGTTGGTCGCGCGCGCTACATTCGAGGCAGTTCAGCCGGTGCTGCGTCTCAGCAGCAATGTGGACTCTGTGCTTTCACGCTATTTCCCGTCGAGCGGCATCACCTATTTCCGTCGCGTTCAACAAGCCACGGGCACACTGATTGGCGGTTCCACGGCCTTGCAGATGTTCCACCGCGTCCTTTATCCGGATTCAGACCTCGACCTCTATGTCAACCGCTGCCACGCAGACGATCTGAAGGTTTCGTTGGCGATCGGGCTGGAATGTCGCCGGCTACCGACTCTACCTGAGCTAGATGAGGATGGGAGGCACCACCTCTATCTAGCTTGTGATGTGGAGGGTGTTGATGATTTCGAGGCCCCTACCGGACGAAAAATACAAGTAATTACGACCAAGTCGGCACCAGTGCAGTCAATTCTGCGCTATCATTCCAGTGAGTGCCACTCTTACCCTCTGTCCGGCCTCGACTGAGAACGATAGCCGCTGTGATGAACTTCGTCAGCGCTCACTATGCCTACAGCCTATACGGCCGTGAGACCCTTGAGGCATTCCTGTCACTTTACACTCGTTACGGAGACGACGTGATTGCAGCAAGACAAAAATACGAGCAAAGGGGCTGGGAGACGGTCAGCTATGTCGATGAGTCCTTTCGACACGGTGGAGCGCTCCGCAACGTCCACGTGCAAGGAGAAGAGTCTGGGGACGAAGGCGGCTCAAACGAGTCGATCGACGCTGAAGAAAGCGATTCCTCGTCGTCTCAACCAGCCCACGAAGAAGCTACAAACGACGTGTCTGGCGCACATCGCGAGACGGAGTACGGCTTGGTGGAAGTCGATCGTACTAACGCGTACGATTTTAGGGACTCGGATCGACAAGTGGACGACGAACTTACTTGGGTCGTTAAGTTGAATCCACTCCCAGCCCCACAGGTGGAGACGTTGGCCAATCCCGAGAGAAGCATTACTGTCGGTGGGACTGCCGGAGTGATGTACGGGCTGGATAGCCGAGAAGTCGCTCTACGTCTCGAGCGATGGGGTCTCGGGTACCACCCTAGCGGTCATGCCTTTATATGCGGAGCGTACCGTCCGCATTCCCCTGTAATGTAATTAGTTACCTGTGTCGTGTTTAGAGACTCACTGAACATACATACATTGTTCGGTGTGAATGTATTACTTAGGCATTCCCATCGGATAACCTACAGACGCGGCTGTCTATCCGTTCGCCAACCAAATCTTAAGCGACGTTGTCAATATAGCCTGCGTTCAAATCGGTTGAAGGACGACTGGTACTGCTTTCGAAACTAACCGGCAGATCGTCTCGATGTCACGTCAACCGCTATTCCTCTGCTCACCTTGATTTCTGACATCCGACGTCATCGTTCGAAGGTGTGAGGCAGGCATCGCAATCACGTGATATGTTGTTATCTAACTCCGGTCGAGCGCTTATTACGAACCCTAATCAATCGCAGCCATTACATTCGACCTTGATATCCGAACAGAAATAACGCATCATAGACATGACCGGTTGGACGACAAAGAAACGAAGCAAATTTCTTAAACCTTACATCGAATCGTACGCTAAAACGTTGGCAAATTCACCGGAACGAGTATCATGGAGAAAGGATTTATACGAAGCATGGGAGAACCATTTTGGAAAGTTGACTTCAAAAGACAAGCACGTAAGTCATTCGCTTATAGTCCGAACATCAATCATCATAATGGTCATCAGATGATCAGCAGTTACTTCAATAACAACTTGAAAGGGAGTAGCAGACGGGTCAGACCGTCATCCAGCAATATCCAATCGAAGTCCGACGATGAAGATGAAGATGAAGATGAAGCCGACGAAACTGATGAGCTGGAAGCCAATGGCGTCGAGATCGATAAGGGCCACGGACAGGGATTAACGGAACCATCGACAAGTACGGCAGTGAGTGGTGTACCAATGTCGTCATCTTCGAGTTCTGCACCGCGTACGGGACCTACACCCGACAAGAAGAGTTCGACGTCCGCTGTTCAGCTTGCCGTTGCAAACGACGATGTTCCTGAATCAGCATCGAACACGGCACCGAGCGATGTACCCACACCGTCGTTTCCCCGTTCTGTCCTTGCTCCAGGACCCACATCCGCTGGTCAAGTCGAAATTGCAAAGGACGCGATTTCTGAAGCGGCGTCAACGTCTAATAGGTTGCGGGATAATCGCCAGTCGGACGGACAAGAACTCAGTGCTTGCCTGCGTGATGCGGATAGCAGCAGCAAACAGTTCGCGTCTGTAGTGTATCCGACAGAACTGCCTCGGTATGCTACTCTCACTAAGTTACATATAGACACTGATCACTAGACAGGCTACGTCGCTATTTGGGAGTAGAGAACATAGTGGTAGATGCTGAACTACCGGGACTCCGTCCAGCTGACGTCCGTGTACGATATGAAGATGGGATATTGCGTCTGTTTGCTGGGAAAGATGATGAAGAGGGACTACCCGATCTGCGTCGTACGTATGACGGTGCGCTTCGAGTGGGGCCGCAAAACGTAGGCCTCTATCTTCATTTTTTTAAAGTGCATCCTCTAAACACGTCATTCCAGACCGACCGTATCATCTGTGGTATGGCGGATGGCATTTTGAGATTGATCCTCGCGCGAAATAAGGTCACCGAAACAGCGAACACGCCTGAGGGAGAGAGTATCAAGATAGATGGTAACGTACAACGATAACAGGTATTAATCGGCTGAGGACTAACGAATTATCAGACGGACTTCCCACTGAATTTGCCTGATTGCATCATCCAGTCGCTAAACCGAGACTATGTCCTCCCAAATTTCTTGTTGCGATGTTTCAAAGGACAATCCCGTTTCGTAACGATGTATTGCCCAGTCTGTTTGCGCGTAGTCCCCGAGATATAGTCTCTGCCGTATCATAGACAAAGACGTTCATTACTTCACCCGCATGTACAACAACCGTTTCATTACCATACTACTTGCAAATTAGCCTCGTTTGATGATCGACGCCACCGTCCCAATATTGTATTGCAAAGTCTGCTATCAATTCGTGATGATATCGAACACAGGTGCCGGGCGTTCAATTCCGCACGTCGGCCAATCTGTCCTATAAGTCTGATACCACTTAGTCACCTCTATGAGACGTAATTCATATTCGATGTCTTCGTGCAATATCACAAGGCAGTGTTACCTTAGTCGCCAAAACAGTATTCGAATCTGACAGTGACGCTCGAGTTTAGTGTTGCCCCCATTCGCGCTATCTGGTGTAGGGTATAGATCAATTACCGTTCGGAGGGATATCTGGAAAACCCTTGCCATTGGAAACATTTCGAACGTCGAAGTGAGCAATATAATGTCACTGCCGTGGAATGCAAGGCTCGTCCATCATGTCCGCACTCGGATCGGCTCTAAAACCAAGACCATTCGTTATCTGCCTTTTCTTCCCGCAAACTTCTTCGAACCATGAGCTCGTGCCTGTCGAAGCATTGAGACCTCTCAGCAAAATCGACAACATATCATCCCTGGACACCAACGTGTGGGTACCGAAAAAGGTGCGACTACTCATCACGCGATACCCACCTAGGGCGTTCAACATCATGTAGAGGAATAGAGGGTCCCTATACGACCCTCGCGACGAGATCATGATTTTCCGAGACGACATGACCAGCGATGCAGAAGGGACGATGTGTACACGGTTCACTTGTTTCGTCAGTAAACCGGCCGGATCCAGTTATTCGTTCAATCTTGCACTACAACGATGGCTGCCTGGCATACCTTGGCATGGAAATGTTCTGGTTGTCGCCCAGAGGGCGTCTGACCTTAAGCCTATACACGTCGATGGCGATATACTACAAGAATTCAAAATCTTCTTAACCAAGTGAGCATGTAGATACTTGAACCAAAAGGCGGTTAGTTTATCGTCTCAGACAGACACTCGTATGTCCTCTACGAGAGCTAGTGGAATATATTCAAGATGACACGGTAATGCGTCGATGCTCACACAACACGTCATGGGATCCCGTATCCAACGGAGGGAACTACTGGAGTCTGCAAGCAATTCAGCAACATAGCGCGGACGGCGACAAAGGACCTCGTTCAGGCCGTCGTCGCCCCTTTTGTTGCGAAGACCTCTCAACAATACCTATTCGATGAGATGAGAGCAACACAGAGTTTGATATTCGGGGATGTCGTCCTCCAAATCATCTCCAACCGGTATTGGGACGTGACCGAACTCCACATTTCCGTTCCGTGGAGGGAACGATTGCGGGTACAGCTCTGGTTTACTCGAATTGGCTTCATCAGCACGGGTGCTACGGATCGACGATACAATGACTGTGACACCTTCGTTATGACACACGAACTAGTGAGTCTTCGCTTTGTCGACAATGTGACGTCGCTTAGTTATGGCAGGACGCCAAAAAAATTTGCATATCCAGCAGAGTGGGGGATGACCATGCCTGGCGCCCTCCGTTTTCCGCTGGTACATCCTCAAGTGGATGTGTCATCAGCTCGACCACCGTCTACAGCTTTTACACTAACGTCAGTCACCACGGTGTCGTGCTAGCAGAAGATAGCAATCTGGAAGGGCATTATGTTACACATGGATATCGACTGTCCGTCGCAGGAAAAGGGCTCGGATTCCCGTGCGGGTTGGAATGTTCTGGGCGATACAGGGGCTTAGCTATGCAAGAAGGTTCTAACAGATTGGTCTGGGGTGGTCCGACTTGTACGTGAAACCCTTGTCCATGTGAAATCGCTATAACGGACAGAAATCTCGAATGGTCTCTTTCTAAACAAGGTATATGTCAGAATGACAGATGTGCTAATAGCGGTCGGAGGGACTTTAGATAAACCTAGAACGTAGAAATGACAGTACGAATATGCTTTCCCGTTCGATCCTACTCAAGAGCTTAATCCAACGGACAGCTTTTCTCATTGATGAGATCCCTACATCCTGTCTTCTATCCGACGGTGTCTACGGCATTCACGTCGTGCCTGATGAAGAACGCTACGGCCGTGTTCGCTACTGTTTACGTAGTGGAGACTTGTGGCCCGTCGCCTTTTTGGGCCTGCTTCTACCCGAGGCATCTGGCACTCGGTATAAACTAACGATGCCAACTTTGGTGGGTAACTTTTAAGAGTCTGGCAGATCGATTGACGCGTATATCAGTCCTTTGGGTCCCTCGAAGACAATATTGATATGCTCGTACTCGGCCGCCCTGGACCTGAATTCGGGGCTATAGACGAAGTGTACAAAGACCAGATAAAACACATGCGCAACTTGATGTTATCAGAGGCCCGAAGACTGAAAAGTGGCCTAGTACGTCGATCATTGGCAAGGCGCTCGGTGAATAACCCACAAAAGCCGTCAGGCCACCACTTCACCCCTTCCACACAGCAGCAGTGGTAATGAGGTCCTTCACGTATATCTCCCTGACCAATTCGAGGTAGAGGCTTACACGTCGCTGCCATCCTAAATGACAAACTATTACTCAGAACCCTACCCCAATATCCAAAGTTGTTGCCGAAACCGACGGTACGGGCTTGGTACATCTTACGAACTAGACTGATTATACGCAGATCCCTTTTTGGGAACGATGTACGAACCAACGATTTTCCAAAGGATCAGCACGTCCGGCACAGAATGTAGTAATCTGAAGGTCGTCCAACGACCTATTTATGATGTCGCCAACAGGCTAGTTCCGCCTTCAAGACAGTACGACGTGTTGAAGACAGGAACACTTGTTCTTGTGAGAGCACATTTAAGTGCTTTCGTTGCCGAATCGCAACTGGTCAGTCAACAATGACGCGCGACAAGTAGATACTGATATCATATAGGATTGGCGCTTCGACCTATTAGAGATAAAGGTCATCGCGACGGAGGACGAAACAGTCATGCTCAATAATGGCCGTGACAGAGACAGAGAATAGAACGCGTGATACACATGCACGACGCGAACATTACAGAACTCATAGTGCAATAACCATTTTATCACATACATGAAACATGAATTATGACCCGGCGCATTTATATCGTACTCAATTCGTCCTTGTCCGTACCGTAATTGCCACATAAATTGTTCGATACATACGGGCTGGATATAGATGCCAACGGTCGGCATGTCTCGACCTTCAATCTTTGTATACCATCCCAGTCTTCAGTGAAAAATATAGAGACAGCGAACGCTGAAATAGGTGTGAATTTAACCATAGTATTTGCGGAACCCATGAAGAATACACTTCACGGCTCATCCTGCTAGCCGAACGTTGAATTCATAAAAATACTATCGCAAATTCAAATCGCCAATGCGTGGCGATGTTTAGATTTATAGGTAGTTGGCGCAGTACCATTCAGAAGAACGGTGCACGTCGGCCACTAAACGTTGAAAACGCACCAAGTAGAACGTGGTCTAACCGAGTTATGGGCTCTTATTCAATGTTAGGGGCAATATCACGTGCAAATATCAAACTCGTGTACCAGCCGAACGAGAACACCGAGGTCACGCAACAAAGTAAGAAATCGACTCCATAAACATATAAAGCCATCCGCAAACGCATACAACGATGTTACCGGGTGATAAACAAGGATCGCATTATTATCACGCTTACACAGAAGGTCCCGAGATGTATTCCTCTGATTATTTGGTGTGCAAAATCTCACTACATTACCGACAGAGCTTCAAGGTGGTTCGAGCCATGATTCTCATTACAAATACATGGACGACGATGTGAAGCAGCTAGAATGTATCCGTCCATCGGAATGGCCGCACCATCTAGATTCCCCCCTAGCAGAAGAAGGCAAAACGCGCGTGCTCCAGTATCTGAAGGGAAATAATCCGTCTGTTTGGCGGGTACTAGTCGAGGCGAGTGATCTATGCGGATGTTGAAAGCACCGACGTCTTAAACTTAAGGACTATATCCAGTCGGCAAAAGAAGAATCGTTTCTTGCAGAAGTCGTTACCCCAAGCTCCGACGGCTCAATTTCGGCATTCTTACACAAATCCACTAGAGGTGTCGTCTACGCTATAGGTTCCGATTCTTACGACGTCGACGATTTTCTGCACAAAGGCAGACAGCACGGTTTGAAGTTTACCAAGTCTGGCAGCGTTCAGAAGGAGTTGCTACCAACGGACGAAGCGTATCTGCTATTGTTCAAAGAAGAAGGACCCATAGCACCTGAAGAGGGACGGTTTGTCCGATTGCTGTCGTCGTCAAACTACCCAAACGCGTTAGCATTCGTACACAAGCGAGAGTTCGATAATCAAGTGATCCATGTACTTGTACTTCCAGGTCGTATAAGCTACAGTCG
Organism: Pleurotus sapidus; assembly: GCA_026743855.1. Taxonomy (NCBI): domain Eukaryota; kingdom Fungi; phylum Basidiomycota; class Agaricomycetes; order Agaricales; family Pleurotaceae; genus Pleurotus; species Pleurotus sapidus. The sequence continues at coordinate 39,282 of JANBWZ010000034.1, read as the reverse complement.
AGGGCCAGGTTCCGAGTTCGCCGTGACGTCGACACCGGAGGTGAAAAGAAGCGATGGCAAACTCGCCCACGACTTCCAAAAGACCGCTTATGGCCTGATCAGAGGCCAGATTGCGTTCGATTGTGTTGAAACCAGGAATATAAGCCCCAGCGAGAAGGAAATCGAGGCACTAGGAGAATGCGATTTCGACGAACTGCAAGCGGCGATACGAGTTCTGAAATACGGATCGATCAACAAAGGAGACAGAGTACGAGTTACCTCAGGGGCATACAAGGGACTCGTTGGTTGGGCCGCAGGACCGATGCTAACGGACACCGTACGAATAATGCCTATTACTCCCATCCTGAATCACGACATTGTCGGCATCGAGATTCTATCCTCCGACCTCAACAAAGTCGATTTGATAGACGGAGAGCAGGCAAAGGTTATACGAGGCCCCTTTACCGGCGTGACAGTTGAAGCTATAGAGCGTTTAGACGATTACACTGTGCACGCGCTCATCGTTACGCCCATGCTTCTTGAACCGCAAGCAAAGGTGTACAATCATGAGGTAATCCGCATAATTGAGATTGGCGATTATATCGAGGTCGTTTGCGGAGTTTACGAGGGGTGTATGGGATATGCAACGGAGGATAGATGGCAAGGTTGCCGCGTCTACGTGGATTCAACGAAACCAGCAGAAGACAACGAGTACCGGTCGTCCACGCTCGTAGGGACCTGGGTAAGAGCATAACCGTCGGTCGTATCGAGTTAACCATGTCTTCTAGATAGATGTTGAGTACCATGCCGTTAGGGTACTACGGCCCTTTCGGCCGCATGCCAAAACGGCCAATGTCGAAGAAGAGCAATATGCGACCGATGAAAAAACCGCATCACGTTTCGTAGGAATGGAAGTGTACATCGTTTATCACAAACATCTAAAAGGAACACTGGGAAGAATACTTGAAACATTCGTCATTCGCGATCAAAAAGGCTACGAACGCAGACGGTTCAATGTGCAAAGCTTTAAAAACGTTTCGTCATATACGTATGAAATGAAGGAACGAGATCTACTCGAAGCATCGTGAGTAGAATACAAAGTTTAATCGGTATCTGTACTGAAGAACAACAGCACGCTCTTACCGCTCAGGATAGCCATCAGGCACCCGACCGCCTCCCAGCTATCAGATTGCGAACGATGCACTACTCCCGACAATACAGACGATATCACAGATCCTTCTGATGGACACTTCGGAGGCTCTCTTGCAGAGGACGAGCCCGACCTTAGCGATCGCAAGAAGGAAATTACGGACAGGGTTTCGCAAGCGATGGCTGCAGCCGGTGAGATTCTTTCATGGTCTATGACACGACCATCTGCTTCGGCTGAATTCGAATCTATTTCAGGTCAATGGTTGTTAGACCCTAGGATCATGCATCGAAAACTAGAAGTGGAGATATCAGGAACCAAAGGGAGACACGTTTTTCGCAAGGGGTTGTACGAGGGATGCAAAGGATACACTGTTGTAACAACACCGATCCGCAAAACCGATAGCGACATATTCGTCCGAGTCGACTCGATGGATTCGTCCCCCATGACGAGAATACCCCTCAAGTACTTGTGGCCTAAAAATTCAACGTTCCCTCCCGGTTGGAGAGTTGTCGTTCTAGGGAAAACATTGGAAGCTAATGATGCGTACATTGGAAAATACGCGGTGATAACACTATGCACATACGACTTGGAAATCAACGTGCGATGTGTGTTCATCCTTCCAGGCGGTCCTTACAAATATTTCGACATATCATCTTTATGTTCTTCTGGAGACGTAGGCGAATGGCTCGGATATAGATACTGAACGTCAATACGGTAGACGATATTATCATCATGTCGAAACTACAATGAGTATTAACATATCGAAACTGGAACGATTATGAGCGAGTATTACGCACAAGCCGCACGGACGGACGGAACTTACTCGCTTTTCGCTTTTCCGAGTGCTATGAACCGCTACATATTACGGTCGACAACGACATCGGCACATCACCCGCGGCTGGGTCCAAGCCATTTATCCAAGGGTCCAACTGAGTCCGCCGTCTCCTTTCTGAGAGGGGTCTTCTGCGATTTGGTCTGCTGTGTCGTTCTGAGCACCTTGATCTTACTGGGTTCAATTCTGAATTCGTCCCTATACGTTGTCGTCGTCCTCAAATGTCGAATCGTGAAAAAAACTTGCACGAGGGACCTCGGTAAAACCACCTCCCAATCAGAAGCCGGCAAGCCGACACCGTTTTTAGTGACAACGACAAGAGGTTTGAATATGTTTGTTTCTTGAGCCTTAGTGAACCTATCAACAACACCATAGCCCATAGGCCAATCCACGACGGATGACGTCCCATGGTCGTTTGTGCCCTAAACAGGCGTATAATGAGTGCAACAGTCTTTGTAGAGCGGTCACTATTCGCCTTGGATGTGAACAAAGGAGCAACGAAAGAAATTGTTCTTTCGACTCTATTCTCTCGCATTATACCCTCGTTCTTCCCAGTGCGAGACACGACTCCTTGGACGATGTTGAGAGTGAAGAGCGCCCGACAGAAGTCCTGACGGAACATCGGATCGAGGGGGCATTGCAACAGAAAGGACCATTGAGCGTTTTCCATATTATTCAATCCGTGCTTGTATGACCCTAGTCGTCCCATATGCATATCGTCAATACAGACATCTCCGATAATATCTGCAATGAATGCTTGCATCGTCCCATCTGAGGCTTTGCGAGCCCAGACCTCGCCTTCTCCATCGGATTTCCAAACGCCTCCTTCCAAGACGGATTTATTCGCGATATACGACTGAGATTGCATCGACGACGTCCTGATTCTTTCCAAGTAATCGCTGAAGATGATGAACGACTAGCAAACGAATGCAAAGAGCGTACTTACAACATTAATTCAGGTCTGAGGAATGCACTGGACGGTACAGGCTACACGGGTTAGCATTAGATGCATCTCGTGCATTCATCCTGTCGTCGTTGGTGGTTCAGAGAAACAAGCTATGTATCGTACTGGCACGCATTTAGTCATTACCTCTGTCAAAACATAGGAATGGACAATTGGCAAAGAAACCAGGGACCGCGTCGCATTTCAGTTTGATACCCCCTGTGCCGAAAGTCAGCAATCTTCGATGCGAGCATCCATTTCAAAGTCAAATCATGCTAAAGCGTGATATTTTAGCACGTACAATCAATTGAAGTGTCACATTTACCACTAGCCTTATCGCATGATAAATTCGAATCTACAGATTTACACTTCCTAATATGGAAGAACTATTGCCAATATTGATAATAACGAGAATCCGTCACGTATCCCCGGCCAACGTCCTGCATCCTCCTTGCAACCATACAATATGTCTCCGCCGCTTGGGGAAAGGGCATTCGCGACATGCCTATTCCTGTCCAATCAATTTGAAACCGCGGAGCTCGTTGTAGTCGAAACCATTCGTCCGTTATCAGCCCTCGCAGGCGTAGACAGCCTTGACTATGGATATTGGGTGACCACAGATGTAAGTGACAAGGATAACCATCGCGAAACGCAAAAACATCTATGTATAGGACTGGTGTACCGAAATTTACGACGGGAAGGAAGAACGGTTCACTTTCGAATCTGGGACTGTAACCTTTACATGTATCGCCCCCAAACCTTGGAGTCTCGATTGCGCCCCAGCCAGTCAACAACGAGGACGAATCAACAAAACAATGCAGCGATTCTTGGATCGCAATTGCAACTGGTACGGTAACGCTATAGTCGTCGCCTGCTCACCAGAGGGGCAAGTCGTGGAGTTCGTCCCCCATTACATACCCCCTTTTTCAAGCACTATTGAAAAGGTAACGATACTATTTTTGTTTGCGCACAAAAAACCGCTGAACGATATCAACTCAGCGCAACGGAGTGCGGAAACCTGTACGTTTCGTTGAAATCCTACCGCTCTCGAGTCCAAGCAAAGCATTGCGACCATCGCTATGTGGGCAACCGTCAGCTTGACACCGACCTGTTCTCTCGTAGGATTTCTTTGGAGTTATACTTCATGTTCATATCCCACATGTCCGTTTCAAGCCTCGTCACATTGTCCGGGTTCAACCAGTTACTCTTCAACTTGGTCACGGCAACGTTCAAAAGATCCGTTGAAGTTCGCATCCAGCCGTTTATTTCAAAGGATGACCTTGGAAACGTCTTCAAAGTTTTCCGCGACAACCATGCAATCTTCTACGGCTCGATCCCGTTCCAGATATTGTTACGTCGAAGCTGGCCGGAGACCACTTTGAGGGTCGCCGTCCCGAGGAGGAATCTCTATCGAATCGTCGACGTGTTCATCCATCTAGGTTATACGCAGGCCCGCTTCCAAACTTCTCATATACTTGAATGCACGATACTGATTTTACATCACGAAGAAGTCCGTTCGAATACAACTATTGTTGTTAACGTCAGCTGATATTCTGTCATACAGCGTAACGTCGACGTCGCCATCAGCGGCTGCGAGGGAGAATCGGCCCTCATCGTTCCCATATCGACAAGGAGATCATCGGACATGACGATCCTGTCACCGACCACGATATACAGTTTCTACACGCCACTGACGGACAAGGGCTGTATATTAGACGGCAACAGCATGAGGCCTCCCCCACAAATTGCAGATTTCGACGTTCACGTCGACGGTCGAGGGTTATCGTCTCCATGCGGAGTATATTGTCCTTCACGACGAAGGGTATTAGCGACCGATGTCGGTGTCGATCGGTTGCACTGGGGGGGCACGGGACATACAGACGAGATATGCGAATGCGAGACGGATATGATAAGACATCCACTGCGATGGATTCTTTCTTACGTAGGATTATGTCGAAACGAGTACTGTACGCAGTATAGCAGCGTATATGCTTAAGATGACAGCGACAATGGAATGATGACGGGCACAATCGACGAATATATTACAAGGTCTTCGACATTGTACAATTTAGTTGACTCGAACACCCCCGATGGTCACCCCTCTATCTCTGAATCTGGCGCTCAAACGTTTGGCCGACATACTGTCGGACGTACCTCTATCAAATCTCCTCTGCTGTGCCGACATAGGCAAGCACTTTTTAGCGGGTCGCGAAAACGAGGCAGGCATATCTACGTACGAAGCTCCGTGCGGCAGGCCATGGATCACGTACTTTATCGGAACGATTAAGTCTGCGTCCTTTGGAACGTGCCACAGCGCGACGGGCTCTATGCGGGTGAGAGTCATACTTGCCTTTATTGAATTCTTAATCCTGATCGAGCATCACAGGAGTTCCCCATCGAGGAATACAAAGATGTCCGTGACATATTTGTGTTGGGTCGTCCAGGTCCTCTCGTGCCTGTCTTAGACGATCTTTATGGAAGGCAGAACAAGAAATTTAACGCGATGGTAGTATTGGACACAGAGGCTATGAGCAGGCAAACTGTATGTCCTGCTTGGGAACCGTTTACTGGTACAAAAATTGATACACAGGACAAGCTACCGTTTCGCCCTCTCCCGTTGACCGGACACATTGACGAATTAATACACGTCATCCTTCCCTCGAAATATGCAGTATGTACATCCAAAAAGGGAAACCACCCATGCTTACTGGATCAGAATCCAGATATTCCCGTGGCTACTTCATCGGATCCAGACGGTCGGCACCGCCATATCTGTCACCATTCTAACGTCCGTTGCTCAAATATATCATAGTGGACACGGTAGGGACCTTGTACGAACCGACGTTCATTTCCGATTACAGAGAAGAGTCGTTCAAGAACCCGCACCACAAAGTTGCCCAACAGGCTATATACAATGTCGATCACAGCCTTGTACGACCATGGGAGCAATATTCATCCCTGAAACCTGGGACCGTTGTCCTTGTATCTGCAACACTGCAACGCATCACTAGACGTCAAATTAAAGTGAGTACAACGCCACGAACATGCGTGCCTTCTAACAGATGGATCCAGCAATGGCAATTCAACATGGTAGACATGAAAGTGATCATTCCTGCCGAGTTGATAGAGGAAGGCATCGTGATGCGAGACGGTGAATATGAACGAACTGTATTATAATCGCTAGTCTAAATCTATAAGATACTCCTTAAATACCCCTATCCACAAATAGTATGCTTACACCGGAAATGTCCGAAATTCCGGGTACATACCTCGCAGCGAAGGCTTTCCATGGTTTCCTTCCGACTTCCATGTATGAACCCACACGACGGACAAAGATTCAATTTAGTGTAGAGACAACCCGACGCGTACTACGTGTACAAGGTGTTTATAATATAAAGCGCGCAGACCGTCAATAGAAAATTTTGAAGCGAGAAAGAAAAACGGCGAAGGTCGGGATTCAATGAGATTTGCAAACCAGTTCTCCGATTTCAGATGCCTGACAAAGCGTAAAAAACTATTGACAATTTACGACCTTCTAGATACTGTATATCGACTGGGGTCTCGCGGACGAAGTGGCCATTTTCCAGTAAACCGTCATGTTTCCACACCACATTTCCCCGAGCGATGTACCTAGATGTGAAATGATTCTGACCAAAATATATCGCACCCACTAACCTGTAGTGAGCATCTACGCCCGACTTCGTAACGACTACTTCCGGATCGATATTCCGAACATGCGTAAAAGATACATCCATGGCGATTATGAGAGGCAATTCCATGAAAGAATGGGTTCTCACCAAGCTCGCTTTACATATGCACCGTGCTTTCATCTTATGAGATCCGTCCGGGATAAAATCCTGCGTAGAATCCACACGCTGTGATACATTAAAGAACAAGCTATCGGTCTTGTTGACCCTACGATCGTTTACAATCCGATGACCGTTCGGGCATATCGACTTAGATTCTACAACCGTGGAAGGTGACGTCAAGGCTTCCTGCACGATGTCCACAGCAGCAGCAAAACGATCGATGACGAAACGGTCAGGATGGGATGAGTTAAGCCATGACTTCAACTCACGCTGCACACAGGTGAGAGCATGTTCATCGGTTTGTACTCGCTGGAAAGACGAAACGAGTTTGACCAGGAGAGGGTTTTCCCCGAGAGACGACGGTTTCCTGAAATGATACCGCCATACGTTATAGAGAACAACTAAGACAGAGTCGTAAGCACAACTGTTTCTCTCCCATTTAACCCCCATGGGCATCAGATCATTATTTGCGGGATCAATTATATCAGGCACAGACACCTCTCCAATATTCCCCGATGACGAAGGACCGTCATCATGTCGCACTGCCAAGTCCGACGCGGACTGCCGTTTAATCCGTTTGCCTACTCTCTGTGGCTCGCTATCAACTTCATTAGAATCCCCTGCTTGAACAGACGTTTGCGTATCAAGAAGCGGCTTGTCTTCGACAACGATTCTCCATCTTTCATCTTTGACGACCACAGCATTATTACACGGCTGAAACTGATCACTCGTCCCAAGTGCCTCGTGTACACCGGCCGGTACGTAATCCTTTCCGATTACATCTAAGAACTCTTTGATCATCTGTCGTCGACTTGGTCCCTTCACTTCGGGAGCCAAAATGCCTTCATATCGTTGCCTGGTTATAGCGTCCAAAATTTCCAACTCCTTGAATTCGCGTTTCAGAGCAGGAGAGCAACCTCCAGTTATTTTACGAGCGTCAAATCCTTGAATGATTATGGTGCCCTTAGCGGTTGAACTCCTCGAGAGAGCTGTATAATAGCCTTGATGGGTTCTCAAGTCAGACAAGTTAACGGGATTCATGAGGCGAGTGTATCCCTGAGATGCGTAGTCCGTCATTGCGAAATCGTAGGAAATCTCAACCTGTTGCCTGTTAATATGGAACAAATGACCATTAGGCATCCTTACATCCGTACGATTGGAAGTCCTCGTTACCGGCACCACATTCTCCGGCAGATGCGGAATCCTCACGGGCTTAACCGGATCCCGTAGCTCAACGAAAAGGACGTCGATAATAGGTTGACCGAAAAATCCAATACCTTCATGCCAGCCGTACACTGTACCACGTTGACCGTTGACCATGCCCAGTTCGATGGCGAAGTTATGCTTCAACATGACAGGAAGGCCGCGACAAAGCAGTATCCTGCCCAACAATCTGTTCGAGTTAGACGCAGGCGGTTGTTCCCATATCAACTTCTGAATTTCTGGGCTGAATCTCCGAGAAGATGCCCGCCGAGTGTTATTCCTGTTTCGCTTTCTGTCTTGCATTGGATCATCGGCTAGATCCTCGTACGTATCTTCGCTGTAAAACGCAACCAGCCGCAGGCCGCGCTCAAATGCGAATCTCCTTAAACCTATATCATTGATAGTGTCCCGGTTTGTATTGAGACCTGTAATGATCGACGCGCTGTCAAAGCCGTGCCAGTCAAACTCACCGCCCGACCGTACAACATTGCAGTTTAACGTTTTCAAAAACTGAATATCATCTGCCGAACACGATTTGTAGCGCATGTTTTCCAAAGCGGTCCGAAATCGAGCATCTTCTATACTCTGGGTTCTCTGACGCATATTCTGGCGAAGAATCACGACATTGGTGACCATATGCCATGCGAGTTGACCGATGGTCTGTTCCTGGTTTGTTTTGCTCGTACGAGTCCGCTTCATAACGTCGCTATACAGTGAAACCATCTCACCACCTATAGGCGGCGGAAGCTGTGCGAAATCGCCGGCGAAGATCATGTTAAAACCACCAAACACTACATCCAGGTTCCCAGATATGCGACAAAGTTTACTACTAACCCTGTATAAATCATGACAAGAACACATAGAAATTTCATCAAAAAATATATAATCGACACCTCGTAAACGCTCTCGAACAGCAGTCAGAGTGGCAGCATTATCGGGCATATTGAGCCCGAACGCATAATGGTACGTCGTACCATCGATCAAACTGGCAGCATTACCAGTCGGCGCAACCACCAATATCCTATAAGGCTCCTCGCACGCCGTGAAGAACGCCTTGAGTGCTTGAAGCACTCGACTTTTTCCGGTACCTCCCATTCCACCTATGTATAGATTCAATTGTGCGGGGCGGACAGCTTGCGCGTGAATAGACACCATCTTATACGCGCGATCCTGTTCGGAGTTTAAGGAATAATCAAGGGAAATTTTTTCCCGTAGCGACGTTTGTGTCGGAAGAACAAAGTCATCGTTTAGATATGATTTATCAACGACACGCACACCATCAAATACGAAGGTATACCTTCCATTTTCCCCTTTCGCAGCCGGTGCGTTTCTTTTCCTCGACTCAATAAGGATATCCCGTTCAGCTTTCACAACTTCGGCCCATCTATTCGGGGTCAGACGTGGGATACGCTCCAACTCAGCAGCAAATGTCGGCTTAACATTGAGTTTCGGTGTAGACCACCCTATAGAATTTAACAACTCGGTCATGAGCGATGAAGACAGCCGGTTATCCTTTTCTTTTCTATTAGGTTCAGAAAGGAGCTCGACGACATCAGTATCGTTGACATTCGGTTCCAAGCCATGCAAATCGTCGTCTGCCTGCATCTCCTCGTGCATAGACCCATCCAAAAAAGGGTTCCCTTGATCTCTCGTTCCCGACGCCATTTGAGCCCTAAAGTCGTCTCGAGAATCGAGGCACTCGTACCTCAAGTGAAAATTGTTCATGACACGGGTATACTCATCGGCGAACTTAACTCGATGAAAGGCGTCAGCCCAGCTCTCCCCTTCACGACGTAAGTCTTTACCAGTTCTCCAGGGGGCAAAGAAAGTGAGCATAGCGCAGTAGTAATACTCCGGATCACTACCGTCGCGTCGAGGCGGAGTTCCACCAACGAAATTAACAACTATCCTGTTATGTCGACGTTTTATGTTATCCTCATTCAGATAGCGACATATATGCGATTCTGCCAAAGGATGGCCATTCATAAACGCGAACGTATTAGACCTTGTCATTCTTTTTCCCGAACGACCCTCTGAAACGTTTGCATCTTCGAACAATTCGGTTTCAACTTCTTCAGAAAAGTATCCGTTAACGTCTTCAGGCTCTACAGACGACAGTTCTATTCCTGTCTTCGATCTAGGTTTCCTCTTCTTCTGGCGACCACACCATTTTATGAAATCATACAAACATAAATGATCGAGTTCGGTGGGTCGATAGACGTAGTCCGTCGTGGCAGAGACGATAGCCAAACCACCTTGTCTTTCCATAAGTGGTACTCTTTCATCACGCACATATTTATCATCGCGGTCCCATGCCATTCTCACCTCGTTAACATAAGATTTCCAAAAGAACGTTTCAAAATGATGCGAGGTGTATCTGTCCGGATTACCAAGCAAGTACATACAGATCATCGGAGACCCGAACTCCATCCGAGCGGACAACTGATTAGCGATTTTAGTCATGAGCATCCTGGCTTTTTGAACCGAGTCCAAACTTCCACTATGCACCAATTCACTATTATTAATCAACACCGTTCTGATACATTCAAACATGGCGTATGTCTTAAGGGCCGACTTCGTGATATAATCGGATACATAGATCAAAACAGCCTTAACAGCAGTGCCAGACAAAAGACAGGTGACGTCAGTATTACAGCCTAGGATGTAAGTTAGCAAAGGAGTGATAGTATTCATCCACTCATAACCATGTTTCATCGAAATACTACCGGACTCGTGGTCGACCAGAGTTTCCTCCCTAACTTCTCGGGGAAACCTGGCTTTACATTTTTTGTATACATTGTCTTTACACCCTTTGTACATCTTATTCTTACTTTTCGTCCCATCTCGATTAGTAAGTCTATCACAAGTGTGTATATTCGATCGATATAAAAGGTCGTTAACCGTGTCACTGAAATATCCCCACCAACTCTTCAACCGTTCGCATTTCTCACAGTCTTCTCGTTCCCTAACGCAAGGAGGAGGAGGCTTTTTAGGCAATGAAAGAACCGGGTTCCTGTACCCAACCTTTTCTTCATTTGCTGTCACGGTTTCCTGAACCTCCCCAAAGGATGCGTCAATGAATCCGCCCGTGTGACAGCTTTCCAACCATCGAATAAGCCTTTCTTGAAACGATGATCTGCGATCCATTATACGTTCCCGCATCTCTGCCGGAGATAAGCCATTCAACATCCACAAAACCGCATGTAGGTGCAGGGTCAACCTCCCCTGTTGCTCTACGGTGCCATAGTAAGCTTCAATAGGCCCATACGCGCCTTTGTGCTGACGATCGAAGCCAAGGATCTCGTTAATAAAAACATCAACCATATAATGAAAAAATCTGGCGCAAGCCACAGGATTACTCGCTATCAACTTCAGTCTGTCATCAGCAGGCAAAAGCGCATCATCAAATTCCACCTTCTGTCCCGCGTAATACAAACAGACGGGATGCATGTTATCCGCGGGTGACAGAGTCACATACCATATAGGACTTCCGCAATGATAAACCAATGACCAGATCTGATTGCGCATCCACTTTTTAGATGTATTTGAACCGTGCATTGCACCTGTCACGACCTCGAGATCATTTATCACGTCGTAGCAAGCCTTCTCCTGTTCATTTGCCGGTATGACGACGCCGTCCTGACGAAGACGTTGGACGACAGAATCCAACGTATCTTTATCGAGTCGCAGAAACCGATCGCTAATGTCATTAAAATTCGAACGTCGAGCGGCCAAGAACGCACGGGTAGTAGCCGTCTTTATTTGTTCATGACTGAATGCAACAAATGGAAACGTCGCGTCCGTTTGAAACCGTTTGTCGTGATACATCATTAAATACTGTTTATGCTTCGCGTCGGATACCCCTTGTAAACTTCCGACACCCCCGTAACCATACGGAAAGAGCCAAGGGAACATCTGCGGATACAATTGTTCGTTTCTAAATATACTCTGAGGATGTTCACTTCTCCCAACCGCCAACACTTTTCCTCCGGTATTGAAATATCGTAAACCTTCTGCTTTCATCTCATTCACCGTCATAGAATTCAGGTCCTCCCCACAAATACCGTGAACTATAAACGGACATTCGCCTGTTTCGACTCCATCCTGCCCTTCTACATCAAACGAGGCAGGGTCTTCAGTCATAGAAGGAATTTCTTTAACAGGATTGTGAAATACAGTGACAGGAGGCACGTCGCCATCATATTGCGCAAGATGCTCCTCAGAAAGGATAACATCTGTATAATCGGCATGGTTCACGATCAACCATTGCAACGCGGTCCGAACACGATTTAAATTTACCAATAAAGGTGTCCGCTTGTAGTCTTCCGTAGACGGTGGTTTCGAACCGGTAAAAAGAATTGCTATAACTTCGTCCATATCTGCTTTCTGGGGTGGCAGAATGCGATAGACTTTCACCACTGGTGTACTCCAAGAGACAACATTAGCAATCATTTTACGCATCCCGTTGTTGATTTTCACGAAGCATACTGTATGTCTGACTCTTGCCACGAGAATTTTCTCAAAGAAATTCAGACACCTGAGCTCGGCAGGCACTTCACCTATCCAAAAACCCCGGCATAATGCCTTTGGTGGCACCGACGACCTACGGACAAATCCTCTGCATTCGGAACAAATGGACTCGACGGAATCAGCTATGACGGGACCTTCTATTTCCTGAATAGGACTGTCAACACTGGTTCTGGGCAACCTAGTCACACCTCCGGCTTGCAAAACATGCAAATGATTACGAACATTGCGCAAGAGCGAAAGGTCACGCCTGGGTCGCAGTAAGCCGCAAACTGCGCATCCTGCTTCCTCAAACGAGCCCTTCTCGAAGCGAGCACATGCGGCCGTCAACACGGTATGCATCTCACGAGACGTCAACGGTTCCGGAGGGAATTCGCCATCGTCAAGCTCACCACGAACCGTAGGAAGCGTAGGTGCTGAAATGGACCGAACTGTGGTTACGAACGTTGGACAGTCATCACAATGATGGCCGCTAGCCAAGTCTAACAACGATTGTCTGCTTGACCTCGCATTACAAGGTATGCCATGTATCTTTAGAACATGTTTAGCAGTCTGTACATTAACCTTAAACAATACGGTCGACACCGGCAACGTGCAATAGACATAACCTCGATCCGCGTCGACGGCCAACATGTCTTCTCTACAGTACCCTATGAACTCGTAAGCACCCGGGCCGGCACTGACTCGAGGGTCGTCGCCGTAGAGGTGATCTTTAAAGTCGTTATAGACGAAATAATAAGAGGTCGCGCCTCCGACAAACTTGGGAGAAGCTCGGGCGGTGCTACACTGAATGCCTTTCGACAGGCCTCGTAGATAGTATGCACACTTGTGAATCAACCACGCAGATGCGCAGCAGGATGCTAAGATGACGGCTTTGATAGCGAGCATCTCGGGATAGCGATAGAAAGACAAAATGTGTTTAATCTTACCAGACATCTCCTTATAAACACGTATAGGAATGCCTAGCGCAGGGAGCAAGCACAGCCCGAATGATCATTTGCAATAGCTTCACGCTAACGCTGGAAACGGTTAGAACGAACAAGAATTGAAACCCAACGTAAACACGATTTCCGTATTTCATTGTACGTCAAGCCGACTGAAATAATACGCCGTATTCTGACAAGTAACGATCGATACCCTACACCGGCTACCCTTCAACAGGTATCGTAAATAGGATGCATAATTGTACTCCAACATTGCAGGTACGTAGCAGCAGACACTACCGACTTTGATATACACGCAGTTCCGTTATACTTTTAACTCGGTAACTACCCTCCTAAGTGGTGCTTCCCGCAACGGCAATCTTTCGAATGAGGGTCTTGGGCGAAGATTTCGCCGAGGTCCCAGACACGTTCGCGGTTTTCCCTTTCCCCTTCCCCTTCCCTTCGTGCCCTACGACTGCCGCCCACGGATGCACGGTCAAATCTCCACCACGAGAGGCGAACTCTTTGATCCTGGCCAAGCCTTGTCTGTCTACAACTGGAGCCGAAAGGCCGCCAACTCGAGCAAGGATAGCCAGGAACATGATATTCTGACCCAGATTCCTTTCACCCTGAGAGATATACGAATTGACTGTGTAGCCGACGAGGCCGATGATATCGTCTGTGCCGATCTCGTCATCCCCATATTGCAAGGCGTACTTCGGACAGCTATGGAGGTTCGACCATGCAGCAGCCGTGAATTCGAAAGGGGAATCGAGTCGCGTAAAATCAAACACTTGCACTGGACAAGCCAAGTCAATAAAAATAAAACAAGAAGAGTCGAACCACAACCGGACTTCACCTGGACTGTCGTGATTCAATATAGACGGCCAACTGGCATATGAGGATACACTTGTCGCGGATACAGAATCTGATCTGGTCGTAGCGGTTTCGGTAAACCTACTCCGCCTAGAAGGTGAAGATTGAGACGCAGTCGCTGCGGGCGACATTCTTGATGTAAAGGTTTCGGCACCAAACTCCCTGTTCACGTACGCAACATCATACTTGAAAGCGGCACCCAAGAAGCCTGCCTTCAACTCGGCCTCGCCATGAAAAAGGCAACCGTTGACTCGCTTCTGCATCCGCGTACTGTTCCCACCCGAGAGGTACACCGGTTCGCGGAGCCTAACCTCTTCGACAACAATGACGGAGACAAAAACAGCGTTACCGACAGACGATGCCGGGCCGTGTTTCATCACCAATCTCTGCCCCTTGGTAGCCCCGGACGAAGCGTCGACAACTTTAACCAAACCGGGATCTGCTCTAGACGGATTGATGTAAACTCCATCGCTTATGAAGTTGAGGGCAGATGCAACTTGACTGTAAACGCAAAGATTCAGCGACAAATTAATTCAAGAAACAAGCCGATGGAACGTACATAACGTCTCGACAAGTCTGTAACTCACTAAAAACTCTGGTGGCACTTGCATTCCTATCTTCCCCATTTTCGAACCGCGGAGAAAGCGACATGTTCCTAGAAGTAATGTCTAAAAATATCCGACCACTACCGTAAACACGACTCACCTCCTGCAAGACAGCAATCCTTTCGTGATCAAAGGCTCGATAGATGCCAACTGGATGTCGATAAGGCCATTAACGTCAATATCGAATCCACTAAACCACAGTTAGTTATTGACTACAGTCGCGGACGACAACGACTCACGATGATTTAACGATATTGACCGATTCCTGCCGTCCATTCGTAGACTTGTTCGCACTTTCATCTGTGAAAGGGAAGAAATGAGGCATAGACTAAAGTCGAACCTCAATACAACTCACCGATCACGAGTGCAGCCTCTCCTTCCGTAAAGTCCGGCATATCATCGTACAACTCGTCTCCAGGATACTCGTCGTCATCGCCTCCATCCTCGTTTCCACCCTCGTCACGCCCCCCCTCTCCCTCATCTTCGTCATTGTCCTCAGCATCGTCCTCAATTGCTGCATCATCGAACAGTAAGGAAGGATCTGCACCAGTGTCGTCCATAGAATCTGCCCCAGGTTCCTCTTGCACATCATCCTGTTCAATATTAAGGGTATCGTCTTCAACCACTTCGAGGTCTGCATTATCTGCAAACTGACTCCCGCGATCATTGGAAAGTTTGCTGACCGTCGCCCCCCCCCCTCGAACACCGGAATCGATCAACGAACTGTCGCTCCGGCGATCATCATCGAGTCCGGTCGAACCAACGGTCACGTCAGATTCGGCAGGAGAAACGTCAACAGCCTCGACACTGGGATCATGTTAGTCAACGTCCCAAATAACGAAGCAACGATTATGACACACTCTGGTTTGTCGTCGTCGCTGATAACCACGACCGGGACTTGCTTAACACTAACAACTTTCGATACACGCTTCTGAGAACGAGCCACAGTAACAGAACCTTTCTGTGGGCTGCTCGTCCTCTTTCTGTCGGAGTCAAGATAAGCACGGCATATCATCGATGTATAGTCGAGTACGTACTTGACATTCACACCAGTCGCGCCTTTTTTAACGGGGGAACGTCCTTCGACCTTCTCGAGCAATCTACAGACGGTCATTAGCGAGAAGTAAATCAGAGACGCAATCATTTACTCCATGGACGCTTTGGACTCTATAGCCGCTCGAGATGGTACACACTGTCGCTTACTCGGGCTCGCTGGGTCCTCAGTCACGCCCGACCTTACCGAACATGTATTCAGCTCACGCGCGTCGAAGAAAAGACAGTATTCCACAACTCACTCATCGGGGGACACCAACCGTTTAGCGGGGACTTTCTTCTGTACGATCGTTTGTGGAGATTTAACTTTCGTCGATGGCTTCTGTTTGGTAGGGCTAACGCTAAACATAAATGTAAACCGTGAATCGGCTAAGAAATTAGAGACGGACCTGGATTTACCGGAAACCTTTGGAGCCATGATGGCGGTCAACGTTGAGATGCAACGAATAAATTGACAAACATGAAGATAACGCTTCTTATACA
The DNA here is from genome assembly GCA_026743855.1 of Pleurotus sapidus. Taxonomy (NCBI): domain Eukaryota; kingdom Fungi; phylum Basidiomycota; class Agaricomycetes; order Agaricales; family Pleurotaceae; genus Pleurotus; species Pleurotus sapidus. Next base: position 22,899 of record JANBWZ010000034.1, on the reverse strand, counting down.
CAAGATCATACTAAAAGTTGGACATTCGCAACGGTACCAAAGCTACCGTTTCAGCCTACATCCGAAACGAGAACAAAAAAAAAAGGGGGGCAGAAGTTTACACTACATATCGTCAATGACGGCACACATTACATTCAAAGCGTCCAAGGTTTAGATCGCGACCGACACCCGACATGTCGCTAGAAGACTCATTTCAAATCAGCATGTCATGGACCAAGGCTAATATTTTAAACGGCAAAGGTTTTAATCCGGCCGAACGACATTCGCTGAACATAGTTTAGATGCGTAAACTAATTTAGCGTGTATAAGCATACTCTCAGTCAAAAAAAAAAAGGAAAAAGAGCGAACTGTGATTATCATAAAAGGATACCAGCGAACACAAATTGGACGATCAGAAACCGCATAGCGTTCGCCACAATGGAAGACTTCTACGATTACCCTGAAGCAGGTACCCAATTTCAAATAATCCTCATACACCCCCATTAACCGGAACTTAACAGGCAAATATCTCAACGGTCTAATAAAAGTCAGGTCGAGAGAAGCTCACGGTCTCCCCATGTTAAAAAGCACTTTCGTACGTGAAGCTCGTTAACAACTATGCCATTTCCGCATTTACATGACACGCAGGCGTTTCTGAAAGAAAACGGATATCAATTACGCTATGGAACTCCGTTCGCAGGGGCTCAGATCACGAACAGCGATGGAGATACCGAGGCCACCTTCGCCATTCAGGGCATGGTCCAGACGACAACGTTACCACCATTTACCCACCTGTCCAAGTAAGACACCATTACCGAAGACGAACTGATGACAAACTCTTATTGTTCTAGATCAATCACGGAAAAGCAGGCACAGCATCTGAAGCAAGCGGTCTCCTTAACCGGCCATGGATCCCCTTATTTCAAAACCGCCGTCGAAAATATGATAGAAATACACGCACGATACGAGAGGCTACTTCCCGACAAGTGTATTATGAAAGACCCTTCGTTCCTTGTTATCAATAAGGAGGAAGGTCCGACGGTCGACTTTAGCAACAGGTTCTTCACACCAGTGAAGTACTCTGATACAGCGAATATCGATATCCCTCCCGAGTTAGACGCGTGGAACAATATGGCGAGCGCTGAGAAATTAGGATACGTGTACACGGAAGACAACCGAGTTCGATATATGGAGGCCGTTGGAGGAGAAGGCAAATGGTAAACCACTGTAACACGCTTATGATTAATCGACCGCTGACAAACGAGACGCAGGAAATACCGGCAAATAAACCCTCTAGACATCAGAAAGGGCGACATTGTCGAAATCCAATTCAACCTGACCCTTATCCGTACAAAGACGAACACTTTCACGTTGAAACCGATACTACGCAAAATCGCACGGTTCGACAACTCATTCTCTTTGGTGAGAAATCCTCGCGACGCGACTGCGGGAGCAGCAATTGATAACCTGTTCGCTTTCAGATGGCGTCAATGAAGAGACAGGCCGCCACAGTGCTCAAGTTAAACCGTCAACCAGCAGCCAAGCTCAAACGAACCATCGCGTACGTGGATGAAGACGAAGATGACGTCGAAGCAGATGAAAGGCGCATGAAGGAGATAAGATTATCTTGATAATAGTAATACGTAGGCTATCTACAATATCCACCATCATTGAGCATAACGATTCGACTGTATATAACGGAACAAGATGAAGATACGAGCTAATTGAAGTTCGATAGCATTGTCATCCTTATCGGTAAACGACAGACGTGACATATATTGTTATCAATCACACCATCTTGAATGTAGATAACGGATCAAGACGTAGATACGAACTAACCCAAAGGTCGACATCGCTGCCGCTATTATTAAATGACGGATCGTATGATAAAGCGCTAGGAGAGAACTCCACTGCGTGAGGTGGTCGGTCGGGTCGAGGAAATCTGACAAGTTCGCGCGTCCTAAACCCCGAGACATCCCATAGTTGTATGTTGTCTTTAAACGCCCCCAAGACCAACTTGCTCCCATCTTGAGAGAAGGACATGGCAGACCCGGCGTCGAAGTGTCTTCGCAAGACAAGCCCTACATCCTCGTACAGTTGGTAGATCTCAAGCCCAAACATCCTTCTAGAGAGAAGGCTACAGGTTGGAAGCTGCTAACTTCGTCGATATTGACATGATAAGCATATGAACTTATTACTTACTCTATGAGTATTGATTCAAGCGTGTACGGCTGTTAGATTTTATGTTGAAAACGATCTTAACATTTGGCTAGTCTACGTTACAAGATCAAAAAAATACATTATACGGTAGTAGTAATAGTAGGTATATACATGTACGACGTGGTGGTAAGAGGAAAGGAAAGGAAAGGCTGAGTTTAAATTATGCGACTATTTGAACAGGAAATTTCGGAAACGGCCGGATGTCCGTATCAGGAAAGATTAGTAATATGGGCACGCCGAGACTCGAGTCTAGAACAAAGTCACATTAATATACGGAAGCAAACCTTAACGCCGTCAAGGCACAAGGGGTAAAATTTGGAGGAATGGCAGACTATATCAACGAATCCTAAAACGGATTCGTAAATAGTGATAATCAATTAGACACGATTTCAATGGGCCACACACGATTCACACGATCAGTCTCGCTATCAGTCGCTCCCGATCGACGGACTTTTCACTGGGATTGAGGGGCTGGGTAAGCTGTTCACCTGGACTTGCAGTCACCGTTGACGTTGTGTCTAGGCGCAGCTGGCGCTGGACGGCGGAAACTACAATTCCTGCTATTGCTTCACATTCTTGGGGTAACGTTTACTTCGAGCACAGCTGAGAGCTTATGTCTTCACTTCATGATGCAGGACTTCGAAATGCAAATACCGCAGTCCAGATCGAGGAACTGTCTGTACCGTCTGGTGTCTGCCGCGAGGAGCAATACAGGTAGCTCATCGCAACCCCCAGTCGGCTGTGCCAAAGTGATGAAGAGGGTATTCCATCCCCCAGTGTATACAACAGCTTGTGACAGAACATCGCCGCGAATGCCTTGAGGCTTCCATGTCTTTTGATTTGGCGCCTATGTTACGGAATGCGGTTATGTATGATAGCGAAGCAGCTGATGGCCGTGTTATCTCCAACACTAAATACAGCACCATCATCAGGTCGCTCTTCTATCTGGTTGATTGGGATGCTATACATCTACAGAACTTCAGCCGCTAGCGCTGGGCCCAAGCTGCGGCCATTGATCATCGAGGTCAGCTTGCGAAGTTCGACAGAATTCCTGTGGTCACAGGTTTAACCTTATCAAGGCAGCGCCAACCTCAGCGCACTGGTTAAAAGCAAACTGCCCATCCCATGTAACTCACTCAAATCCCCTCCCATGGCTTCACTCATGCGTTGGATCTGGCCGGAACCGGACTCGCGACTCTACATCGAGAAGATCTTCATGAAATCCAGCAGGTTCGCCAACTGGGAACCGGCCTGTCGCATCGAGGTATTCCTTGCGCGTATTGCTTCCTCGCATCGTGTGCTGATTGCGCGTAATATAGCCTGGAGATTACGGCACATTGTCGAAGCAAACCGGGGAGTTCCTGAAGGAAGGGAGCATCTTTACGCTCCCGTCCACGGCGAAGTATGCAGCAGAGCACTTGCGCATCAAGAATGGGGCAGTTGATCATGTACAGGAATACGTCTCGATCGAGGGATTCAGGAAAGATTTCGAGGCCGGCCCAGAAGTGTACGCCCGTTCTTTGTGCACATTCTGCGCCATTTTAATCCTTTTTGCAGCGAGATCCCTGGAATAGCCACTGCTGTGGTGAAGACAAAGTACCAGTTCACGGGCCGACGTGGCGCCGTTCTCGTCATGCACCGACCTCAACCAAGGAGCCTCGACGGGGGTGTCAAGGGCATCCCGTCAACAGATCTACGCGGCAAGAACCTCGTCACGTCAGTCGTCGACTGCCCCGACTACTACATGTTCTTGTCCCAGAAGAGTATGTTTTCCAATCTTGTGCACAACTGCCTGCTAACGCACCTACGGCAGAAGCTGGGCTTGTCTCGATCGTCTTGCAAGCAAGTGCACCCGCTGCTGCAGGAGTGTCAGCTGGCGGCGGTGTGAACGGCGGCTGGCAGCGCTATGGAATTGGCGGGACATACAAGGCGTCTGAGCCCGGGCAAGAATACACGCCGCTTTATCAGACTGTAGTCTGGGACGAGTTTGATCGCTTCCGAAGTGCGCCCATCCCCGACGACGACGACGATGCAGATGAGGGGTAATGTATTCCATCATTATCTTCTATACATGTGGGCTCATTGGATTGGAATCCGCAGCTGGGTGCCGGCGATACCGCCTTGGGAGGTCCTGGATAGCGATGGCGAAGAAGAGCCTGCCGACTATGTGAGTCACCATCTCCCTTCAGCTTCTGTGCTATACTAAAATTTGCAGTATATCGATGCCAATAACAAGGATTGAGATAAATTGGCTACCACTCTTCGCCTCGCGTCGTAAATCTGGTGTTGGCATTCTATTTCTGTTTCATTTGTGTTGTATGCTCCCGGACATCTCGTATACATGTCTCCTTGTCGTCCTATACATGGCCTCAGATCTTGGTCACTTTCATCCTTAGCGTGGCGGTACTATTAATACACGACAGTGCTACAAGTACTCAACACAGCAAGGTTCCCCAGCCCGAGCAGCAGTTCCGACGAACGACTCCCCGAGAAACAGAATCTAGTGGGTGTGCTCTGCCTTTATCATTGCAATCCACCTCCTCGTCGTCGCGATCCTCCCAGACGCGTGGGTTTGAAGCGGTTGTTGGGACGGGATCCACCTAGCCTGCAACTTGTGAGCTCGTGTAGGCGAGTGAAACTAGTCTCAAAGTCTTTCGGAATTCCATCGGAGCAAGCAAGCATATTGGTAGTCAAAACACAACGCCTGAAGTCTGGAGAACGCCAGGAACCGGAAAGATATGGATAGAGTAGGACTACTCACGCCTGCAACGAGGTCAAGATTGGCCCTGAGATCTGAGAAGGACCTTGGTACGGGTATATTTAAACCTTGCTTCTGAGTATCACCTGGTGTGAGGACACCCCGTGGTGACTGGCAATCTAATTCTAACGGGGTCGACGTACTAATGAGGGAAGTTAGGTGGAAGTTGGTGCGGGGTGTTGATATACATATACATGTAGGTTTGTCGCCGTGTTCCGCACGAGAATCACCCAGCTGTGTACAGAGACTTATGTCAAGCAGTTGCGACGGTCTTCACGGCTGCAGCGAGGCCGGATTAGCGCTGAGAAGGAAGATCGTAGAAGGAGGAAGGACATAAGCCGTAGAAGATGATGGACTGCATCTCCGAGCGTCAGCAAGACGTCTCGTGGTGAGTAGCATATGGATATCCGCTCCTTCGCCATCGTAGCCATCCAGCCCAAACACGGCGCTATCGGGATCGACGTCCTAACGACGGGGCTCAGGTCAACGTCGAGATTGAGGCGAGATACAGGTTATCTATACCTGTAGATGTGTCACCGTAGTCCGTACGACGGACCCATACCGCTTAGCACAATGTCGAGTTCGAGTTATACGCGATCATGGTTGGTTTGCTTGACAACTCGCAGTCCACGGCGTGAAACCTCGGTTCTCGTCGCTCGGGACCTAGTGAGTACGAATTGACACTCTGGTGGGAAGTATGAGAAAATCGCGGGGTCAAATTCATCACTGCATCGGAGCGCCGCGAAATGCACTAGCGTGAACGCATATATGCTCCGTGGACTCGGTGTAGTGAATTCGAGGACGCCTGGATAACAGCGCCTGTGTATATCAATGCGCTGCGTGCTGCCAATGAGAATGGGTTCAGAGTTCGAAGAAACGGGTTGGTCACGTAGATGCATACGTACCAGTTCACGGTCGAACGTCGTCGTCGCTTGCACTGTGATCTCACACTGAAGCGACCTCCTTCTCCCCATCAACCTCTCGCCAGTTCTATAGCACATACATCCATTGAATCGCTGAGGTTCTCTGTAGACCGCATCACCAGCGCATCGCTAGCCGGGCATGTAGGTGAAGAAGGATTCCGCGGATTGGGGAAACAGGTTTGCGCTGGACGATCACGGGGATTTGGCGGGGATTCACTCTGAACTAGGGCGCTCTGATAAACTCTCAAATCGAATGTTCGCAGCCTGTGACATGTGGATGGCGTGCAGGTCACGGTAGAACCCTGGTACGGAAACCTTGGACATCAGGTTACCCAAAACCGACGCACGACGAGGTCGACAACTTTGGCGAAGAGGATACGGCCCGGGACCACCATGGACCATAGGGTGGGAAGTGCTGTGCGCACGAAGACGAGGGATGGGAATGGCCACGCTGTGCGCCGGGAAGGCTAGCTCGAAGCAAGGACCGCGCAGAGGGCCTGATTAGCGAATGGATGGCTGCGAGGTTTGGTAAATTGGTTTGGACTAGAGAATGGAGACGTTGAGTGTCGCTGTGGGGATTAGACACGATGGTATGCGTGAAACATCGTAGCAAATGCCGCTGCACTGTCCATCGTGCTCGGTTCGAAGCAGCGGAGCAAGTACGAAAATGTCGATCGCAAGAAGACGGAAGACGCTAGGCCGGTGACCGACCTGTCTATGAAGTACTCGCTCGAAGAGGAAACGAGGCCTGGTCACGAGGCTAGGAAGACGCGACTTTCGACGTTACACAGTCAAGGCCATCGAGGCTGTTCGGCGCGAGGAAGATAGGAGAGAATAGGGGGCTCCTTGGTTCAAGCAAGGCATGTCTTTCTCGAGTTCTCCTTCCCTCCATGTTTCCTGTTCTCACTGGGCATCACGTCGTCCAGCAGCTCCAGCAACTTCCGGTACACCTCTAATCCACATCCACACTTCAAGCTTACCTTCAATGTTCCCAAATACCAGTGTTTTCAACGCCTATTTTCAACACAACATCAGACGCGTCCTGCGACGTGACACAATGCAACGCAACGAGCAAGAGGACACATATATGTCATTGATGAAAAGCTGGTTGTTCATACGTGGGCGCCTTCACCGACATCTGCAGCAGCAGAGTAAAAGTTAACGTAAACTGGCACTATCGCCGCTCACTTTCGTCGCTGGCAAGAGCAGGCCCTCCAATTAGCTCCCCCACGCAGATGATGACGGTCCGCGGCTGCTACCCGTAGGTTGCTTGTACACGTAAGCCCGAACCTCGTCTTCCTACCTGGTTCATAGCTCCTCTGCAGTGTGATCAGCCTTCATTTTGGGCATGAACGTTTGAACTGTTTCCCGCTAGCATCCAACACGCACGAACAACACCCTGCTGCAGAAACATGGTTCCATCGCGTCACGCGGGCATTCTCGTCGTCATCTCGATGGTCACAGCACGGTCTTCTTGCCTTGTTGACATGCTTATCCGCGAGCTCTACATCTACCCTTCCAACTTGAATGTGGCATGTATATCGGACTTGCTGGCGGGTCTACGACATGAATGGGACGCGTCGAAGTCGTTTCCAATTCTTCAACGAGGAATCAATGGGAGAGTGAGGATTCACAGGCTGGTAACAATGCTATCCACCAGCCGGAGATCCTGTGCAGAAACGACAACAGGCAAAGAAGCGACGGAGGAAGACGAGCGAAGGGAGTTGAAATATGGCGCAACTTGCACGGAGATGGGCATAGAAGCGTTCCGTGACGATGTTTCCTAGGGTGACGCATAGGTCTTTGGAATGTCGGACGGGAACGACCTCTCAGGCCTCGATGAACAGGTCCTTCGGCTTCCTCCATCATCCAACGTGCATATCCTCTTCCTCCATCCGGCCACGAAACCATGGCAGATTCGATGATGGCCTAAGAGGGAATGCAGACGCCTGGGGGTCGTGCTGAGTGTCGTCCCCTTCGCGGATCGAAAGGTCGAACACATGCGAGGAGAATTGAGTAGCCTGCACCTCGTGTCTTAGGAGACGATGGAAGTAGGGCTGACCTCCGGGTTAACGTTGTGTATAAGTGCGAATGAGAAGACGCTGGGCCCACCTTCCTATCGGATATCGGGTGGAGCCTCATTGAGGCCTTATCGATAACAAAATACGATCATCAGGCATCTGTTGTGTGATTAGTACCGAAGCGCTACGAAGTCGGGTAAAACGAAGCGCATACCAAGTGCACATGCGGAGACCGATGGTGAGACGTCCTTCCACTCCGTGAGTAATTTTCGAACGCAATACATGGCTTGAGTAATATAAACCTGTACTCTCGCCTTGATATACGATTCCGCCGCTTCACAGCCCACGGCATGCAAAGCCAGCCCAACAGAAGTCTTGCCGAGCTGCTGGACACAAACTCGGGTATACGGCGACTTTGCCTTCGCACAATTCGCCCTTGGTCGATGATAATTGAGATCGATCCGATTGTCGGAATCTGCATGCTGGAAGCTTGACCCCTTCAAGGTGCGCGGGGGGAAATGTGGAACCGTATATCCTCCGCAAAGACCTTCTGCGAAATCAATATCTGAGTCGTTCCTACAAATAAACCGGGTTAGCCTTGGTGGAACGAGACTGAACGAGTATCTAATACTCGCCGCTATAGCGAGGAGAAACGTCGGGCATCACGATGGCTTCGGCCCCCAACTCAGCGATAAGGTCGCTGGTGGGACGAGGGATGGACCCTGTGCTGGGCTGAGAGCTGAGAGAAGTCGTGGCACGCAAGGTGACATGAAAGGGTAGTTGGTGAATGTGAAGGGCGTCACGCAGCGTAGGATTTGATCTCATTCCTCTCCCTTAGAGTTGCAAAGACGTGAGGGGAGCGACGGGGGTGAGGAGGACGTTCGCCGTGAGTGATCACTGCGAATACAATTGGCTTCCAGCTGAGGGTCCGTAAAGCTACGTGAAAATTCGTGGAAGTCGTGGTCATGTAGGGAAGGAGGATCAAGGTAACGCGAGGGATGGCAAATGCGATAGTGGGTGATAGGAACGATTCTCTAACGCTCGGGAAAGCTGTGTAAGGAGGGTTCGTGAACGTGAACTGAATGAAGGGTGTCGGTTTCTGTGGGATTCAATGGGTCTCCGGAGCGATTTCAAGTGAAGAATGTCATGGCGTGTGAGCGGATTCTGGTGATAAGTGAACGTGAGTGGAGCCGCGGTGATGGATGCTCTGACATGCTGACCAGAGACACTATTATTTGGGAAAAAGATGCCTTCGATCCGATGAAGTCGTTGGCATTAGAGAGAATCAATCCCTGGCGAAGCGCGCAACAGATGGGAACAATATGGGAGTCAAACTGCCTCAACCTCATGTTACCCACACGCTCTCTACAGCTCTCTTTGCAACCACCACCGTCGAGTGTTACCTTCGCAGACCATCTTCAGTGTGAGTAGATCTCTGCCACTGCAGAGAAACTTCCGCTGACCAAGCTCATGGGTAGTCAAACTGTGTTCCTACTAGGCCATCTTTCCAGCATTTGTGTGATTGATTACCTGTTGTAGGTGAGGGCCAGTTGGCACATCCCGAGATTCAAGCTAATCAAGGACATCCTTTTTCTTACCCACAGACTTTTGTATAATTGCGTGCTACCACAGCAATGGCAGAAACTATCAAGTTGAAAATTCAGCAATTGACACAGGAGCTTGAGCTCTATCCTTCCGGTCATCCAAGACATACCTGGATTATGAACAAACTTGCTGATGCACTATGCGAGCAATATCAGCACAGCGGTGCAGAGGAAAATCTCTTGAAAGCTATCCAGCTATATGTTGAAGGATTTGTTGTCCGCAAGCGGTATCAGCACCAAAGAGCAAAAGCGGGTCTTGGAAAGGCCATACAGCTCTACTCGGAGAGACTTGACGTTGACTATGCCAATGATCAAGGCTGTGATGTATCTTTGGTCAAACTGGCCAATTGTCTTTTGTCTCAATTTGAGCGGGATGGAACAGAGACCTATCTCAAAAAGGCTATTCAGCTTTACACAGAGGCACTCAGGCTTCATCCTGGTGATCATCCAGAGTGTGCTGAGTTTCTTGACAAGTCTGCCACCATACTCTGGAATCAATATCAGCAAAATGGAGTAAAAGAAGATCTTGAAAAGCATATTCAACTTCAGACTGAAATACTTGAGCTTCATCCTGTGGGGCATCCCAAACGAAGTATGTCACTGATTGAGCTTGCCAATGGTCTCCGGAGTCGGTATGAGCACAGTGGAGCACAAGATGATCTAGACAAGGCCATTGAATTGCATACTGAGGCATTGGAGCTCCATCCAGTTGGTAATCCTTTCCGTGAATTATCACTCAACCACTTTTCCAACATTCTCCTGACTCGATATCAGCGCAGTGGAACACAAGGTGACCTAGACAAGGCCATTGAACTTCACACTGAGGCACTGGAGCATTATGAAGTTGGAGAAGATGACTGTGTCATGGCACTCACCAACTTTGCCACCAGTATCATCACTCGATATCAGCACAGTGGAGCACAAGGTGACCTAGACAAGGCCATTGAACTCTTCACTGAGGCACTGAGGCACTGTCCAGATAACAACCCTCGCCGTGACATATCACTGAGCAACCTTGGCTCTAGTCTCCTAGTTCAATATGAGCATAGTGGAGGATCAGATAACCTAGACAAGTCCCTTGAACTCCAAATTGAGGCACTGAAGCTTTGTCCAATTGGTCATTCTCGCCGTGACCAGTCACTCAACAACCTTGCCAATGTTCTGCTCACTAAATATAAGCATAGTGGACTACAAGATGAGCTAGGAAGGGTCATTGAACTCTACACTGAGGCACTGGAGCTTCAACCAGTTGGTCATCCTCGTCATGAGATGACACTTGTCAACCTTGCCTCCAGTCTCCATAATCGGTATGAGCATAGTGGAGCACAAGATGACCTAGACAAGGCCATTAAACTTTACACTAAGGCACTGGAGCTTTGTCCAGTTGGTTACCCTCACTGTGACATATTATTCAACAATTTTGCCAACATTCTCCAGACTCAATATAAGCACAGTGGAGCACAAGATGATTTAGACAAGGCTATTGAACTCCACACTAAGGCACTGCAGCTCCGTCCAGATGGTCACCCTCTCCGTGACATGTCACTCAGCAACCTTGCCACCAGTCTCCTGGCTCGATATGGGCACAGTGGAGCATCAGATGACCTAGACAAATCCCTTAAGTTCCAAATTGAGGCACTGGAGCTTTGTCCAATTGGTCATCCCCAGCATGCCCATTTACTAGTCAATTATGCAATGGGGCTACTGGCAGACTTGCGAAATCCTCATTTGTCTGGGCCCAAGGCCATCTCACTACTTTTAGAAGGATCTCAGGATCATCGCTCAGTACTACCAGGCTCACTCAAATGTGCACGTCTTGTGATGAACTATGCCTTGGATGATGACCAGTACTTCACTGGCTATGATAACTTCATTAATCTTCTTCAGCGTTACATAGCAATAAGGCCTACCTTGAAGCAACAGTATAGCTCTTTGGCATTAGAAGAAGATTTCCCTTCACTTCCAACAGATGTAGCAGCCAGAGCGATCAATGCAAATGAGCTTACAAAGGCAGTGGAATGGCTTGATTCTGGTCGCTCTCTCCTTTGGTCTCAGTCACAGCGATTCCATGTGACATTGCCTGTGTCTTCATCCATACCTGATGAGCTTAGGAAGAGATTCACCTCAACTTGCACCCAGCTTCACAACATCAACAATTCAGTGGAGGAGCAAGGCAGAACTAGGCAACAACGGCTAATACAAGAGTTTGAGAACATTGTCAATGAGATTAGGGGTATTCCTAGTCTTGAGGATTTTCTCAAGCCTTTGGCTTTCAGCAAGTTGAAGGAGGCAGCCAAAGAGGGCCCAGTTATCATTATAAACTGCAGCAATCTTCGGTCTGACATTATCATTGTGTTCACAAATCTGCCTCCATGTCTCATCAAACTTGAACAGTCATTTCAAGAAGAGGCATATGCAGTTTATGCCAAGTATGTTGCAGACAGGAAAGAAGTAATGGAGTCTCAATCTCCAGATTTGTGGAGTCACACATTGGCAACTACTCTGGGGTGGTTGTGGGAGAATGTTGTATCCCATGTTACTAAGAAGCTCAAGGCACGTAGTGTGCCTAGGGGATCCCGCATCTGGTGGTGTCCAACATCATTCTTAACCACACTTCCTTTCCATGCAGCTGGAAATGGGCGGAGATGTGTAATAGATCTGTACACATCATCATATACTCCAACACTTAAGGCTCTCATAGATTCAAGAGTGCCATCCACTGGCACTCAGGTGATACAGTTACCAAAGCTCCTCATTGTGGCCCAGACAGAGGATGCCATGCTTCAATCAGCCAGTACAGAGCTGAGCAATATATACAAAGTCATTGAAGCTCATAAGGTTTTGGACAACAAGGATGCAACACCTGAATTAGTCAAGGAGGCAATGCTATCATGCAATTGGGCCCATTTCATCTGCCATGGAGAGCTTTCAACTACCAGTTCATTTGAATCTTCACTGATTCTGTCCAATGGAAGCAAACTCAGCCTCAATGATATTATCACAGCACATCTCCCAGATGCACAGTTTGCATTCTTGGCTGCTTGCCACACTGCTGAGCAAAGTGAATCTCAATTACCTGATGTGATTCTTCATCTTGCTAGTGCAATGCAGTTTAGTGGCTTTAGAAGTGTCATTGGCACCTTATGGGAGATGGAAGATAAGGATGGGCCATATGTGGCAGAGCAGTTCTATATGAGAATGCTCAAACAAGGTGGGAGTATGGATGAGAGGCACAAGGGGGCAGCATGTGCATTGAGGGAAGTTACTCTGGAGATGAAAAAGAACAAGTTTAATTTGGATAGATGGGTGAATTATGTTCACATTGGGGCATAGAGCCCAGGATATGTTTGTCTCATTCTCTTTCTTGATATATGCAATACTTGTATTTCCTTTCTGTACATCCTGTATATCAGTTTATGAATTTACCCTAGTCATGCCCTCTTGGCATCTTTCAGTACTGTTGAGGTCTATGTCAGCTTCCTCACTTACTACCTTTTCCCCTATCCTCAAGCATGTCGCTCACCTGCTTGTTACAGGTTCTGTAACGAAGTTTACATAATGAAATACATAATGAAAGAATCTGTTTTATACTTGGGGGACTGCAAGGGCACTTAAAAAAAAGGGTGGCAATTGCAGTACCTGGTAGCTGGTGGTGTTAAGAGCCACACTTGTAGGGGCTTGGGACTACGTGGACCCATGGTACGTGGTTTCTTGTAGAGGCACAGGGGCAATGAGGGGAGCAAAGACATATGGGCTTGGCTTCAGCTACTGGCTGCGCCTCCCACACTCTTGTGTGCCCTGTATTTTGAGGAGGGGTCTGTAAGGGCAACCTCAAGATGGCCAACAGTGCAGGCCTAGCAGAGGGAGAATCCAGAGATATGAATAAGACTAACTACAATACATGAGAGAGCTGCTCACCTAGCAGAGGGAGAATCCAAAGAGAACAGGATAGGGATTCTCCATGCTAGGAAGCGGAGTATATACTGTAGTAGCGTGGGAGGAATGAAGAATAACTGTACAGTACACCAGCCACAAGTCCGAACAAATATCACAAGGTATGGGGGGGCATGTGATAATGAAGTGGAAGGGGAATGTACAGGAGTCGTGCCAGCGACCTGGGGAAGTAAGAGCAAAGAGTAATGAAGTGGGGAAAGAGGATAGAGGTAGCCTGGACAAGCCCTGAAGTGTATAGATGAGTCCAAGTGAGTCCGAGTGAGTTCGAAGTGCAGGAAGACTCCAGAGTCACCAGACGTGACTCAATGCAAAAGAAGTGGACGGAAAGGAAGTGGAAAGGAAAGGGAACAAAAGGGGACAAAAGGAATGTAGGTAAGAGTCTGTGGGATAAAAGAAAAGAGAAAGGAACGAGGAGGAAGGGAGAGGGACAGGGGGGATAGGAGAAATAGGGGTGTCCCCTTACAGGGTCCTACACAGGTACCAAGCGGAGGCAAGGAGAGAGAGAGAGAGAGGAGGACCTTGGTGAAGAGGCAAGGAGCGAGTGTGGAGAAGGAACTAATATTCAAACTGAGATAACTGTATGTTACGGGTCCTGGAACGTAGTGTAAGGATACGTTCTTTACTTGCGGAGCCTGCGCGGGCGCTTACAAAAGAGGGAGGGTACTCGAGTAGCCGGTAGCCGGTAGATCGGCAAATCGGAATCTGAGCGCTAATCGTTCATCTCACAACGATCTCGTGTTTGCACCTATTATGCGTAACCTTTTTCGCTTCAATGCCGCTTCGACGTCTCTTAGCCTTTGTATCTTGGTCGTTCGCAGTCGTTACCGTTGCCCGCTAATGTGTACACATCCGCCCTCTGTACAATGCTCGTATCGTCTCCCTGTTTTCCTTTATTGATCTCCCCATCGCCTATAAAACTTGTATGGTTCGCGCCATTATTCTTCAGCACCTCACTGTCCCTTCCGCCTTCGCTCCAATTGCTTTCTCTCGCAAACATGCAATACGCCTCGAATGCCCCCTTTATCTTGGACCACCACAATCTGCATTTACTGCAATACACGGCGGCGAATATCCTGATTGAAGCCTATGCTGCTGGGTCCATCCAGTATGTTCCTCCTCGCTCGTCTTTTCCCCGCCGCTTATACTCTTGACCACGTACAGCTTGATGGACGATGAAATCCTACGTCGACGTATTGAATACCACCTTGGCTGGTACCCCGACTCCCTCGATACGCCCCATGGGTGCATGGTCGTGTCCCAAACGCGGTTTTTGATGATGGTGCGTCCCTTCCACGCTGCCCGCTGCCTGCTCTAAATTCACAAACTTTACTAGTCTTACTTTCACACTGCTGCGACGTCCGTCGCAATCCGTTTTGCCATTCTCGGCATTGCTCTTGGTGCGCCGTTCCGTTGTTCGCCTTGCCCGACTGCTGACCCATTCCCGAATAGAGAGCATCCGTTTGTATCTCGAACTTTAGTTGACTTACATGTTACACTCGTCTTGTTGCCTCGTTCCCAAAAATGTATCATATAATATCAAAAGATTCTTGGACATGTACATAGCGCGAAAAGGGTGCCGTTATCACAGAACATGGTCTATGGTGGCATCTACATACTGTTCCATCCCTGCGTCTGCATCCGAGCCTTCGACATCAACTCGAGCATGGGCCTTGGTTGCCACACTGTTTCCCGCGTAAGGGTTTCGGCGTTTCAATCGACGCGGCGGTACCGTAGGGGGCAAATCGATCGCCAATGTCCTTGCCGTTGTGGCTTCCTATTTGAGTATTCACAGCGGAACGGATGGGATCTGAATTTAGCTTTACGCACCGTAGTCAATTCCCCGTTCAACAGAACAACACTTCTCAAAACGACTTTCACGGTGTAGTCACCCTTCGTCGGAATACAGATTAACGAAACCTGAAGCTCCACGATGTCGCCGACCTGGAAGATGATGGGTGTCGTTGGCTTGTAGCTAGACACAGAACATCAGTACATATTGATTGCGTCGTCTGTGTCTCCTACCTGCCCTCGTCATCGCCGGTGCCCAGCACATAGTAGGTGACCTCGTTATCATCCGTGTGCACCCACTTCTTCTTGTCGACGTTCTCCAAGATACCACGGGGGTCGATTTCGCCGCCTATGTCCACGATCCGAAAACCTTCAGCCTGTTTGATAGGAGTAAAAAAGCGGTTGCTGGCCGTGATGGTCGTATTCTTGCTTGCGTCGTCAGATAGCCTCTCATCCTTCCCGATGAACTCCGGAACGGATAATCAATTTCGCGTTGGGTGTATACCGGCTGACATGGAATACGTATGGCGAAAGTTCGTTATGATTTGCTTGAAGGCGTTCGAGCCTAATCCGGTGATCGTCAGGCTCTGGCGAATGTGCGGAAGCCGCTTTGCCTCGTCCGAACGGCTGCCCGTCTGCAATTAATGATTGTTTGATGCTCAGAAATTTAAATACTCACCGATTCTTAATCTCGAATGGCGGCACTCTTACCGCCGATATGATGCCTTGCAAAGCGACCGTTGCTTCTTCTGTTTCGCCTGTATGTTCGTTTCGCTGGATAAGCTTTGACGCCACACCGTCCGTTTCTTTTCCGATGCTTAGCCCAAACTTTGGCGACGGCCTCCTGTAAAATTGTAAGTAGCTTGAGCTTCACATAGATTTTGTAAACTTACCATATCCATGCTATACATTTGCGGCTTGAACTGGAGCGCGTTCGCGCCGCGATAACCTCATCGAGTACCTGGCTACACCGAGTTGAGGCGTCCACACGTAAGTTGAATCTGAGAGTGCTCACCCGCTGTCTCCTTGTTGTAGAAGGAGTCCATTCTCAGTCTGCAGAGTGTCGTGTATCGTTGATAGGCCTTTTATGCATTATTGATGATGAGAGTTGGTGTCGAAAACTTGTTACGGCGGTGGGCGTCTACATGCACGTGCTGTGTGGCGTGTGGCGTGTGGCGTTTGACGCTTTCTTCCTTTCTTCCCGACTTCAACTCTACTCGACGTGCAGATGCCTCCTGCATTCATCTCCGGTAGCTTCTTTCACCAACGCTCATTGCCCGATTCACTCTTCGTACATATCACTACGTCATTGGTTGCATTTTATCCATGTTACCGCACCGTCCTTGCTTGCTGCTATGCAATGAAACAGGTCTCCCACCTCGTTCCCGTCTCTTGATTGCTGCCGCCTTATTTTTTTGCGTTTTCTTGTCGTCTTCTATCCGCTTTTTTGGCGTCTTAGCGACTTCGTTACCCATTCAGAACTCGGCCATCATGGTGCTTTGCATTCTATACCTTCGTCTTCCCCCTTGAGACTGTCAGTTTCGCGTTTTCTGTTGCTTTGTTGCTATCCGCGCCTTCTGTCCGCCATCCACTGTTCCAATTCTTGCTTTTCTCGACACAGTCCATGCCCATACACATGTCTTGGTGCGCCGTTTATAACTTCATCGGTTGTCCTCTTATCTCTCTAACGTTCTCTGCTATCTCTAGCTGCGTTATCTACTCTCAATCACTTGCCACACTCCAAACCGCAAATTCTTCAAAATGGCCCAACGTAAATCTACGTATGGACTGTCTTTACTGACTTGATTCCCATTGCTGACTCGTCACTAGCCGTGCTCGTGCCCCTGCACGTTCTCGCAAGGCTCTCGCAGATGCCTCTGGGACTACGGAGGCTACACACCAGGCTCTTGCTGATACAGCCAGTACTACTGAGAGTGGCCAAAGCACTCCGCCCTGCTCTGCTGTGTACGCCCTCTCGTCTCTGCCGAGATTGATACTGACCTACTCGTAGCGTGCCTGTTCCATCCGCACCCCGCCCAGTTAGAGTTTCGCCAAGGAAACGTGAGGTTCCTGCAGACACTCCGGCGGTTCAGATCGAGTATGCCAGTGCCTTCAGCACCTGAATGTACGCTAATCGACTCTTTCTACAGCAATAGGGTTTCCACTCCCCCCCTCGCCCGACGTCTGTCCTTTTGGAACGGCTGTCTCTGGAGATGAGGAATCCCCCTCCTTTACCGTCCAGAATGATGACGCCGACGATACGGCCACTCCTCCTATCGCCGTCTTGGAAGATGTCTCGCGAGGGCCGGACACCAATGCCAAAGCGCAAGTGAGTGCCCAACCCTTTCTAGCGCCATCCCCCGCCTTACAATATTCTGTAGACGTGCTTCGCCGACACCAACCCCGTCTCCTCCATAGTGTAAGCCATACGACTAATGCTTTTTTCATTGTCTCATGTACACCAGATCGGCGAAAAAGGGTGCTAAAAAGCCTCTCCTCGACTCCTTCGACCTCAAAGCTGCACGACAGGCAAATCCTGCCAAGCGGATACGGCCCATTGCTCGACTCGACTCGGATGACGAGGGCAGTTGTACACGCACCCCCCACTTACTAACGACGAGAAGGCTATGATCCAGAGCTGCCTGAGCGAGGCTATAGGAACGCCTGTGGCTCATGTTTCCGAGGGGTTGTCATACTCGTACTTCGC
This sequence comes from Pleurotus sapidus, assembly GCA_026743855.1. Taxonomy (NCBI): domain Eukaryota; kingdom Fungi; phylum Basidiomycota; class Agaricomycetes; order Agaricales; family Pleurotaceae; genus Pleurotus; species Pleurotus sapidus. The sequence goes on along the minus strand of JANBWZ010000034.1, from coordinate 4,945 downwards.
AGACAATGAAGACAATGACGAGGACCGTGTCGCCTGTGACTGGAGCCAGTCCCCTTCGCCACACCGACCTTCTGCTTCCTCCTCTCGTCGCACCAACAGTAAACAGCAGGCAAAGATGCCCATGCCTCCTCCCGACACTCCTACCTCCTCTACTCGTCGCGCCAATGGGAAAGAAAGGGCCAAGGCATTGCCGCCTCCTCCATCGCCTGCTGTCCCGGCTCGCCCGTCTACTAAACGTGAAGCCATTGACACACCGCGTCCTTTGCCTCCCGCCCTCCTGGTCAACAAGCCTTCCAAACCAAATAAGGGAGCTGACGTGTTCAGCAGTGGAAAGTGGTGAGTCAATCTCTTCGTCATCACAACGTTACTGATGCTATTCCTTCTCTTTTAGTTCCAGTCCCATTCGTGTCGACGATTCGGGGACGATGAATTGAATGTCGCCGATTTTCCAGAAATCCCCCACCTCCTTCATCAAATAACTGATCATTTGAACGTCTCGGGTATACTACCGCGTTTACGGTAAGCATAGTCCGTTTACTTTTACATGCTGTAGACTCACGAAATTTAGACTCGGCGAGATCCGGCCCAACTATGCAGCCATCGACGCAACACCACCTACCTTGCCGTCTGTTCTTGATGTCTTAGGGTCAATGTCTCAGGAATCTGAGTCTCTGTGAGTCCCCTCGTTTTCGCTCTCCTGCCATGTCTCACTTTTTCTTAGCGCAGTGTATGATGCCTTGCTTTTCCGCGGGGCAGGAGTCTACGTCAACCCCTTCTTCGCTGACCCGCAAACCATGAACGTTGATAAGAACAGGGTCGTCTTCGCTTCGGGCCCCAATAGCCAAAAGCCTGTTGTATTTGTCATGCCCGTCGTTGTCGAAACCTGCTGTTTACTGTCCCCAACCCAAATCATTAACGGCTCCCCCGACAAACACCTTCGCCTTACGGGCTATGTATTCGAAGAGCTATTCGCACTCTTTTCCTCGATCGTTTGCACCCTATTTGGCCGTGATGCCGTCTACGCTTATATGAACCAGCTCTGCTTGCAGTTCAGTTCACGATCGGACAAACTCTCTCGTAAGTACCCTCTTTTCTTTGCTCCTTTCGTCCCCTCATTGTTTGTAAATAGCGGTGTCTTCGGCGAACTCTCCCCAGAAGTTTGCGCGTAATTGCGGCGCTTTCAAGCCTGCCGGTAGTTCGCGTAACCGGCCCACTACCCCTCGATTTGGCGCCACTTCCTTGGCATCGGGTGTTGATATCCGCTTTCCCCACTCCCGAGCTCATACTGATACCAGTAAGTCCCGCAGAAGCTTTATTTCGTTGTGCTTTACTTATTGCTTTGTCAGTTCCCGTTTTTGATGGTCGCCATTCCGAAGGTGATTTCCGCTTCACCGTTTACCACTGGCGCAACATCATGCAACTCCCTCGTTTTGGAGTACCACCCGTCGATGAAGGCAACGTTCCCGATAACTCCCAAGCTCAAGATCTTCCCGAGCTAAACTCCGATTCTTTCACCGTAGCCATGGTTGCGTTCACGATGGGCACATTCGGCCCCGAGGGCAGCTCGATGCCTCCTGTTTCTTTTAATTTGCACTTCGCCGTCTTGCTCGGAACCTACAACCACACTGAGTTCCCACGCGTACTCGCGGTTAATGAGCTCAACGCTATCAGGCGTTCCCTGTAATAACTCTCCCTTCTCTTTCTGATACACCTTGGCTCTGTGTAGTTGGTAGATACATCACGTTTGTACTTGCCCTTAATACAAATGTCTTCTTCATCTAATCTTAATTGAAATTAAGCTGTTTTCATCCGATCATCATGAGATTTTCATCTAACACCTAACTTTGTCTTCTGATTCCGACTGCTGCCACATCCTGTCTTCCCACGGTTCAATTTCTTTTGTTCAACTTTCCCTTTGCCTCTTCCTTCTCTACCACTACCTTCTTTATCACTACTTTCTTATGTTCTTTGCACACAGCTTACTTCTCTACTGTATGCCAGGTTAGTCTCAGTCTAGTAGCTGCTTGTTCTCCATCTGACACTCAAGTACCAAGTGTCTGTCTTATCACTAGTGCAGCCTTCTGGCTCTGTGCCTGTAGGCGGCTGTCTCAAGTACAAAGGAGGGTTCAATGTTGGTATGTACTTGCTCACCACTTGCCCAACGGTGTCTCATGTTTTCTCTCCTCCCAAACATCGCACCATTGGCATATTCTCTCTGCCCCATCATTTCAACTGCATTCCCCACGCTTACCTCAAAACCTCTCCTCGCTATCTCATGACCATTACCCGAACCTCATTTCCGACTGCCGCATGCTGGTGTACCCTGCCTGATGTTCCAATATAGGCTGTACATCATCCGACATGTTGGTGTCGAACAAAACAGATGTCACGCCAGTGGCTTATGGTAGTGATTACAGTGTGTTCTTCTTTTGACTCTCCGTCATGTCGTCTCTTTTCTCACGCAGTGCTTTTGAAAATATACAGCCCACACCATCTTAAATGGTGCATCAAATCCTATAGCCAGTATCACGAGTGGCTTTCAACATGTCCACTATATTGGTAAGTGTTCGTCTTCGCACTCTATCCTTGCTATTGTGATACTGATATCCCTTCAAGATGATTCCCCCATTCCAGCGCAAATGCTGATGCCAGTCTCTGACTGTGGTTGTTATGGATGTTACTTGGTATTCCCCATGTTTCCGTTGGATTTTTCCATCGAGGTTTTTCAATGTCCTATGAGTTTTATAATGCTTGTTGTAGCTATTGTTGTAGTACTTTCATATTGTTATTTTATATCAAGGTGGTCTTCCAAGTATGATGTTATAAGTTTTGAACATATTACCTTTTGGGGAGGTCATCTTCCATGTATTATTCATTATGGTGAACTTGAAGACTTTATTGTTGATGGTCCATCTGTAACTGATATCAATAAGATTGGTTTGGTTCTTAATGGTGTATATACTGATATTGAGGTCCTTCAGTATCCTGCAAGAACATATTTACATGTGAAGTGTGATATAACCACCATTTTACCTTTGTTATCAGCTCGTCAATGCATTTCTGTTGCTGCAAAACATGGTATTGTATGTGGAAAGAAATGTACAAAGGCTTTGGTTATTGATATGGCCCAAAACCACTCCTGTTCTGTATGCTATTCACTTACATACATTTTTGATATAAAGCCGACTGAGAAGTTTACGACTCATTTTAGCCGTGCATCAGATTTGGAAAAGAAGATGATTAATCGACATAGGCCTAAGAATGTTACTGAGGCAAACGAGTTGGCTAAAAAAGACAATGTTTTTGCTGTTCCTGACTTTCCTCCTCGTCCATTGTCAAAATATGATATCAAAAACTTAGTAACAGCAAGTGCCAAGAAAATGCAAACTTCTGAAATTGAAGAAAGTGGCTGCGCTGTTTGCGGTCAGCTGGTTGGAAAAGCAAATTTGTCCAAACTGAAGGCAGTAAAAAATCTTTTGCATATTTTGGAAGTTCCTGGCATAACTCGGGCAACAAGAGTTAAGAAAAGTGACCCTATTAGATCTATATCTGGTCCTGTCATTGACCACCAACTTCACATGGTATGTAACTCCTGCCGGTCAGCATTGCGCAAGGAAAAAATGCCGAAAAATGCATTGGCTCGAGGTCTGTGGCTTGGCCCTGTTCCACCAATCTTGCAAGAGTTGAATTTTATAGAGAAGTTAGTCATTGCTCGAGTTCGGTATAGTAATTGTTTTGTCCGTGTATCTAGTGGCTTTCGAAAGATGACTGCTAATGCATTGTGCTTTGAATCTCCGGTGCCTAAAATCTACACATTCTTGCCTATATCTAAAGCTGAGTTAGATGAGGTCTTAGTTGTGCTTTTCACTGGACCAAAGCGGCCTGACAATAATGACCTTAAACGTACCCCATTTTTTGTACGTGCAGCAAAAGTCAAAGATGCTCTCAATTGGCTAATACTTAACCACTCAGATTATGCTCAAGTAACAATAAGCAAGAAAAATCTAGATGAGTATGAGGATGATGCTGCTTCGGTGACAATACAATACAAACCAAGTGTATCTGCAAAGACCAGTGGCACACCTGCTGTCAATGATATGGAAGAGGAAGATGGTACAGAGGATGGCCCGTGTCCCTTTATTATGCATGGTTTAACAGGTTCACAAATGCAAGACATGTCCAACAATGCCTTAAAGACTTTGGCACTTCAGTATTTCAACCAGTCAGGGAAAGTTCTGGGAATTGGGCAGTCATCTGACTTTGAATCTATATGGAATAACCCTCAATTGTACCCCTCAATGTTTCCGTGGTTATTTCCCTATGGTCTGGGTGGAATAGGGTCTGTGTACAGAATGTCGTCAACTGTCCATAAGAAATGGCTTCTTATGTATCATGATAAACGTTTTCAAGTTGATGCTGCTTTTCCTTTTATTGCTTTCAGTCATGAGCAAATAATGAAGAGTTCAAATAGTGCTTTCCTGTTGGCAGAAAAATCAAAATTTGGTGCAATCAAAGCACGTATTATGGCATTAGATGAGAATGTTCTTGCATCAATTACAGAACGGATGGCTAGTGGTGAACATGTCAAACCCACAACAGATGAGGAGAAAAACTGTTTCAACATCATAAATGATCTTGATCATGTCGCTGCAAATGTCAATGGATCCCCCACATCAAAGAAATACCAACGTAATGAAATATGGTCATTGATATACCGAATAGGAAGTCCACTTTGGTATATCACACTTTCACCAGTTGATATCAAACATCCTATATGTATTTATTATGCTGGATCTGAAGAAATCTTTCAACCTGAGATGCCTGCTGATGACCGAATGCGCACAGTTACCTCTAATCCAGTTGCATGTGCTAGATTCTTCAAGTTTATTGTAGATATGTTTATTCAAGATATCATATGCTTTGAGACTGATTCACCAGGAATATA